>JACEFZ010003584.1:130000-261129 GCA_014155875.1 Cepaea nemoralis
ACACATACATGCACCTACAGGTACAGACGGCAAACATTTCGTGTTTACAACCGGTTGCTACAGGTTACAAACACAGCCGTCTTCTTCATTCTCTTGGAAAGAGGGGGGGGGGGGGGGGTCTTCTTCTTTCGTTCGCTGGAAAGGGGGGAAATGACATTCTGATAAATGGCGAAAGGGTACATGGGCCAAAAGAAGGTTGAGAACCACTGGGCTCTAAAGTTGTCCGGCCTCCAAGCCACGTTGGTGGGAGGTGTTTGTTGTGTCCCCAGAAGCGATTGTCTGGTCTGGCACCAGCCGGGTCGACGGGTGCCGGTTCGCTGTCTGCATTCTTGGGGAATCCGGGGGGTGAAGGGGACCACCTGGCCACATGTTGTCGTGACCTTATGTTCTAGCTGAGTACTTGGCGGCATATGTCACTTTGAACGTTTACCCCCCCCCCCCCCCCACACACACACACACATTCAGTGCCGGTTCTGGAGTGTTGGCCCCTGCGTGCCACAGATACCTGGTCGCCCATGCCAGTTGGAACCTAGCGCAAGTAAATATGATATTACATTCCTAACCTAACCCAGGGCAGGGGAGTGTGAACATCTGATTGTTAATTATAGTTGGCAGGAGCAAAAATATGCTATACTAATGTTGCCTGTTATACACCATGTATATCTCTCTGTTTAAAATGTATAGTAAGTGAATCGGTACAATTATCTCGGAACAGGCATAATATCTGATGGAGATGCCTTGAAGAGATTAGAACAAGACTTGCCATGGCGAAGGTAGCCTTTTGCAAGATGGAAAACATACTGACCAATAAAAAGATATCAATTGAAACGAGAAAAAGAGTGTTGAAGGTGCTACATAGAACCTGTACTTTTGTGTGGAATTGAAGAGGGGACAATGAGCAGTCAAGCTGAAAAAACATATGCTAGATGTGAAAATGCGGTTTCTGAGGTAAAATTCAAAGAATACCAGTGGACTAACATAAAAACCAATGAACAATTCCTTCAAGAAACAAATGAAGATCGTAAACTGATTACATTCATTAGACATAGACAGTCACAATTGGAAAACACTTAGCCCTTCTAGCTAGCTTGATATTTTCCTGGTAATTAACTTCTCCAGCAGCTTGCCTATTGTATTCTGCATGGTTATTACTCGATATCCCTGAATTTTTGTGTTGTCTCTGCCAGGCTTCGGCAAGGGAATCAGATAGCTGTGTAACCACACCTCCTTGATGCTAGCACTCTCTATACTGTTGTTGTACATGTCTGCTAGTTTCTCTAGCTCATTGTCGGTACATTTATTGATGTCGTCGTATCTTATTCCATCTGGCCCTGGAGCGCTGTTTTTTTATCGTCGAAGCACAACATTTTATGTCTTTCACTGTCACTGTGTCTTCATCCGAAATGTCCATTCCTCCTTAGTTGGATCGCTGCAGCCCTCTTCCAACGGAAAGTAGTTTTTAGATGTGGCAGTTGGACTTCGGAACCAACAACAATATATCCTGGCCTACCACAGGGATCACCATTATCTCCGGTACTGTTCAACGCCTACACAGTGAGAATCACCAGTGAGCAGATCACTGGACCTGGCAGGACATTGTCGTATGCCGATGATGTTTTAGTGTATCGTCAGGGTAAGGATAGAGAGGAGGTTTGCTGTGGAACTACAAACCGAACTCAATCGCATAAGTACTTGGTGTGATGAAGCTGGGGCAATGGTCAACCCAACAAAGGCAACAGTGACTTGGTTCTCGTTGAATAATCATATTGTCAACAATCCAACACCAACTGTAATGCTGTGTTCAGAGACGGTGGAAAGAACGCAGGCAATGAATTACCTGGGGATACGGTTTGATCGAAAGCCTTGCTTATAATTGTGCACATAGACCAGGTGATAACAAAGGCCAAGCGGGGCTTGGCAGGCGATGCGGGTGATGGCGGCAGTAAACTGTGAGCAGCGCCATCTATGTCTTCTGTACGAGGGGCTGGTCATGTCTATTTTGGTGTATACAATGGCAATCCTGACTCTCAGCCATAAGCAGATAGAAAGGATGGAAAGGATACAGAATGAAGCTATGCGCATTATTCTTGGATTACAAGAGATACAGCATGCAGGGCGATGCGCTACCTTCTTGATTTTCCAACCATTGAAGAGAGAATGCAAGTTTGCAGGGCACTGCGCCTACCTCAGAATTAACGCAAACACACAGCATCCACTGCATAGTGAAATTAGGAAGGTGAAGGGCAGCAGGTTAAAAGAGGACGGTCGTGGATGGGTCAAAGCGAAGACATTCTTCAACAGGTGTGTTTCACTTGAGGACTTAGAACCTGGCGAGGAGTGGGTGCAAGTGCCAACAGACTTCTGCACATCCTTTTCAGTTTGCATCCAACTAGATAGAAAATGCAGACAAGAAAATCCGGCTGCTGTGGAGGCTGAAGTACAAGCGTTTGATTTAGAGAATTCGCTAGACAGTGACGCGGTCATCTACACAGATGGGTCGGTCGTCCGACATGTGAGAAGCTCATGGGCCTTTACAGCTCGGGCCGGAGGGAGAATTGTGAAGGAGGACTCTGGTGCTTTCCACTGAAAACCACAAGTAGCCTGACCATGGAAGTCATGGCAGTAAGTAAAGCAATAACATGGCTCGAGACACAGACATTCACTAGGGCCTTGTTTCCTTAGCGACTCAATGAACATGATCAAGAGGATAGAGGAGGGGTCGATCCGAAGAGAATGGTTGCTGCCTCTGGAGCGGTCTCGGCTGGCAAAGATTAGTTTCATCTTCGTGCCAGGTCATGGCGGGAGTACAAGGAAATGAGCGGGCTGACAAGCTCGCAGGTGAGGCTACTGTGGAGGGCGGACGCGCCATGGACCAGGCTGACATTCTGAATGCTCTACGAGAAGTGAGACTTTTGCAAGAAACCAAGTGATGACTGTGAATCTACAACAATGGCCAGACTGCGAGAGCAGCAAATTAAAAGAGGGGTGGCCAAACAAGAACACTACGCAGGAAGTCCAAAGAAGATTGATAAACCAACACAGAACTGGCGTCGTTAGCCGCTACACGCTGCGGGATTTGCTGAGGAGGGGATCCGAGCACTTATGGACTGAATGGTCCGATGTGCAACGAGGATGATCTGTCGACTAACTAACTAACTAACATCCGAAATGTTTCTGGATTTTGCACCTGTCTGGGGTAGCCTCCTTGGCAAGATTTCGGTCTCTCATGTCTGTCTGATTGCTGTGCTCAGGATAGCGTTCAAAGAGGGCTTTGCTCATATCCTCATCAGTCCTCTGCCAGATGAGGTCAGCACCTTGGAAGTCAGGAATTCTCTTATTCTTGACTACCCCACTCATGCTTTTATGTAGTCGCCAGAACAATTTCAGTGACTTGTCTGTGCTTACTCTTGGCATACCTCTGGCCATTTTTCCTTTTTAACCACCTTAACCAGTTTTTTTTTTTTTTGAAGTAGCTTACTTTTGTGTGCATCTCTCTTTCTAAGTGCATGCAAGGACAAGGATGGGCAACTCTGTTCTTCTTGGCGTTTGTCATTTCCTTATAGCACTACGCTTATCCACCCCGGCCTTTTCCACCTTAAAATTCCACCAAGGTGGCTGCTCCCAGCTTTATTTTTTCCTGCCCTGAAGCTTTCTGCGCTTGTGGCGCCTTATTTTACTCACCGAATTTTGCCCTTTACTGTCATACTGGAAAGTTTTGACCGTTGACTTGTGCTGCCTGGTTCTGCCTTTCTCCGCCAATATACTGCAAGGGTGGTGGTCGCTGCCGTGGTACCCTAGAACACCCCCATCTACACACTGTAGTTAGTGAAGGAGAAACCAGCGCCGGATCAATAACACTGTCCTCATCACCTGGACGACTTGCTGTCCTGGTGACATAGCCACTGTTGATACAAACCAGGTCAACGGTTTCAAGTGCATTCTCGATGGAGGAAATGTTGCCCCATGGTCTGCCTTTAGCATTGAAATCGCCACAGGATTTCTCTCGTGACCTAATATGTCACTCGAGCACTTCAACTTCTGGGAATCCACACTCGCGTTACGCGCATAAACATTAACCAACACGAATGGTAGACAGGATTGAACTCTAACCGCCTGTATTTGTATGTTGTCCTTGTCCCAACTGGACATGTCTAGCTCTGAAGGCACTATATTGTCGCAAATCAGAATCGCCATTCCCAGGTGTCGTCTATTGTAGAATCGTTTGAAGCCTGCAATTTGGAGTAACTGATCCCCCCTGTGCCGTCTCCTGAAGCGCTACAATGTTATTCCTGTAAACCAGGTTTTCCAGAATAGGGCCTCGTTGTTTTACGCTGGCACAGTTCCAATATAGAATTTGAGTATTCCTGGGCCCAGACAGGTTACATTTGAGTCTACAAAGCCTTGCTCCACCTCGTCTGACTTGGCGCTTACGGCCTCCTCGCCACCCCGTCGCCTTGTTAGGTTGCCTGCCCTCCGAATGGAGCACAAACACTGTTCCACCATGTTTAAAAACCGAACACCACAGAAATACACATGCTGAAGATTCACTCAAGGATTGCTTCGCTCAGATGCACGAACTCCGTAGCAACGGCGAAGATCTTGAGAAGAAACTTCTGGTTTTACATCCTGGCACACAAGTTACACACAAGAGATGAAAATATCCATCTTCTACAGGGGGAAAAGGGACCGTCACAATACAACACAACCGTCCGCCGCCATCTTGACTGTAACTCTTTTCTTTTACAACAAACAACGTGCAAAATCCCTGACTAGCTGTCTGTATGTTTTCTTCCGCAACAAATAACTTGCAACATCCCTGACTAGCTGTCAGTATGTTTTCTTTCGCAAAAAATAACTTGCAACAAAAGCTAAACATACAACTGGGTTTTCTAGAACTGAGTAACAAAGTTCTTAAGGCGTTTTCCCAGTTAGGTAAAAGTTTCATATACGATGATACCGAAAATGACTTTTCATTGTTATCTGATTTTTCTAGAACAGATTAATCACGTTCTTCGAGCTTTTTCCCGTTAGATAAAAGTCTGATATACAATGAAACAGAATATGACCTTTCTGTTGTTATCAGCAGAAAATGTCATCATTTGAGGACCTGCCTCACCCTTCGTTCGTTCGTTCGTTCGTTCGTTCGTTCGTTCTGCGTTATGAGTTTATTAAGTGGTAATTCGACAGAATTACTGAACGAATTGTCCTCAAATCAACTGTCATGACGTCCGAGTGTCACAGTTTTATACCCACTGTCATTTCTGATAGAACAGTAGAATCCTACTTAACTGTGAAACAGAAGTCACATGATCTCAGTTTGACATCTCTCTTTGTACCGACAGAGAGTTAAACGCATAGTCCAGAACATGAAATCTGTCAAGTGTGTGCGTGCGTGCGTGCGTGTGCGTAAGTGTGTGACAGAGAGAGAGAGAGAGAGAGAGAGAGAGAGAGAGAGAGAGAGAGAGAGAGAGAGAGAGAGAGAGAGAGGCAGACAGACAGAGAATGATTACAAGACACGGCAGACAGTGAGAAATATAAGCTTTTCAACAACACGGCCTCAAACGAAAGACTTGATGTTTCCATTAAAAACAAAGAAAATCCAGATCCGTATCTTCCAAACCCTGACGTACGGAAGCTGAAAACACTGACAGTAAGTAGACACGGTGACAAAAGCTGGATGCTGTAGGATGCATCATAGGTTAGCCATGACGACTTGATGCAGGCAGCTGCCGACGTAAACTGGAAACAAACAAATATACAAACAAAGAATGAAAGACAAGTGGAGAGAAACAAATCGCTTTCACTCTCGAAGACAACTGTAGTAATGGTGATGAACGTAGTCACAGAGAAAGCAAATACCAGTACTACAAACAATACCCGAACTACAGAACTAGCACACACCAATACTACAGCACAGACACACCAGTATAACAACACAAACCAGTATTACAAAACACACACCAGTATTACAACACACACCAGTATTACAACACACACACCAGTATTACAACACACACACCAGTATTACAACACACACACCAGTATTACAACACACACACCAGTATTACAACACACACCAGTATTACAACACACACCAGTATTACAACACACACCAGTATTACAACACACACCAATATTACAACACACACACCAGTATTACAACACACACCAGTATTACAACACACACACCAGTATTACAACACACACACCAGTATTACAACACACACACCAGTATTACAACACACACCAGTATTACAACACACACACCAGTATTACAACACACACACCAGTATTACAACACACACCAGTATTACAACACACACACACACCAGTATTACAACACACACACCAGTATTACAACACACACACCAATATTACAACACACACACCAATATTACAACACACACCAGTATTACAACACACACACCAATATTACAACACACACAGACCAGTATTACAACACATACACCAGTACTATAGTCGACACATACACAGATATCACAAATTACACAAGTACTACAGCACACTCATACCAGTACTACAGAACACACACACACACACACACACACACACATCAGTACTACGGTACACACATACACACACCTGTACTACACTACGCACACACACACATACACACAAGTGCTAGAGGGGAGAACCGACATGCTGCATACAGCTGCTCAGACCGTGGCCGCGGTTCTAGTTGAGCGTTCTTGTGTTGGTGTCCTCATGTCAGTTATGTTCTGTTCACGTTGCTAGCACTGCTTGTGAGCGGATAGTAGAATGGAGAAGCCTCGTCCACTTGCCTCCACTCAAGCTTGCAGCTAAACCTCCCCATGTTCCCACCTGGCGGCAGATGTGTGTGGTCAGCAGCTGACAGAGATCTGTCAGACACACCCGCCCCTCCAAACATGTCCTGTCCTCCTTAAGTAGTTAGCAGCACTGACTTAGCTATCTATCTCCCTCTCTCTCTATCCACCCCCTCTATCTCTCTCCCTCCCTCCCTCTCTCTCTCTCTCTCCCTCCGTGTCATTATCTACCTATCAATTTATCCATCAGTCTATCTAGACCAGGCAGTGACGTTGTGTGTTGAACGTGTATAGACGAGTGTCCAGCCTGTCGGATCTGATTCCCTTGTGTGTTGTTTTGTTCTGTTGTGGTGTTGTCCAGCATTTCAGAGACAGCAGGCTGTCCCGGATGTCTTGTTTCCCTGTTGACAGCAACTGTCTGGACTTCTACCTAGATGTGAATATGTCAGCTTGTATATCAACCACCTGTTTCAAGTTGCAGCCATACAAACACACACCTGCTACACTCACCAGTGATCAGTCTCGCCAAAATTGTACCTACTCTAGTGTTGATATTTTAGTCTCATTAACTCCCCAGTTTTGACACCACCAGCTAAACTTAATCGTTGGCTAACTCCATATATTATTTTTCTTTCGTTTCTCGAAAATTCTACGACCAAATAGAGCAGCCGAATATATTGTGAACAAGTAAGACTTCATTTTGTGTGTATATTTTACTGCGACCAACGTGTCTCTCAGTTTTGTATTTGGCCGTTTGGTAAATGTGGTCCCCCATTGCACATGTGTCAGCGCACCCGCTGGCCAGGCCTCTGTCACGCTTCTGTATCACGCTTATCTGTCAGCACATCAGTCACGCTTATCAGTCAGCACATCAGTCACGCTTATCTGTCAGCACATCAGCCACGCTTGTCAATCAGCACATCAGTCACACTTGCTAGAAAAATCTAGCAATATTTCTGCCCAATCCCACAGACCTGACTGCCTGCAGGCTGCCCACAACGACATACACTGTATGGAAGGATTGTTCGACAGTCCCCCAATCTGGCAGACCAAATCACTTGCCTTGACATGTTCACACTAGGGTTCACGTCATCAACAAGCAGTCTATCTAACGACTGTTATATAACAGAACTGTCAGAATTTCCTTACAATGTACCTCGTCATACACACCCCGTTTTTTTGTTGTTTTTTTTTTGTTTCACACACGCTGTTCTTTCTTTCTTTCTTTTTTACACAGGTACATTAGATAACGTCACATTCCAGGCATTTTGTCACACAGACAACTGGCATATAAAACCTCAGTTATCTCATTACACCTGACAGACACGTTATAAAATACTCCAGTAATCTCGTCACACATACACCTGGCATATAAAACCTCAGTTATCTCATTACACATATCAGACACGTCATAAAATACTCCAGTAATCTCGTCACACAGGCACTTGTCTTATAATACATCAGTTATCTCGTCACACGGACACCCGTCATATACTACCCCAATTATCTTGTCGCTCAGACACCTGTCATATAATACACAAGTTATCTCGTCTCACAGTTACCTGCCATATAATAACCCAGTTATCTCATCACACAGACACCCGTCATATACTACCCCAATTATCTTGTCGCTCAGACACCTGTCATATAAAACCCGAATTATATCATCAGACAGACATGTCATATAATAACCAAGTCATCTCGTTGCATGGACACGTTATATAATACCCCAGTTATCTCTTTGCACAGACATGTCATGTAATACTCCAATTATCTCGTTACACAGACACCTGTCTTATAATACACCAATTATCTCGTCACATAGAATTGTCATTTATTATTCAAGTTATCTCGTCACACAGACACGTCATATAATACCCCAGTTTTCTTTTCACACAGTCACCTGCCATATAATACCCCAGTTATCTCGACACACATAATTGTCATATAATTCTCTTTCTACCTTGTCTCACAGACAGCTGTCATAACATACTCTAAATATCTCGACACAAAGACACCTTTTATTTATTACCTCAGTTATCTCATCACACAGACACGTGTCATATACTACAGCAGTTATCTTATCTCACAGACACCTTTCATATAATACCCCAGTTATCTCGTCAAACAGACACATTAAATGATACCCTACTTATCTCGACACACAGCCACATTTTATATATTACCTCAGTTATCTCATAAAACAGACACCTGCCATATAATACACCAGTTATCTTATCACACATTTACGTCATATAATACCACAGTTATCTCATCAAACATAGAACTGTCTTATAATACCCCAGTTATCTCCTCACAAAGACACTTGCCATTAATACCTCAGCTATATCGTAACAAAACAGACATTTGTCATATAATACCCCAACTGTCTCGTCACATAGACACCTGTCATATAATACCTCAGTTATCTCGTCACAGAGGTCTGCCATATAATACTTCAGTTATCTCGTCACATTTTAAAATGTCAAAAAAATTTACCAGTTATCTTGCGCATAGACACCTGTCACATAATACCACAGTTATTCGTCACACAGGTATGACATGTAACACCCAATTATCTCGTCAAAAATACACCTGTCATCTAATACCCCAGTTATCTTATCACAAAGACACGTCACATAATACACCTGTTTCCTTTCCATACATTTACGTTATGTATTACCTCATTTATCTCGTCGCACAGACACTTGTCATATAATACACCAGTTATCTCGTTACAAACATGCGTGTCATATAATACATCAGTTCTCTAGTCACACAGACACCTGTCATATAATACACCAGTTATCTCACCACACCACTGACACCTGTCATATAATACACCAGTTAGCTCGTCACATGGACACATGTCTTATAATACCCCAGTTATCTGGTCACATAGTCACGTCATATAATGTTCCGGTAATCTCATCACACAGACACGTCATGTAATACACTGGTTATCTCGTCATGCATACACCTGTCTTATAATACCACAGTTATCTGTTGACAGAATCAAGTCACATAATACTCTAATAATTTCGTCACACAGAAACATAGTATTTAGTAGCCCAGTTATTTCGCCACACAGACACCTATCAAATAATACCTCAATTATGTAGTAACATACTCACATGTTATATAATACTCCGGTTATCTCGTGCCAAATAAAACCCCAGATACCGCGTCACACAGATACACCATATAATACCCCATTTACCTCGTCACACAGACACCTGTTATATAATACCTCAGTTATCTTGTCACATCTAACATGACATAAATATTCCAGTTATCTCGTTGTAAAGACACAAGTCACATAATACAACAGTTATCTCATCACATAGGCATGACGTGTAATACCTCAGTTATCTTGTAACACAATCATGTCATATAATATCCCAATTATCTCTTTACAAAGACACCTGTCATACAATAACCCTGTTATCTTGTCACACAGACACATTATATAATACACAAGTCACCTTGTCACACATTTATGTCATATAATACCCCAGTTATCTCATCACATACACATCTGTCATACAATGCCTCAGTCATCTCGTCACACATACACCTGCCATATAATACCTCAGTCATCTCGTCACACAGACACCTGCCATATAATACCTCAGTCATCTCGTCACACAGACACCTGCCATATAATACCTCAGTCATCTCGTCACACAGATACCTGCCATATAATACCCCAGTTATCTCGTCACATACACATCTGTCATATAATACCTCAGTCATCTCGTCACACAGACACCTGCCATATAATACCTCTGTCATCTCGTCACACGGACACCTGCCATGTAATACCTCAGTCATCTCGTCACACAGACACCTGCTATATAATACCTCAGTCATCTCGTCACACAGACACCTGCCATATAATACCTCAGTCATCTCCTCACACAGACACGTGCCATATAATACCTCAGTCATCTCGTCACACATACACCTGCCATATAATACCTCAGTTATCTCTTCACACAGACACCTGCCATATAATACCTCAGTTATCTCGTCACATACACATCTGCCATATAATACTTCAGTCATCTCGTCACACAGACACCTGCCATATAATACCTCAGTCATCTCGTCACACAGACACGCGCCATATAATACCTCAGTCATCTCGTCACACATACACCTGCCATATAATACCTCAGTCATCTCGTCACACAGACGCCTGCCATATAATACCCCAGTCATCTCGTCACACATACACATCTGTCATATAATACCTCAGTTATTTCGTCACACAGACACCTGCCATATAATACCTCAGTTATTTCGTCACACAGACACCTGCCATATAATACCTCAGTTATTTCGTCACACAGACACCTGCCATATAATACCTCAGTCATCTCGTCACACATACACCTGCCATATAATACCTCAGTTATTTCGTCACACAGACACCTGTCATATAATAACCCAGTTACCTAGACACAGAAATACGTCATATAATACTCCTGTATTCTCGTAACATAGATACCTATAATATAATACCCCAATAACGTCGTCACACAGACACCTGCCATATAATACCTCTGTCATCTCGCCACACAGACACGCCATATAATACACCAGTTCTGTCATCACACAGTCACCTGTCATATAATACCTTAGCCAATTCCTCAGACATGCGTGTCATATACTACTCATGTTTTCTTGTGACACAGACACCTGTCTTATAATAGCCTAGTTATCTCGTCAAGCAGAAATCTGTCATCTAATACCTCAGTTTTATCATCACACGAACATGTCATATAATACCATAGTTATCTTGTCAAAAGACACATATTATAAAATACCACTATTATCTCGTCACATAGACACCTGCCATATAATACCTCAGCTATCTCGTCACACAGACACAAATCATATAATACCACTTTTATCTCGTCAAACAGACACCTGTCATATAATACCTCAGTTAACTCTTCACCTCCTAAACCATACCCATTATATCTCGTCACATAGACACCTGCCATATAATACCTCAGCTATCTCGTCACACAGACACAAATCATATAATACCACTTTTATCTCGTCAAACAGACACCTGTCATATAATACCACAGTTAACTCTTCACCTCCTAAACCATACCCCAGATATCTCGTCACACAGATACGTCGTATAATTCCCTATCTACCTCGTCACACAGACGCCAGTGATAACATACCCCAGATATTTCGTCACATAGGCACATGTTACATAATACATAAGTTATCTCGTCACACACACAAATTGCATATAATACCCCAGTTATCTCGTCACACAGACACCTGACATAATACCCCAGTTATCTCGTCACACAGACACCTGTCATATAATACCTCAGTTATCTCGTCACACAGACATGTCGTATAATACATATGCTTTCTCGTCATAAAATATCCCAGTTTTCTCGTCGCAAACACATGTCATATAATACCCCAGTTACCTCGTCACACAGACACCTGTCATTACTACCTCAATTATCTCGTCACGCCTGTTTTACAATACCCAGTTATCTCGTCACACAGACACATTTCATTAAACACCCCAGCTATAGCGTAACAAATACACGTCATATAATACCCCAGTTATCTGGTCACACAAACACAAGTCATATAACACCTTAGGTATCTCGTCCATCTAACATGTCAAAAAATAACCCAGTTATCTGGTCACAGAGACACTTTTCATGTCATACCTCAGTTAACTCACCACATAGACAGCTGCCATATAATATCATAGTTTTCTCGTCACACAGACATGTTATATAATACTCCAGTAATCTCGTCTCATAAACATCATCTTATAACACCCCAGTTATTTCGTCACACAGCCACCTGCCATATAATAACCCAGTCCCCGGAAGGTTAACCCGGTCAACAAATGCCCGCAGAAGTCGGATGTGTCGGCCTACCGACGCAAGGACGCAACTCTGCTGTAAACAGGCACAACAAAACTCCGGATGAACGCAGAAGAAGAAGAAGATAACCCAGTTATCTAGACACACAGACACGTCACATAATACTCCAGAAATCTCGTCATATAGACACCTGTCTTATTATACCTCAGTTATCTCGTCACGCAGACACATGTCATATAATACCATAGTCATCTCGCAAAACAGACACATCATATAATACCTCACTTATCTCGACACACATTTTCGTCATATAATACCCCAGTTATCTCGTCACACAGACATGTGTCATTTAATACCTTAGTTATAACGTCATACAGACATGTTGTATAATACATCAGATTTCTCTTCACACAGAGACGTCATAAAATACCCCAGGTTACTGGTCACAAATTAACGTCATATATAATACCCAGTTATCTCGTCACACAAACACCTGTCATTAATACATCAATTATCTCGTCACAAAGACACCTGTCATATAATACCCCAGTTATCTTGTCACAAAGACACCTGTTATATAATACCTCAGTTATCTCGTCACACAGACACCTGTCATATAACACCCCAGTCATCTCGTCACAAAGACACCTGACATATAATACAACAGTTATCTCATTACAGAGACACGTGTCATATAATACCTCAGTTATCTCGTCATACAGACAATTGTCATATAATAACCCAGCTATCTCGCCACATAGACACCTATTATATAATATCTCAGCTATATCGTCATACAGACACCTGTCATATAATACTTCAGTTATCTCATCAAACATACCTGTCATATAAAAGCCTAGTCATCTCGTCATACAGACACCTGTCATATAATACACCAGTTATCTAGTTACAGAGATACCTGACATTCCCTAGCATACCGAGTCGAATTGTCGTCATTCCCCGACATACTAAGACGAAGGTTCGACATTCCCTGGCATACCTAGTAGAATTTTCGACATTCCCCGACATACAGTGTCCAGGGTTGGACATTCCCCGACATACCGAGTTCAAGGTTCTACGTTTTCCGACATACCAAGTCAAATGTTCGACATTCCCCCGGAATACCGAGTCCAAGGTTCGACAATTCCTCGACGTATCGAATCCAAAGTTGAAAATCCCCCGACATACCGAGTTAAATGTTTGGCATTCCTGGACATACCGAGTCCAAAGTTAAAAATCGTCATTCCCCCGACATACCGAGCCAAATGTTTGACATTCCTGGACATACCGAGTCCAAAGTTAAAAATCCCCCGACATACCGTGTCCAAAGTTGTTACATTCCCCGACATACCGTGTCCAAGGTTGTACATTCCCCAACATACCGTGTCCAAGGTTATACATTCCCCGACTGCAGTATGCACACTTTGACAGCCCACATTTGACACACAAATACTGACAGCCCCTGTTTGGACACTGGTCATCTTCTGTCCTGCCCAACAATGTAAATATTGCAGACACTATCACTGGATGTGGCTTGTTGTTGTCATTGTTCATTGCTGATTTCTGCCATGTTTACATACGAAGGACATCTATTAAATGTTAAGCAGCGTTGCACGAGTGCAAGTCAGATCGTCTGACGTGCACTTTGGCAGCTGAGGACGTCGGAACACGTAACTTGTGCCTAAATGTTTCTGAACTGTCAATGCGCTTAAATGTTTCTGAAGTGTCATTTCGCTTGGATGTTTGTGAAGTATCATTACGCTTGAATATTTCTGAAGTGTCTTTTGGCTTGGGTGATTATGAAGTAGCATGTGTTGTCTTGACGCACGCAATATGCCGCGGTGTCCACTGACACTAGGCTTGTCCGGGATGGGCGAGGCAGATGTGGGTGTAGCTGTGCCATGAGTGTGTGGAGTTCGTCTATAGGAACTGGCCTGCAGCCTTGACACGAGTTCCTGTACATTCCCAGGTGTTCAGTGGACAGGGTGAGGTTGTGGCACAGCGATCTGTCTGTAGGCAGCTGTCGTATGTGTCACAACAGTTGGCAGTTCATACAAAGCTTCAAGTCATTGCATACATGGCTGACCATGATCGGGCTTCCAACAGTAGTCACTGCAAGTTGCTGCAGAGGTCGATGTCATATCCATGTCATGCCTGATGTATCACCATCACAGTCCATAGACAAGATGTCCCTGACACAGTCCATAGACAAGTAGATCCTGACAAAGTCCATAGACAAGTAGATCCTGACGCAGTCCATAGACAAGTAGATCCTGACACTGTCCATAGACAAGTAGATCCTGACACAGTCCATAGACAAGATGTCCCTGACACGGTCCATAGACAAGTAGATCCTGACACAGTCCATAGACAAGTAGATCCTGACACAGTCTATAGACAAGTAGATCCTGACACAGTCCATAGACAAGTAGATCCTGACACAGTCCATAGACAAGTAGATCCTGACACAGTCCATAGACAAGATGTCCCTGACACAGCCCATAGACAAGTAGATCCTGACGCAGTCCATAGACAAGTAGATCCTGACACAGTCCATAGACAAGTATATCCTGACACAATCCATAGACAAGATGTCCCCGACACAGTCCATAGACAAGTAGATCCTGTCACAGTCAGTAGGCAAGTAGATCCTGTCACAGTCAGTAGGCAAGTAGATCTTGACGCAGTCCATAGACAAGTAGATCCTGACACAGTCCATAGACAAGATGTCCCTGACACAGCCCATAGACAAGTAGATCCTAACACCATCCATAGACAAGTAGATCCTGACACAATCCATAGACAAGATGCCCCTGACACAGTCCATAGACAAGTAGATCCTGACACAGTCCATAGACAAGATGTCCCTGACACAGCCCATAGACAAGTAGATCCTAACACCATCCATAGACAAGTAGATCCTAACACCATCCATAGACAAGTAGATCCTGACACAATGCATAGACAAGTATATCCTGACACAATCCATAGACAAGTAGATCCTGACACAATCCATAGACAAGTATATCCTGACACAATCCATAGACAAGATGTCCCCGACACAGTCCATAGACAAGTAGATCCTGACACAGTCCATAGACAAGTAGATCCTGACACAGTCCATAGACAAGTAGATCCTGACACAGTCCATAGACAAGTAGATCCTAACACAATCCATAGACAAGTAGATCCTGACACAGTCCATAGACAAGTAGATCCTGACACAGTCCATAGACAAGTAGATCCTGACACAGTCCATAGACAAGTAGATCCTGACACAGTCCATAGACAAGTAGATCCTAACACCATCCATAGACAAGTAGATCCTGACACAATCCATAGACAAGTATATCCTGACACAATCCATAGACAAGATGTCCCCGACACAGTCCATAGACAAGTAGATCCTGTCACAGTCAGTAGGCAAGTAGATCCTGTCACAGTCAGTAGGCAAGTAGATCTTGACGCAGTCCATAGACAAGTAGATCCTGACACAGTCCATAGACAAGATGTCCCTGACACAGCCCATAGACAAGTAGATCCTAACACCATCCATAGACAAGTAGATCCTGACACAATCCATAGACAAGATGCCCCTGACACAGTCCATAGACAAGTAGATCCTGACACAGTCCATAGACAAGATGTCCCTGACACAGCCCATAGACAAGTAGATCCTAACACCATCCATAGACAAGTAGATCCTAACACCATCCATAGACAAGTAGATCCTGACACAATGCATAGACAAGTATAGTCCTGACACAATCCATAGACAAGTAGATCCTGACACAATCCATAGACAAGTATATCCTGACACAATCCATAGACAAGATGTCCCCGACACAGTCCATAGACAAGTAGATCCTGACACAGTCCATAGACAAGTAGATCCTGACACAGTCCATAGACAAGTAGATCCTGACACAGTCCATAGACAAGTAGATCCTAACACAATCCATAGACAAGTAGATCCTGACACAGTCCATAGACAAGTAGATCCTGACACAGTCCATAGACAAGTAGATCCTGACACAGTCCATAGACAAGTAGATCCTGACACAGTCCATAGACAAGTAGATCCTAACACCATCCATAGACAAGTAGATCCTGACACAATCCATAGACAAGTAGATCCTAACACCGTCCATAGACAAGTAGATCCTAACACCATCCATAGACAAGTAGATCCTAACACCATCCATAGACAAGTAGATCCTAACACCATCCATAGACAAGTAGATCCTAACACCATCCATAGACAAGTAGATCCTAACACCATCCATAGACAAGTAGATCCTAACACCATCCATAGACAAGTAGATCCTAACACCATCCATAGACAAGTAGATCCTGTCACAGTCCATTGACAAGTAGATCCTGTCACAGTCCATAGACAAGTAAATCTTGACACAGTCCATAGACAAGTAAATCTTGACACAGTCCATAGACAAGTAGATCCTAACACCATCCATAGACAAGTAGATCCTAACACCATCCATAGACAAGTATATCCTAACACCATCCATAGACAAGTATATCCTGACACAGTCCATAGACAAGTAGATCCTGACACAATCCATAGACAAGATGTCCCTGACACAGTCCATAGACAAGTAAATCTTGACACAGTCCATAGACAAGTAAATCTTGACACAGTCCATAGACAAGTAGATCCTGACACAATCCATAGACAAGATGTCCCCGACACAGTCCATAGACAAGTAGATCCTGACACAGTCCATAGACAAGTAGATCCTGACACAGTCCATAGACAAGTAGATCCTGTCACAGTCCATAGACAAGTAGATCCTGACACAATCCATAGACAAGATGTCCCTGACACAGTCCATAGACAAGATGTCCCTGACACAGTCCATAGACAAGTAGATCCTGACACAGTCCATAGACAAGATGCCCCTGACACAGTCCATAGACAAGTAGATCCTGACACAGTCCATAGACAAGTAGATCCTGACACAGTCCATAGACAAGTAGATCCTGACACAGTCCATAGACAAGATGCCCCTGACACAGTCCATAGGCAAGATGCCCCTGACACAGTCCATAGACAAGATGCCCCTGACACAGTCCATAGACAAGTAGATCCTGACACAGTCCATAGACAAGTAGATCCTGACACTGTCCATAGACAAGATGCCCCTGACACAGTCCATAGACAAGTAGATCCTGACACAGTCCATAGGCAAGATGCCCCTGACACAGTCCATAGACAAGATGCCCCTGACACAGTCCATAGACAAGATGCCCCTGACACAGTCCATAGACAAGATGCCCCTGACACAGTCCATAGACAAGATGTCCCTGACACAGTCCATAGACAAGTAGATCCTGACACAATCCATAGACAAGTAGATCCTGACACATTCCTTATACATAGTATACACAATATAGAGGGGCTGAGTGGTCTCGAGGTATGGTGTCCGCCTCGAGTGCTGGAGGTCCCGGGTTCAGGCCCCGGTGAGGACCAGGAATTATTTAAAAAATCCTCCTGGACTTCCAGCAATAAAAGTTCCCCTGGTCTCTGGGTAGTGAGATCGGACGCCCGTGTGTATTGTTGCGCACGTAAAAAATCCCTTGGCAGTTGGAAATCGAAAAAGAGTAGCCTAACGGCGCTGCCCGGGCAAAATTTCGAGTTAAAAATCTACCCGAAGTATTTCAGGATCCTCGCCGATGCTACGGAGTTCGTGCATTGAGCTGAGTTTCTCCTGACTCAGGTTTGAGTTAGGAGGAATACGGAGCACTTATGGATTATACCCGTGTGCCGTGATGTTGATTTAACGACTAAACTAAACTAAACTAAACATTCCTTATACAATTACATAATGTCAGTTCATGGACAATTTTATTATGATAGTCTATAGACAAGTAGATCCTGACACAGTTCATAACTTGTTGTGGTGGTGGTGGTGGTGGTGGTGGTGGTGGTGGTGGTGGTGGTGGTGGTGGTTGTTGTGGCGGTGGTTGTGGTGGTGGTTGTGATGGTGGTGGTGGTGGTGGTGGTTGTTGTGGTGGTGGTGGTTGTTGTTGTTGTGGTGGTGCTGGTCGTTCCAGTATTCTTGCCTGTGCCCCGTGCTGCTAAGCTCCCACCACATCTTCACGATACACAGACCCCTACCAGCCCTCCCCTCGCCCCCTCCCTGCTGCGCGTTGCTTGATGTTGTGTGTTCGTCTCACATTTGTGATTTCAGGTGTGTTTTTTCAGTCAACAATGTCACCGTTGGATCATGAGTGGTCACCTTTGCATCATGAGTGGTCAGTGTTGCCACGGAAACCAGACATCCGATCTTGCATGTTGCATGCATAAACTTCTTGCACTTGCTAGATAAATGGTGCTGTGTATATTTGGTGTTGTATATATAAGCTTGTATGTGCTAACATTGGCCTTTTTGTACACACACACACACAGAGACTTGTATGTGCTAGCTCTCAGGTTGTTGTATACACACACTTATATGTGCTCGCACTCAGGTTGTTGTATTCTGTGACTGTGTGCATGTGGTTGTGTCAGCCGCTAGCCAGGGGTCAGTACACATTCCTCAATAGCCAGGGGTCAGTACACACTCCTCCCTAGCCAGGGGTCAATTAACACTTCCCGCTAGCTAGGGGTCAGTACACACTCCTCCCTAGCCAGGGGACAATTAACACTTCCCGCTAGCCAGGGGTCAGTACACACTCCTCCCTAGCCAGGGGTCAATTAACACTTCCCGCTAGCCAGGGGTCAGCGCACACTCCCCGCTAGCCAAGGGTTAGTACACACTCCTCCCTAGCCAGGGGTCAGCGCACACTCCCCGCTAGCCAAGGGTTAGTACACACTCCTCCCTAGCCAGGGGTCAGCGCACACTCCCCGCTAGCCAGGGGTCAGCGCACACTCCCCGCTAGCCAAGGGTTAGTACACACTCCTCCCTAGCCAGGGGTCAGCGCACACTCCCCGCTAGCCAGGGGTCAGTACAAACTCCTCAATAGCCAGGGGTCAATACACACTCCCCGCTAGCCAAGGGTTAGTACACACTCCTCCCTAGCCAGGGGTCAGCGCACACTCCCCGCTAGCCAAGGGTTAGTACACACTCCTCCCTAGCCAGGGGTCAGCACACACTCCCCGCTAGCCAGGGGTCAGTACACACTCCTCTCTAGCCAGGGGTCAATACACACTCCCCGCTAGCCAAGGGTTAGTACACACTCCTCCCTAGCCAGGGGTCAGCGCACACTCCCCGCTAGCCAGGGGTCAATACACACTCCTCTCTAGCCAGAGGTCAGTACACACTCCTCTCTAGCCAGGGGTCAGTACACACTCCTCTCTAGCCAGGGGTCAATACACACTCCTCTCTAGCCAGGGGTCAATACACACTCCCCGCTAGCCAGAGGTCAGTACACACTCCTCTCTAGCCAGGGGTCAATTAACACTTCCCGCTAGCCAAGGGTTAGTACATACTCCTCTCTAGCCAGGGGTCAATACACACTCCCCGCTAGCCAGGGGTCAGCGCACACTCCTCTCTAGCCAGGGGTCAATACACACTCCTCTCTAGCCAGGGGTCAGCGCACACTCCCCGCTAGCCAGGGGTCAGTACACACTCCTCTCTAGCCAGGGGTCAGCGCTCACTCCCCGCTAGCCAGAGGTCAGTACACACTCCTCTCTAGCCAGGGGTCAGTACACACTCCTCTCTAGCCAGGGGTCAGTACACACTCCTCTCTAGCCAGGGGTCAATACACACTCCTCTCTAGCCAGGGGTCAGTACACACTCCTCCCTAGCCAGGGGTCAGCGCACACTCCTCTCTAGCCAGGGGTCAGTACACACTCCTCCCTAGCCAGGGGTCAGTACACACTCCTCTCTAGCCAGGGGTCAATACACACTCCTCTCTAGCCAGGGGTCAGCGCACACTCCCCGCTAGCCAGGGGTCAGTACACACTCCTCCCTAGCCAGGGTTCAATTAACACTTCCCGCTAGCCAGGGGTCAGTACACACTCCTCCCTAGCCAGGGGTCAGTACACACTCCCCGCTAGCCAGGGGTCAATTAACACTTCCCGCTAGCCAGGGGTCAGTACACACTCCTCCCTAGCCAGGGGTCAATTAACACTTCCCGCTAGCCAGGGGTCAGTACACACTCCTCCCTAGCCAAGGGTCAGTACACAATCCTCTCTAGCCAGGGGTCAATACACACTCCTCTCTAGCCAGGGGTCAGCGCACACTCCCCGCTAGCCAGGGGTCAGTACACACTCCTCTCTAGCCAGGGGTCAATTAAGACTTCCCGCTAGCCAGGGGTCAGTACACACTCCTCCCTAGCCAGGGGTCAATTAACACTTCCCGCTAGCCAGGGGTCAGTACACACTCCTCCCTAGCCAGGGGTCAGTACACACTCCCCGCTAGCCAGGGGTCAATTAACACTTCCCGCTAGCCAGGGGTCAGTACACACTCCTCCCTAGCCAGGGGTCAATTAACACTTCCCGCTAGCCATGGGTCAGTACACACTCCTCCCTAGCCAAGGGTCAGTACACACTCCCCGCTAGCCAGGGGTCAGTACACACTCCTCTCTAGCCAGGGGTCAATTAACACTTCCCGCTAGCCAGGGGTCAGTACACACTCCTCCCTAGCCAGGGGTCAGTACACACTCCTCCCTAGCCAGGGGTCAGTACACACTCTTCCCTAGCCAGGGGTCAATTAACACTTCCCGCTAGCCAGGGGTCAGTACACACTCCTCCCTAGCCAGGGGTCAATTAACACTTCCCGCTAGCCAGGGGTCAGTACACACTCCTCCCTAGCCAGGGGTCAGTACACACTCCTCCCTAGCCAGGGGTCAGTACACACTCCTCCCTAGCCAGGGGTCAGTACACACTCCTCCCTAGCCAGGGGTCAGTACATACTCCTCCCTAGCCAGGGGTCTGTACACACTCCTCCCTAGCCAGGGGTCAGTACACACTCCTCCCTAGCCAGGGGTCAGTACACACTCCTCCCTAGTCAGAGGTCAGCGCACACTCCTCCCTAGCCAGGGGTCAGTACACATCCCTCCCTAGCCAGGGGTCAGTACACACTCCTCCCTAGCCAGGGGTCAGTACACACTCCTCCCTAGCCAGGGGTCAGTACACACTCCTCCCTAGCCAGGGGTCAGTACACACTCCTCCCTAGCCAGGGGTCAGCGCACACTCCTCCCTAGCCAGGGGTCAATTAACACTTCCCGCTAGCCAGGGGTCAGTACACACTCCTCCCTAGCCCGGGGTCAGTACACACTCCTTCCTAGCCAGGGGTCAGTACACACTCCTCCCTAGCCAGGGGTCAGTACACACTCCTCCCTAGCCAGGGGTCAGCGCACACTCCTCCCTAGCCAGGGGTCAATTAACACTTCCCGCCAGCCAGGGGTCAGCGCACACTCCTCCCTAGCCAGGGGTCAATTAACACTTCCCGCTAGCCAGGGGTCAGTACACACTCCTCCCTAGCCAGGGGTCAGTACACACTCCTCCCTAGCCAGGGGTCAGCGCACACTCCTCCCTAGCCAGGGGTCAGTACACACTCCTCCCTAGCCAGGGGTCAGTACACACTCCTCCCTAGCCAGGGGTCAGTACACACTCCTCCCTAGCCAGGGGTCAGTACACACTCCTCCCTAGCCAGGGGTCAGTACACACTCCTCCCTAGCCAGGGGTCAGTACACACTCCTCCCTAGCCAGGGGGTCAGTACACACTCCTCCCTAGCCAGGGGTCAGTACACACTCCTCCCTAGCCAGGGTTCAGTACACACTCCTCCCTAGCCAGGGGTCAGCGCACACTCCTCCCTAGCCAGGGGTCAATTAACACTTCCCGCTAGCCAGGGGTCAGCGCACACTCCTCCCTAGCCAGGGATCAATTAACACTTCCCGCTAGCCAGGGGTCAGTACACACTCCTCCCTAGCCAGGGGTCAGCGCACACTCCTCCCTAGCCAGGGGTCAATTAACACTTCCCGCTAGCCAGGGGTCAGTACACACTCCTCCCTAGCCAGGGGTCAGCGCACACTCCTCCCTAGCCAGGGGTCAATTAACACTTCCCGCTAGCCAGTGGTCAGCGCACACTCCTCCCTAGACAGGGGTTAATTAACACTTCCCGCTAGCCAGGGGTCAGTACACACTCCTCCCTAGCCAGGGGTCAGCGCACACTCCTCCCTAGCCAGGGGTCAGCGCACACTCCTCCCTAGCCAGGAGTCAATTAACACTTCCCGCTAGCCAGGGGTCAGTACACACTCCTCCCTAGCCAGGGGTCAATTAACACTTCCCGCTAGCCAGGGGTCAGTACACACTCCTCCCTAGCCAGGGGTCAGTCACGCTCCGCTAGCCTCGTGTATCCGGCCGGTGGATCCACTCTGCTGCGACTGCCATGTATCGGAGATAGCGCCAACTGTTTATGAGTTTACACACACAATGGGTGCAGTCAAACAAACGGACATGCACATACACGGCACGCACATACACACGTGCACCAAATGATGCACACACAATCGTGGACACATGCACAGATATAACACATACACACAATCGTGGACACATGCACAGATTTAAGACATATACACACAATCGTGAACACGTGCACAGATATAACACATACACACAATCGTGGACACGTGCACAGATTTAAGACATATACACACAATCGTGAACACGTGCACAGATATAACACATACACACAATCGTGGACACGTGCACAGATTTAAGACATATACACACAATCGTGAACACGTGCACAGATATAACACATACACACAATCGTGGACACGTGCACAGATTTAAGACATATACACACAATCGTGAACACGTGCACAGATATAACACATACACACAATCGTGGACACGTGCACAGATTTAAGACATATACACACAATCGTGAACACGTGCACAGATATAACACATACACACAATCGTGGACACGTGCACAGATTTAAGACATATACACACAATCGTGAACACGTGCACAGATATAACACATACACACAATCGTGGACACGTGCACAGATTTAAGACATATACACACAATCGTGAACACGTGCACAGATATAACACATACACACAATCGTGGACACGTGCACAGATTTAAGACATATACACACAATCGTGAACACGTGCACAGATATAACACATACACACAATCGTGGACATGTGCACAGATTTAAGACATATACACACAATCGTGAACACGTGCACAGATATAACACATACAGACAGATACGTAGAAAAAAAGATAGTCAAATAGGTACACAGACAGACAGACAAATAATAGACAGACAAACCCAGTGATTGATTTATCGTTTTCTTGATTGATTGATTGGTTGGTTGGTTGGTTGGTTGGTTGGTTGGTTGGTTGATTCGTTGATTGATCATATATAAGTAATTGAAGAAGATAGGTAAATGAAGAGACCGAAAGTAAGAAGGAGAGAAAGAGAGTTGGGCTACTCAAACAAACAGCGAAAAAGGTCTACCAACTCGCCAAAATTAAAAACTTCCTTGATGAGGACACAAGGAAACTATTCTATACTTCTCATATACAGACACACTTTGACTACTGCTCTACAATCTGGGACGGTTGTTCTAATTCAAACACCAAGCGACTTTACTCACTCCAGAAACGGGCCATGAGTCTAATTTATAACAAACATTTATCTGACAATCCTAGCCTGTATAAACGCCTTCAGTTACTACCACTCCGCAAACGCCTGCTTTTTAATAAAGCTAAACTAAGTCACAAAATCTTGCATCGGAATGCCCCAAATTACCTTTGGCCATTGTTTAAATATAATGCTAGACACAGTAAACGTTTAAATATATTACACATTCCGAAGCCTAGGATTGACTTATACAAAACAAGCTTAACGTACTCTGCAGCTCAGCTGTGGAACAATCTTCCACAAGAAATCAAAGACATCACCAATCCCTATTCATATAATCGCAAATTACTCGAACACTATCTCAGTACGGATTATCTTCCCCCTTAATAATAGAGATAATAATAATAATAACAAAACCCTAGTATAACAGCCAGTCCCCTTTTGGTAGGCCAGTATATTCCACATGGCTAATAACAAGTGTCAGACCATTATCTAATTTTACTGTGTCGTGTAGTTTTGATGTTCGCATTTTGCCCATGCCTTTATAATGCATATCTTTTATATTGTTGCTGTTCTCTGTTAGCCTTGAATGATGTGTGAATGAAATAATGTATGTAAGAGAGTGATAGAAGGGCAGAATGTTAGACGGGCCTGCGTGCCCAATTCTTAACCCTTTGAAAATAAAGTTTGTTCGTTCGTTCGTTCGCTCGTTCGTTCGTATGTGTAGATGACACAGTTGCAGAGTTGGGAGTGCTAAAGTGGTCGACCATGGAGGCTCAGTGGCTAGCACGCTGACCAGCCTGTGCTGTGGCCATGTGTTCGAGTCCTCATCCAGGCAGGGTTGTTGTTGCTGACCTGGACCCAGGATCCACCCAGCCGACTATATGTCACATGACAACATAAACCCCAGGATCAACCCAGCCGACTATATGTCACATGACCACATAAACCCCAGGATCAACCCAGCCGACTATATGTCACATGACCACATAAACCCCAGGATCAACCCAGCCGACTATATGTCACATGACCACATAAACCCCAGGATCAACCCAGCCGACTATATGTCACATGACAACATAAACCCCAGGATCAACCCAGCCGACTATATGTCACATGACCACATAAACCCCAGGATCAACCCAGCCGACTATATGTCACATGACAACATAAACCCCAGGATCCACCCAGCCGACTATATGTCACATGACCACATAAACCCCAGGATCAACCCAGCCGACTATATGTCACATGACCACATAAACCCCAGGATCAACACATCCGACTATATGTCACATGACAACATAAACCCCAGGATCAAACCAGCCGACTATATGTCACATGACAACATAAACCCCAGGATCAACCCAGCCGACTATATGTCACATGACAACATAAACCCCAGGATCAAACCAGCCGACTATATGTCA
Source organism: Cepaea nemoralis (assembly GCA_014155875.1). Taxonomy (NCBI): domain Eukaryota; kingdom Metazoa; phylum Mollusca; class Gastropoda; order Stylommatophora; family Helicidae; genus Cepaea; species Cepaea nemoralis. The sequence goes on from JACEFZ010003584.1 coordinate 155,697, forward strand.
CATGACAACATAAACCCCAGGATCCACCCAGCCGACTATATGTTACATGACAACATAAACCCCAGGATCCACCCAGCCGACTATATGTCACATGACAATATAAACCCCAGGATCCACCCAGCCGACTATATGTCACATGACAACATAAGCCCCAGGATCCACCCAGCCGACTATATGTCACATGACAACATAAACCCCAGGATCCACCCAGCCGACTATATGTCACATGACAACATAAACCCCAGGATCCACCCAGCCGACTATATGTCACATGACAACATAAACCCCAGGATCCACCCAGCCGACTATATGTCACATGACAACATAAACCCCAGGATCCACCCAGCCGACTATATGTCACATGACAACATAAACCCCAGGATCCACCCAGCCGACTATATGTCACATGACAACATAAACCCCAGGATCCACCCAGCCGACTATATGTCACATGACAACATAAACCCCAGGATCCACACAGCCGACTATATGTAGGAGCAAGTCTTCAAGGTCATGGATGTCACATAAACCCCAGGATCCACCCAGCCGACTATAATTCACATGACAACATAAACCCCAGGATCCACCCAGCCGACTATATGTCACATGACACCATACACCCCAGGATCCACCCAGCCGACTATATGTAGGAGCAAGTCTTCAAGGTCATGGATGTCACATAAGCCCCAGGATCCACCCAGCCGACTATATGTCACATGACAACATAAACCCCAGGATCCACCCAGCCGACTATATGTCACATGACAACATAAACCCCAGGATCCACCCAGCCAACTATATGTAGAAGCAAGTCTTCAAGGTCATGGATATCACATGACCACACGAACCCACAGCTGCCTGCAGGTCTAGAACTATCACCTCTGGAGCCGTGTCGAGGGCCCCTGATCCGTACTCGCTGTATCTTGTCTGGAGCCGTGTTGAGGGTCCCTGACCTGTACTCGCTGTATCTTGTCTGGAGCCGTGTCGAGGGCCCCTGATCTGTACTCGCTGTATCTTGTCTGGAGCCGTGTCGAGGGCCTTTGACCTGTACTCGCTGTATCTTGTCTGTAGCCGTGTAGAGTGCCCCTGACCTATACTCGCTGTATCTTGTCTGTAGCCGTGTAGAGTGCCCCTGACCTGTACTTGCTGTATCTTGTCTGTAGCCGTGTAGAGTGCACCTGACCTGTACTTGCTGTATCTTGTCTGGAGCCATGTTGAGGGCCCCTGATCTGTACTCGCTGTATCTTGTCTGGAGCCGTGTAGAGTGCCCCTGACCTGTACTTGCTGCATCTTGTCTGTAGCCGTGTAGAGTGCCCCTGACCTGTACTCGCTGTATCTTGTCTGTAGCCGTGTAGAGTGCCCCTGACCTGTACTTGCTGTATCTTGTCTGTAGCCGTGTAGAGTGCACCTGACCTGTACTCGCTGTATCTTTTCTGGAGCCGTGTCGAGGTCCTTGTACTCGCTGTATCTTGTCTGTAGCCGTGTAGAGTGCACCTGACCTGTACTTGCTGTATCTTGTCTGGAGCCGTGTAGAGTGCACCTGACCTGTACTTGCTGTATCTTGTCTGTAGCCGTGTCGAGGGCCTTTGACCTGTGCTCGCTGTATCTTGTCTGTAGCCGTGTAGAGTGCCCCTGACCTGTACTCGCTGTATCTTGTCTGTAGCCGTGTAGAGGGCACCTGACCTGTACTCGCTGTATCTTGTCTGTAGCCGTGTAGAGGGCCTTTGTCCTGTACTCGCTGTATCTTGTCTGTAGCCGTGTAGAGGGCCTTTGTCCTGTACTCGCTGTATCTTGTCTGGAGCCGTGTCCAGGGCCTTTAACCTGTACTCGCTGTATCTTGTCTGGAGCCGTGTCGAGGGCCTTTGACCTGTACTCGCTGTATCTTGTCTGGAGCCCTGTAGAGGGCCTTTAACCTGTACTCGCTGTATCTTGTCTGGAGCCGTGTCCAGGGCCTTTAACCTGTACTCGCTGTATCTTGTCTGGAGCCGTGTCGAGGGCCTTTGACCTGTACTCGCTGTATCTTGTCTGGAGCCGTGTAGAGTGCCCCTGACCTATACTCGCTGTATCTTGTCTGGAGCCGTGTAGAGTGCCCCTGACCTATACTCGCTGTATCTTGTCTGGAGCCGAGTAGAGGGCACCTCACCTGTACTTGCTGTATCTTGTCTGGAGCCGTGTAGAGGGCCCCTGGCCTGTACTCGCTGTATCTTCTCTGAATATTCCCCAGATTCATATTCCCTTGACCTCACGTTTGTGTTGAAGCTTGACCCCAGATTCATGTTCCCTTGACCTCGATAAGAGTCCTTGTGAGTTCCTCTTATCTTCTGGAGTATTTGAATATCTTCAGCTGCTCGTCCATTGGGAGAGGTTCTGTCACGTGATCGGCTGCTCCTGGCGTCACGTTGAGGCGGATGTCCCGATCACAATAAATGTGTTCTCAAAAACAACAATTACAATTAACACACAGTTAACGTGTTCTCTCCCGTCAGAAACATTAAACTTCCCACACAATTAATGTGTTCTCAAAAACAACAATTACAATTAATACATAGTTAACGTGTTCTCTCCCACCAGAAACATAAAATTTCACACACAATTACTATGTTCTCTCTCGCCAGAAAATTAAACTTCGCACACAATTAATGTGTTCTCTCCTGCCAGAAAAATGAAACATCACCCATAATTACTGTCTTCTCTCCCGCGAGAAACATTAGAATTCGCACATAATTAGTGTGTTCTCTCCCGCCAGAAACATTAAAATTCCCACACAATTAATGTGTTCTCTCCCCCTAGAAACATTAAACTTCACCCAAAAGTACTGTGTTCTCTCCCGCCAGAAACATGATACTTCACACACAATTAATGTGTCCTCTCCAGCCAGAAAAATTACAATTCACACACAGTTAATGTGTTCTCTCCCGCCAGAAACATTAAACTTCACACAAGAGTAATGTGCTCTCTCCCGTCAGAAACATTAAACTTCCCACACAATTAGTGTGTTCTTTCCCGCCAGAAACATTAACATTTCCACACATTTAATGTGTTCTCTCCCCTTAGAAACATTAAACTTCACCCAAACGTACTGTGTTCTCTCCCGCCAGAAACATGATACTTCACACACAATTAATGTGTCCTCTCCAGCCAGACAAATTACAATTCACACACAGTTAATGTGTTCTCTCCCGCTAGAAACATTAAACTTCACACAAGAGTAATGTTCTTTCTCCCGTCAGAAACATTAAACTTTCCACGCAATTAATGTCTTCTCTCCCGTCAGAAACATTAAACTTTCCACGCAATTAATGTGCTCTCTCCAGTCAGAAACAATAAACTTCACACACAATTAGTGTGTTCTCTCCCGCCAGAAACATTACACTTCACACACAGTTAATGTGTTCTCTCCCGCGAGAAACATTAAACTTCCCACACAATTAGTGTGTTTTCTCCCGCCAGAAACATTAAAATTCCCACACAATTATTGTTTTCTCTCCCCCTAGAAACATTAAACTTCACCCAAAAGTACTGTGTTCTCTCCCGCCAGAAGCATGATACTTCACACACAATTAATGTGTCCTCTCCAGCCAGAAAAATTACAATTCACACACAGTTAATTTGCTCTCTCCGGCCAGAAACATTAAACTTTCCACGCAATTAATGTGTCCTCTCTTGATAGAAACGTTAAACTTCACACACAATTAATGCGTTCTCTCCCGCCAGAAACATTAAATTTCACACACAATTAATATGTTCTCTCCCATCAGAAACATTAAAGTTCACCCACAATTAGTGTGTTCTTTCCAGCCAGAAACATTAGACTTCACACACAATTACTGTGTTCTCTCTCGCCAGAAACATTAAACTTCACACACAATTACTGTGTTCTCTCCCGCCAGAAACATTAAACTTCACACACAATTACTGTAGTCTCTCCCGCCAGCAACATTAAACTTCGCACACTGTTAATGTGTTCTCTCCCGCAAGAAACAGTAAACTTCACACATAATTAATGCCTTCTCTCCAGTCAGACACATTAAACTTCACCCACAATTAATGCGTTCTCTTTCTCTCCAGAAACATCAAACATTACACTCCACCCACATTCAATGCCCTCTCTCTCTCTCTCTCTCTCTCTCTCTCTCTCTCTCTCTCTCTCTCTCTCTCTCTCTCTCTCTCTCTCTCTCTCTCTCTCTCCAGAAACATTAAACTTCACACAAAATTAATGTGTTCTCTCTCAACAGAACCATTACAATTCACACACAATTAATGTGTTCTCTCCCGCTAGAAACATTAAACTTCAGACACGATAAATGTGTTCTCTCGCGCCAGAAACTTTACACTTCACACACAGTTAATGTATTCTCTCCCGCCTGAAACATTAAACTTCCTACCAATTAATATGTTCTCTCTCGATAGAACCATTAAACTTCACACACATTTAATGTGTTCTCTCTCGATAGAACCATTAAACTTCACACACATTTAATGTGTTCTCTCTGGATAGAAACGTTAAACTTCACACACAATTAATGTGTTCTCTCCCGCTAGAAACATTAAACTTCACACATAATTAATGTACTCTCTGTCGGCAGAAACATTAAACTTCACACACAATTAATGTGTTCTCTCCCGCCATAAACATTAAATTTCACTCACAACTGATGTGGTCTCTCCCGCCAGAAACATGATACTTCACACACAATTAATGTGTCCTCTCCAGCCAGAAAAATTACAATTCACACACAGTTAATGTGCTCTCTCCGGCCAGAAAGATTAAACTTTCCACGCAATTAATGTGCCCTCTCTTGATAGAAACGTTAAACTTCACACACAATTAATGCGTTCTCTCCCGCCAGAAACATTAAATTTCACACACAATTAATATGTTCTCTCCCATCAGAAACATTAAAGTTCACCCACAATTAGTGTGTTCTTTCCAGCCAGAAACATTAGACTTCACACAAAATTAATGTGTTCTCTCTCAACAGAACCATTACAATTCACACACAATTAATGTGTTCTCTCCCGCTAGAAACATTAAACTTCAGACACGATAAATGTGTTCTCTCGCGCCAGAAACTTTACACTTCACACACAGTTAATGTATTCTCTCCCGCCTGAAACATTAAACTTCCCACCAATTAATATGTTCTCTCTCGATAGAACCATTAAACTTCACACACATTTAATGTGTTCTCTCTTGCCAGAAACAGTAAATTTCCCACACAATTAATGTGTTCTCTCTGGATAGAAACGTTAAACTTCACACACAATTAATGTGTTCTCTCCCGCTAGAAACATTAAACTTCACACATAATTAATGTACTCTCTGTCGGCAGAAACATTAAACTTCACACACAATTAATGTGTTCTCTCCCGCCATAAACATTAAATTTCACACACAACTGATGTGGTCTCTCTAGCCAGAAACATGATACTTCACACACAATTAACGTGTCCTCTCCAGCCAGAAAAATTACAATTCACACACAGTTAATGTGCTCTCTCCGGCCAGAAACATTAAACTTTCCACGCAATTAATGTGTCCTCTCTTGATAGAAACGTTAAACTTCACACACAATTAATGCGTTCTCTCCAGCCAGAAACATTAAATTGCACACACAATTAATATGTTCTCTCCCATCAGAAACATTAAAGTTCACACACAATTACTGTGTTCTCTCTCGACAGAAACATTAAATTTCACATGCAGTTGATATGTTCTCTCTCGACAGAAACATTAAACTCCACACACAATTACTGTGTTCTCTCTCGACAGAAACATTAAACTTCATACACAATTACTGTAGTCTCTCCCGCCAGCAACATTAAACTTCGCACACTGTTAATGTGTTCTCTCCCGCAAGAAACATTAGACTTCACACAATTAATGCATTCTCTCTGTCGCCAGAAACATCAAACTGCACACACAATTGATGTGTTCTCTCCCGCTAGAAACAGTAAACTTCACACATAATTAATATGTCCCCTCTCGCCAGAAACATTAAACTTCACACACTATTACTATTTCTCTGGAGGGGTGGTTCGTTTATAAGTAACATCTTCAGTCTTGAAACTAAATTGTTGATAGGGTTTAAGTAACATTTGTAGCATATACGCTGGCTCGTGTCTTTGATGGGTGTAACAACCGCTGGATCTTGACTGTGATGGATGTCACATACTTGATGGATATAACATATTTAATCTGCACACGGAAGATTGTCATCCACATTATTTTTGGCTCGCTTTGAACTCAAGCGTAATCCACACACGTGCTACTAATGTTAGTGCACTGGGCTTAAATGTCGGTTAGCTTTTCCTATTACCAGTGCCCCTCACCATCAGACGAGCCCTCTCCTGACTTCATATATACTTGTAATTTACGTCCCCATGTCAAGTACGAGAAGTTAACATTTCAGTCCAACTGACCGATGTAGGGGTGAACCTGCTACCTCGACATCAGTGCACCGGATGTTCAAAAACGAGCGCTCTTATTTATTGTCCATGCTGACCATCGATCCATTTATTTTTCGTTTTAGTTTTTCGTAAGCAAAGACAGTTCACAATCACAGACAGTTCACAATCACAGACAGTTCACAATCACAGACAGTTCACAATCACAGACAGTTCACAATCACAGACAGGTCAGAATCACAGACAGATCAGAATCACAGACAGGTCAGAATCATAGACAGGCCAGAATCATAGACAGGTCAGAATCACAAACATTTCAGAATCATAGACTGGTCAGAATCACAGACAGGTCAGAATCATAGACAGTTCAGAATCTTAGACAGGTCAAAATCCTACACAGGTCAGAATCATAGGCAGGTTGGAATCATAGACAGGTCAGAATCATACACAGTTCAGAATCATAGATACTTCAGAATCACCTACAGGTCAGAATCATGGACACATGAAAATCATAGAGATGTGACGATAATAGACATCTGAAAATCCACATTGACACATCCAAAACAAGTTCACAGAAACACGCATAACACATGAACATCCACACGGGCATACAATAAACACATGAACATCCACACGGCCATACAATAAACACATGAACATCCACACGACCATACAATAAACGTAGATGACCGATTGGTCGTCAAGTGGCCACGTCAGATATGGATTGTGTCCCTGGTTGTAGAATGGCCTTGGCTGTTAGTCTACATAACTAACTGAATGAGCTTGTAACCTCAGCGCCCAGAGACCAGTGCTCCCATAGTGTGTATGTTTGTTTGTGCATGTTGACAGTTAGACCTGGCAGACAACTGTAATGGGCTGGTGCTAGTTTCTACGAAAACTTTGCTAGATGATGTCGTTGACAATGAGGTGACATGGCCGCTTGTGGGTCTGATTTCAGGACTATAGAGTACGCCATCGAGACGGAGAACCTCAGCCTGTCGGCCATCAGGACCATCCGCGTTCTGCGTCCTCTGCGAGCCATCAACAGAATCCCAAGTAAGTGACGTCAGCAGCAGGGGATTGAGTGCTGGTTGTTGTTGTTGTTGTTGTTGTTGTTGTTGTTGTTGTTGTTGTTGTTGTTGACACTGCTGCTGCTGCTATTGCTGTGTTATGGTCATCTTATATTGGATTTGTTCTTCTTCCGTAGTAGGATTGGACCATGGGACCAGTGGCATGGGGAAAGGAGAGAGGAGGAGGGGGGGGGGGGGGGGGAGGGGGGGTCTGACTCCAGCAGACCAAGTACTGTTTACCTGTGGCTTGTTGACAACATAACACAAGGATGGCTGACCTAACTCTGGTCTTGTAAATCAGACACCATGCCTTCCTAGACCATGGCCAACATTAGTCGGAGGCCAGTGTTTGTGGCGCTTGTGTGAAATGCCTCCACAGTTGGACGGTTACTGGAGCTGGGTCACTAGACCCTGGCAGGGGACGTTTGGCAGGAGCAAGTTGTTGGGTCTCTGGCGGGGGGCTTTTGACGTGAAGCGACCGGTTGTTGGGTCACTGGCAGAGTGACGTTTGATGTGAGCCGATTGTTGGGTCACTGGCAGAGTGACGTTTGATGTGAGCCGATTGTTGGGTCACTGGCAGAGTGACGTTTGATGTGAGCCGGTTGTTGGGTTACTGACAGGGGATGTTTGATGTTTGCCAGTTGTTGGGTCACTGACAGGGGATGTTTGATGTGAGCCAGTTGTTGGGTTACTGACAGGGGACGTTTGATGTGACCCAGTTGTTGGGTCACTGACAGGGGATGTTTGATGTTTGCCAGTTGTTGGGTCACTGACAGTGGATGTTTGATGTGAGCCAGTTGTTGGGTCACTGACAGGGGATGTTTGATGTTTGCCAGTTGTTGGGTCACTGACAGGGGATGTTTGATGTTTGCCAGTTGTTGGGTCACTGACAGGGGACGTTTGATGTGAGCCAGTTGTTGGGTCACTGACAGGGGACGTTTGATGTGACCCAGTTGTTGGGTCACTGACAGGGGATGTTTGAAGTTTGCCAGTTGTTGGGTCACTGACAGGGGACATTTGATGTGAGCCGGTTGTTGGGTCACTGACAGGGGACGTTTGATGTGAGCCAGTTGTTGGGTCACTGACAGGGGATGTTTGATGTTTGCCAGTTGTTGGGTCACTGACAGGGGATGTTTGATGTTTGCCAGTTGTTGGGTCACTGACAGGGGACATTTGATGTAAGCCAGTTGTTGGGTCACTGACAGGGGATGTTTGATGTTTGCCAGTTGTTGGGTCACTGACAAGGGACATTTGATGTGAGCCAGAACCAAACATTGATGTGATTGTGTCAAACATTGATGTGATTGTGTCAAACATTGATGTGATTGTGTCAAGAATTGATGTGATTGTGTCAAACATTGATGTGATTGTGTCAAACATTGATGTGATTGTATCAAATATTGATGTGAATGTGTCAAACATTGATGTGATTGTGTCAAATGTTGATGTGATTGTATCAAACATTGATGTGATTGTGTCAAACATTGATGTGATTGTGTCAAATGTTGATGTGATTGTATCAAATATTGATGTGATTGTGTCAAACATTGATGTGATTGTGTCAAACATTGATGTGATTGTGTCAAACATTGATGTGATTGTGTCAAACATTATGTGATTGTGTCAAATGTTGATGTGATTGAGTCAAACATTAATGTGATTGTGTCAAACATTGATGTGACTGTATCAAATGTTGATGTGATTGTGTCAAACATTGATGGGATTGTGTCAAACATTGATGTGATTGTGTCAAACATTGATGTGATTGTGACAAACATTGATGTGATTGTGTCAAACATTGATGTGATTGTGCAAAACATTGATGTGATTGTGTCAAACATTGATGTGATTGTATCAAATGTTGATGTTATTGTGTCAAACATTGATGTGATTGTTGTCAAACATTGATGTGATTGTGTCAAACATTGATGTGATTGTGTCAAACATTAATGTGATTATGTCAAATGTTGATTTGATTGTGTCAAACATTGATTTCGTTGTGTCAAATGTTGATATGATTGTATAAACATTGATGTGATTGTGTCAAACATTGATGTGATTGTGTCAAACATTGATGTGATTGTGTCAAATGTTGATGTGATTGTATCAAATGTTGATGTGATTGTGTAAAAACATTGATGTGATTGTGTCAAACATTGATGTGATTGTGTCAAACATTGATGTGATTGTGTCAAGAATTGATGTGATTGTGTCAAACATTGATGTGATTGTGTCAAACATTGATGTGATTGTATCAAATATTGATGTGAATGTGTCAAACATTGATGTGATTGTGTCAAATGTTGATGTGATTGTATCAAACATTGATGTGATTGTGTCAAACATTGATGTGATTGTGTCAAATGTTGATGTGATTGTATCAAATATTGATGTGATTGTGTCAAACATTGATGTGATTGTGTCAAACATTGATGTGATTGTGTCAAACATTGATGTGATTGTGTCAAACATTATGTGATTGTGTCAAATGTTGATGTGATTGAGTCAAACATTAATGTGATTGTGTCAAACATTGATGTGACTGTATCAAATGTTGATGTGATTGTGTCAAACATTGATGGGATTGTGTCAAACATTGATGTGATTGTGTCAAACATTGATGTGATTGTGACAAACATTGATGTGATTGTGTCAAACATTGATGTGATTGTGCAAAACATTGATGTGATTGTGTCAAACATTGATGTGATTGTATCAAATGTGATGTATTGTGTCAAACATTGATGTGATTGTTGTCAAACATTGATGTGATTGTGTCAAACATTGATGTGATTGTGTCAAACATTAATGTGATTATGTCAAATGTTGATGTGATTGTGTCAAACATTGATTTCGTTGTGTCAAATGTTGATATGATTGTATCAAACATTGATGTGATTGTGTCAAACATTGATGTGATTGTGTCAAACATTGATGTGATTGTGTCAAATGTTGATGTGATTGTATCAAATGTTGATGTGATTGTGTAAAACATTGATGTGATTGTGTCAAACATTGATGTGATTGTGTCAAACATTGATGTGATTGTGTCAAACATTGATGTGATTGTGTCAAACATTGATGTGATTGTGTCAAACAATAATGTGATTGTGTCAAACATTGATGTGATTGTGCCAAACATTGATGTGATTGTGTCAAACATTGATGTGATTGTGTCAAACATTGATGTGATTGTGTCAAACATTGATGTGATTGTGTCAAACATTGATGTGATTGTGTCAAACATTGATGTGATTGTGCCAAACATTGAAGTGATTGTGTCAAACATTGATGTGATTGTATCAAATGTTGATGTGATTGTGTCAAACATTGATGTGATTGTGTCAAACATTGATGTGATTGTGTCAAACATTGATGTGATTGTGTCAAACATTGATGTGATTTTGTCAAATGTTGATGTGATTGTGTCAAACATTGATGTGATTGTGTCACATGTTGATATGATTGTATCAAATATTGATGTGATTGTGTCAAACGTTGATGTGATTGTGCCAAACGTTGATGTGATTGTGTCAAACATTGATGTGATTGTATCAAATATTGATGTGATTTTGTCAAACATTGATGTGATTGTGTCAAATGTTGATGTGATTTAGTCAAACATTGATGTGATTGTGTCAAATGTTGATGTGATTGTGTCAAAAATTGATGTGACTGTATCAAATGTTGATGTGATTGCGTCAAACATTGATGGGATTGTGTCAAACATTGATGTGATTGTGTCAAATATTGATGTGATTGTGTCAAACATTGATGTCATTGTGTCAAGAATTGATGTGATTGTGTCAAGTATTGATGTGGTTGTGCCAAACATTGATATGATTGTGTAAAACACTGATGTGATTGTGTCAAACATTGATGTGATTGTGCCAAACGTTGATGTGATTGTGTCAAACATTGATGTGATTGTGTCAAATGTTGATGTGATTGTGTCAAACATTGATGTGATTGTGTCAAAAATTGATGTGACTGTATCAAATGTTGATGTGATTGTGTCAAACATTGATGGGATTGTGTCAAACATTGATGTGATTGTGTCAAACATTGATGTGATTGTGTCAAACATTGATGTCATTGTGTCAAGAATTGATGTGATTGTGTCAAGTATTGATGTGATTGTGCCAAACATTGATATGATTGTGTAAAACACTGATGTGATTGTGTCAAACATTGATGTGATTGTGCCAAACGTTGATGTCATTGAGTCAAACATTGCATTTGATTGTATCAAGTATTGATGTGATTGTGGCAAACATTGATATGATTGTGTCAAACATTGATGTGATTGTGTCAAGAATTGATGTGATTGTGTCAAGTATTGATGTGATTGTGTCAAACATTGATATGATTGTGTAAAACACTGATGTGATTGTGTCAAACATTGATGTGATTGTGCCAAACGTTGATGTGATTGTGTCAAACATTGATGTTATTGTGTCAAACATTGATGTGATTACACTTGTTGACTGTGTCATATGTTGATGTGATTGTGTCAAGCAATGATGTGATTGTGTCAAACACTGTTGTGATTGTGTCAAATATTGATGTGATTGTGTCAAACATTGATGTGATTGCATCAAACACTGATGTGATTGTGTCAAACATTGATGTGATTGTGTCAAACAGTGATGTTGATTGCATCAAACATTGATGTGATTGTGTGAAACATTAATGTGATTGTGTCGAACATTGATGTCATCGTGTCAAACATTGATGCCATTGTGTCAAACATGCATGTGATTGTGTCAAACATTCATGTGATTGTGTAAAACATTGATGTTATTACACTTTTTGATTGTGTAAAAAATTGATGTTATTACACGTATTGGATGTGCAAAACATTAATGTGATTACACTTTTTGATTGTGTCAAACATTGATGTGATTACACTTGTAAACACCTGGTATTGTATCGCTATGTTGTCAAACACTCGTGTGTGGTGTTTTTGCTTGCAGGTATGCGAATCCTGGTGATGCTGCTGCTGGACACACTTCCAATGTTGGGCAATGTTCTTCTTCTGTGTTTCTTTGTGTTCTTTATTTTTGGTATAATTGGAGTGCAGCTGTGGTCTGGAGTTTTGCGTCATCGATGTTTCCTTGACCTCAACGAAACTATAGGATATCCGTAAGTCAAATCATTGATAACTGAATGTCAGTGACACATCTTGTCTTACAACACTCAATGAACACACTGATGACTGAATGTCAGTGATACATCTTGTCTTACAAAACTTAGAGAACACATTGATGACTGTATGACAGTGACACATCTTGTCTTTCAATACTTAGTAAACACATTGACGACTGCATGTCTGAATGTATTGTTCTACACTGAGTGCCTGCATTAACTAATGTATTGTTCTACACTGTATGCCTGCAGTAACTAATGTATTGTTCTATACTGTGTGCCTACAGTAACCTAAGTGTATTGTTCTACACTGTATGCCTGCAGTAACTAATGTATTGTTCTACACTGTATGCCTGCAGTAACTAATGTATTGTTCTACACTGTATGCCTGCAGTAACTAATGTATTGTTCTACACTGAATGCCTGCAGTAACCTAATTGTATTGTTCTACACTGTATGCCTGCAGTAACTAATCTATTGTTCTACACTGTATGCCTGCAGTAACTAATGTATTGTTCTACACTGAATGCCTGCAGTAACCTAAGTGTATTGTTCTTCACTGTATGCCTGCAGTAACTAATGTACTGTTCTACACTGTATGTCTGCAGTAACTAATGTATTGTTCTACACTGTATGCCTGCAGTAACTAATGTATTGTTCTACAGTGTATGCCTGCAGTAACTAATGTATTGTTCTACACTGTATGCCTGCAGTAACTAATGTATTGTTCTATACTGTATGCCTGCAGTAACCTGTGTGTATTGTTCTATACTGTGTGCCTTCAGTAACCTGTGTGTATTGTTCTACACTGTATGCCTGCAGTAACTAATGTATTGTTCTACACTGTATGCCTGCAGTAACTAATGTATTGTTCTACACTGTATGCCTGCAGTAACTAATGTATTGTTCTACACTGTATGCCTGCAGTAACTAATGTATTGTTCTACACTGTATGCCTGCAGTAACTAATGTATTGTGCTACACTGTATGCCTGCAGTAACCTGTGTGTATTGTTCTACACTGTATGCCTGCAGTAACCTGTGTGTATTGTTCTACACTGTATGCCTGCAGTAACCTGAGTGTATTGTTCTACACTGTATGCCTGCAGTAACCTGAGTGTATTGTTCTACACTGTATGCCTGCAGTAACCTGTGTGTATTGTTCTACACTGTATGCCTGCAGTAACCTGTGTGTATTGTGCTACACTGTATGCCTGCAGTAACCTGTGTGTATTGTTCTACACTGTATGCCTGCAGTAACCTGAGTGTATTGTTCTACACTGTGTGTCTGCAGTAACCTGTGTGTATTGTGCTACACTGTATCCCTGCAGTAACCTGTGTGTATTGTGCTACACTGTATGCCTGCAGTAACCTGTGTGTATTGTTCTACACTGTATGCCTGCAGTAACCTGTGTGTATTGTTCTACACTGTATGCCTGCAGTAACCTGTGTGTATTGTTCTACACTGTATGCCTGCAGTAACCTGTGTGTATTGTTCTACACTGTATGCCTGCAGTAACTAATGTATTGTTCTACACTGTATGCCTGCAGTAACTAATGTATTGTTCTACACTGTATGCCTGCAGTAACCTGTGTGTATTATTCTACACTGTATGCCTGCAGTAACCTGTGTGTATTGTTCTACACTGTATGCCTGCAGTAACCTGAGTGTATTGTTCTACACTACCTCTCACAGGGAGTATGTCCCGGAGTACTACACCGCTAAAACCAAGGTGGAGTTTATATGCAGCCCTCGGGAGGACTCTGGCATACAGAAATGTGAGGGCCTGCCCCTGTTTGAGTACGAGGGCATTACATGCAATGCTTCTGCCAAAATGTACAGCAACAACACTCCGACCAACGAGTCATGCGTGAACTGGAACCAGTATTATACCAACTGCACTCCACACGCCATGAACCCTTTCATGGGGTCTGTGTCATTTGACAACATCGGACTAGCCTGGGTGGTGATATTTCAGGTACGTGAATCTGTGATATTTCAAGTATGTGTGTTATTTGACGTGTGTGAATCATATTTTGTGATATTTTAGGTATGTGAATGTGAATACAGAGGACTTGGAAATGTGATAGTATCACAAGAAGTGGGGAGGGCTATATGCAGACTAGGACAACATCCTCTCACAGCTCTGGAAATATACAGGACAACATCCTCTCACAGCTCTGGAAATATACAAGACAACATCCTATCACAGCTCTGGAAATATGCAGGACAACATCCTCTCACAGCTGTGGAAATATGCAGGCCAACATCCTCTCACACTGTGGAAATATGCCAGGACAACATTCCTCTCACAACTGTGGAAATATGCAGGACAACATCCTCTCACAACTGTGGAAATATGCAGGACAACATCCTCTCACAACTGTGGAAATATGCAGGACAACATCCTCTCACAGCTGTGGAAATATGCAGGGACAACATCCTCTCCACAGCTGTGGAAATATGCAGGACAACATCCTCTCACAACCTGTGGAAATTATGCAGGACAACATCCTCCCACAGCTGTGGAAATAATGCAGGACAACAACCCTCACAGCTGTGGAAATATGCAGGACAACATCCTCTCACAACTGTGGAAATATGCAGGACAACATCCTCTTACAGCTGTGGAAATATGCAGGACAACATCCTCTCACAGCTGTGGAAATATGCAGGACAACATCCTCTCACAGCTGTGGAAATATGCAGGACAACATCCCCTCACAGCTGTGGAAATATGCAGGACAACATCCTCTCACAGCTGTGGAAATATGCAGGACAACATCCTCTCACAACTGTGGAAATATGCAGGACAATATCCTCTCACAGCTGTGGAAATATGCAGGACAACATCCTCTCACAGCTGTGGAAATATGCAGGACAACAACCCTCACAGCTGTGGAAATATGCAGGACAACATCCTCTCACAGCTGTGGAAATATGCAGGACAACAACCCCTCACAGCTGTGGAAATATGCAGGACAACATCCTCTCACAACTGTGGAAATATGCAGGACAACAACCCCTCACAGCTGTGGAAATATGCAGGACAACATCCTCTCACAACTGTGGAAATATGCAGGAGTACATCCTCTCACAACTGTGGAAATATGCAGGACAACAACCCCTCACAGCTGTGGAAATATGCAGGACAACATCCTCTCACAACTGTGGAAATATGCAGGACAACATCCTCTCACAACTGTGGAAATATGCAGGACAACATCCTCTCACAGCTGTGAAATATGCAGGACAACAACCCCTCACATCTGTGGAAATATGCCAGGACAACATCCTCTCACAACTGTGGAAATATGCAGGACAACAACCCCTCACAGCTGTGGAAATATGCAGGGCAACATCCTCTCACAGCTGTGGAAATATGCAGGACAACAACCCCTCACAGCTGTGGAAATATGGCAGGACAACATCCTCTCACAACTGTGGAAATATGCAGGACAACAACCCCTCACAGCTGTGAAATATGCAGGACAACATCCTCTCACAACTGTGGAAATATGCAGGACAACAACCCCTCACAGCTGTGGAAATATGCCAGGACAACATCCTCTCACAACTGTGGAAATATGCAGGAGTACATCCCTCTCACAACTGTGGAATATGCAGGACAACAACCCCTCACAGCTGTGGAAATATGCAGGACAACATCCTCTCACAACTGTGGAAATATGCAGGACAACATCCTCTCACAGCTGTGGAAATTATGCAGGGACAACAACCCCTCACAGCTGTGGAAATATGCAGGACAACATCCTCTCACAACTGTGGAATATGCAGGACAACAACCCCTCACAGCTGTGGAAATATGCAGGACAACATCCTCTCACAGCTGTGGAAATATTGCAGGGACAACATCCTCTCACAGCTGTGGAAATATGCAGGACAACATCCTCTCACAACTGTGGAAATATGCAGGACAACATCCTCTCACAGCTGTGGAAATATGCAGGACAACATCCTCTCACAGCTGTGGAAATATGCAGGACAACAACCCCTCACAGCTGTGGAAATATGCAGGACAACATCCTCTCACAGCTGTGGAAATATGCAGGACAACAACCCCTCACAGCTGTGGAAATATGCAGGACAACATCCTCTCACAACTGTGGAAATATGCAGGACAAACAACCCCCTCACAGCTGTGGAAATATTCAGGACAACATCCTCTCACAACTGTGGAAATATGCAGGACAACAACCCCTCACAGCTGTGGAAATATGCAGGACAACATCCTCTCACAACTGTGGAAATATGCAGGAGTACATCCTCTCACAACTGTGGAAATATGCAGGACAACAACCCCTCACAGCTGTGGAAATATGCAGGACAACATCCTCTCACAGCTGTGGAAATATGCAGGACAACATCCTCTCACAACTGTGGAAATATGCAGGAGTACAATCCTCTCACAACTGTGGAAATATGCAGGACAACAACCCTCACAGCTGTGGAAATATGCAGGACAACATCCTCTCACAGCATGTGGAAATATGCAGGACAACATCCTCTCACAGCTGTGGAAATATGCAGGACAACATCCTCTCACAGCTGTGGAATATGCAGGACAACATCCTCTCACAGCTGTGGAACTATGCAGGACAACAACCCTCACACTGTGGAGAATATGCAGGACAACATCCTCTCACAACTGTGGAAAATATGCAGGACAACATCCTCTCACAACTGTGGAAATATGCAGGACAAACATCCTCTCACAGCTGTGGAAATATGCAGGACAACATCCTCTCACAGCTGTGGAAATATGCAGGACAACAACCCCTCACAACTGTGGAAATATGCAGGACAACATCCTCTCACAACTGTGGAAATATGCAGGACAACATCCTCTCACAACTGTGGAAATATGCAGGACAACATCCTCTCACAGCTGTGGAAATATGCAGGAAAACATCCTCTCACAGCTGTGGAAATATGCAGGACAACATCCTCTCACAGCTGTGGAAATATGCAGGACAACATCCTCTCACAACTGTGGAAATATGCAGGACAACATCCTCTCACAACTGTGGAAATATGCAGGACAACATCCTCTCACAGCTGTGGAAATATGCAGGACAACATCCTCTCACAACTGTGGAAATATGCAGGACAACATCCTCTCACAACTGTGGAAATATGCAGGACAACATCCTCTCACAGCTGTGGAAATATGCAGGACAACATCCTCTCACAGCTGTGGAAATATGCAGGACAACATCCTCTCACAACTGTGGAAATATGCAGGACAACATCCTCTCACAACTGTGGAAATATGCAGGACAACTTCCTCTCACAGCTGTGGAAATATGCAGGACAACAACCACTCACAGCTGTGGAAATATGCAGGACAACAACCCCTCACAGCTGTGGAAATATGCAGGACAACATCCTCTCACAGCTGTGGAAATATGCAGGACAACATCCTCTCACAGCTGTGGAAATATGCAGGACAACATCCTCTCACAACTGTGGAAATATGCAGGACAACATCCTCTCACAGCTGTGGAAATATGCAGGACAACATCCTCTCACAGCTGTGGAAATATGCAGGACAACATCCTCTCACAACTGTGGAAATATGTAGGACAACATCCTCTCACAACTGTGGAAATATGCAGGACAACATCCTCTCACAGCTGTGGAAATATGCAGGACAACAACCCCTCACAGCTGTGGAAATATGCAGGACAACAACCCCTCACAGCTGTGGAAATATGCAGGACAACAACCCCTCACAGCTGTGGAAATATGCAGGACAACATCCTCTCACAACTGTGGAAATATGCAGGACAACATCCTCTCACAACTGTGGAAATATGCAGGACAACATCCTCTCACAGCTGTGGAAATATGCAGGACAACAACCCCTCACAGCTGTGGAAATATGCAGGACAACAACCCCTCACAGCTGTGGAAATATGCAGGACAACATCCTCTCACAGCTGTGGAAATATGCAGGACAACATCCTCTCACAGCTGTGGAAATATGCAGGACAACATCCTCTCACAACTGTGGAAATATGTAGGACAACATCCTCTCACAACTGTGGAAATATGCAGGACAACATCCTCTCACAGCTGTGGAAATATGCAGGACAACATCCTCTCACAACTGTGGAAATATGTAGGACAACATCCTCTCACAACTGTGGAAATATGCAGGACAACATCCTCTCACAGCTGTGGAAATATGCAGGACAACAACCCTCACAGCTGTGGAAATATGCAGGACAACAACCCCTCACAGCTGTGGAAATATGCAGGACAACATCCTCTCACAGCTGTGGAAATATGCAGGACAACATCCTCTCACAACTGTGGAAATATGCAGGACAACATCCTCTCACAACTGTGGAAATATGCAGGACAACATCCTCTCACAGCTGTGGAAATATGCAGGACAACAACCCCTCACAGCTGTGGAAATATGCAGGACAACAACCCCTCACAGCTGTGGAAATATGCAGGACAACAACCCCTCACAGCTGTGGAAATATGCAGGAGTACATAAGAAGTCATGATGACAAGCAGTTGCAAGGAGACATGATTTTCAACACAGGGACCAGAAGATGGGACCCAACCTTTGACAGGGACCAGAAGATGGGACCCAACCTTTGACAGGGACCAGAAGATGGGACCCAACCTTTGACAGGGACCAGAAGATGGGACCCAACCTTTGACAGGGACCAGAAGATGGGACCCAACCTTTGACAGGGACCAGAAGATGGGACCCAACCTTTGACAGGGACCAGAAGATGGGACCCAACCTTTGACAGGGACCAGAAGATGGGACCCAACCTTTGACAGGGACCAGAAGATGGGACCCAACCTTTGACAGGGACCAGAAGATGGGACCCAACCTTTGACAGGGACCAGAAGATGGGACCCAACCTTTGACAGGGACCAGAAGATGGGACCCAACCTTTGACAGGGACCAGAAGATGGGACCCAACCTTTGACAGGGACCAGAAGATGGGACCCAACCTTTGACAGGGACCAGAAGATGGGACCCAACCTTTGACAGGGACCAGAAGATGGGACCCAACCTTTGACAGGGAATTCCACAAATGTGCAAGACCTGCAGGAGCATCAGGCTCAACAGTCATCCCAGTCAGCTCATGTTGAGGGGACATTTGTAGAGTCCTGCAGAAATCACAAGAAGTCCATTCCCAAGAACAGTCAGGACTGCGGTCAAACACAAGTGCCTGAGAGTCAATGTCAGATTGCTGATTGAGACTGATTGATTGATTGATTGATTAATTGATCTAGGAACCAACATCACAGCATTCGGGGCATTCCCATAGGTGCTCTGTTCCCATCCTCAGCAGCCAGCGAAGAGTTCCAACACCAATAGTACCAGTAGCAATCTCATTATATGTCCGTCTCGCCTTTCCTCTGAGCGTCGAGCGTCGGCCAGATCCCCTCTTCACTCCTCGCTGCCTCATTCTTGCCAGACCATGATGATCCATTTGCTCCTCGGAGGTGTACACATGCTCCCTCAAGGCCGCAACCACGTCTGCCTAGTCATGTATCAATGCTTCACCAAGTTTTGCAGAGCTGCTCATTGAGAAACACATAGAGAGCATCAATTAGTTAGTTAGTTAGTCGACAGATCATCCTCATTGCGCATCAAACTATTCAGTCCATCAGTGCTCGGATCCCCTCCTCAGCAAATCCCGCAGCATGTAGCGGCTAATGACACCAGTTCTGTGTTGGTTTATCAATCTTCTTTGGCTTCCTGCGTAGTGTTCTTGTTTGGCCACACCTTTTGTAATTTGCTGTTCTCGCAGTCTGACCATGGCTGTAGATTTGCAGTCATCACT
Source organism: Cepaea nemoralis (assembly GCA_014155875.1). Classification (NCBI taxonomy): domain Eukaryota; kingdom Metazoa; phylum Mollusca; class Gastropoda; order Stylommatophora; family Helicidae; genus Cepaea; species Cepaea nemoralis. The sequence continues at coordinate 176,167 of JACEFZ010003584.1, forward strand.
TGATTCTTGCAAAAGCTTTATTTCTCGTAGAGCATTCAGAATGTCAGACTGGTCCATGGCGCTTCCGCCCTCCACATTAGCCTTACCTGCGAGCTTGTCAGCCCGCTCATTTCCTTGTACTTCCGCATGCCCTGGCACAAAGATGAGACTAACTTTGTCAGCCAAGACCGCTCCAGAGACAGCAACCACTCTCTTCGGATCTTCCCCGTCTCTATCCTCTTGAGCTCATTGAGTCGCTAAGGAAATATGCCCTATTGAATGTCTGTGTCTCGAGCCATGTTATTGCTTTACTTACTGCCATGACTTCCATAGTCAGGCTACTTGTGGTCTCAACAAAAGCACCAGAGTCCTCCTTCACAATTCTCTCTCTGGCCCACACCGTAAAGGCCCATGAGCTTCTCCCATGTCGGACCACCGACCCATCTGTGTAAATTACAGCATCACCATCAAATGCAATTCTCATTCTCGAAAGCGAGCATCCATGTGACCTATATTATAAGCTCCTAGCTTTGATCAGGCTTGTGAAGAAGCCAGGCTGGAAGGCATGTGGCCAACTGTGAAAACACTCAGTTGTGACACCGACATCGCAGTCATCATGGCAGCAATATGTCCAGATGTAAGCACACAATCAACGCAGTCAGCTCAGTCCCACAATTCCTCTATTCTATCAAAGGAATCAACATAACACATGTCCTCTATTCTATCAATGGAAACAACACAATCACATATTTCCTCTATTCTATCAATGGAAACATAGTCACATATTTCCTCACTTCTATCAACAGAAACAACACAATCACATATTTCCTCTATTCTATCAACAGAAACAACACAATCACATATTTCCTCTATTCTATCAACAGAAACAACACAATCACATATTTCCTCTATTCTATCAACAGAAACAACACAATCACATATTTCCTCTATTCTATCAACAGAAACAACACAATCACATATTTCCTCTTTTCTACCAACATAAACAACACAATCACATATTTCCTCACTTCTATCAACAGAAACAACACAATCACATATTTCCTCTTTTCTATCAACAGAAACAACACAATCCCGTATTTCCCCTATTCTATCAACAGAAACAACACAATCACATATTTCTTCTATTCTATCAACAGAAACAACACAATCACATATTTCCTCACTTCTATCAACAGAAACAACACAATCACATATTTCCTCTTTTCTATCAACAGAAACAACACAATCCCGTATTTCCCCTATTCTATCAACAGAAACAACACAATCACATATTTCTTCTATTCTATCAAGGGAATCAACATAACACTGTCCTCTATTCTATCAATGGAAACAACACACTCAGAAATTTCCTCTATTCTATCAAGGGAATCAACATAACACATGTTCTCTATTTTATCAACAGAAACACCATAATCACACACCTCCTCTACTCTATGATTGATTGACTGATTGATTGATTGATTTAGGAATCGACATCACAGCATTTGGGGCATTCCCATAAGCACTCCATCCCCATCCGCAGCAGCCAGCAAAGAGTTCCTCTACTCTATGAAGGGAATAAAGACAATACCACAATTCCTTTATTCTTTAAAGGGAAACACAATCACACATTTCCCTCTATTCTATCAAGATAAACAACACAATCACACATTTCCCTCTATTCTATCAAGATAAACAACACAATCACACATGTCCCTCTATTCTATCAACAGAAACAACACAATCACATATTTCTTCTATTCTATCAAGGGAATCAACATAACACTGTCCTCTATTCTATCAATGGAAACAACACACTCAGAAATTTCCTCTATTCTATCAAGGGAATCAACATAACACATGTTCTCTATTTTATCAACAGAAACACCATAATCACACACCTCCTCTACTCTATGATTGATTGATTGATTGATTGATTGATTTAGGAATCGACATCACAGCATTTGGGGCATTCCCATAAGCACTCCATCCCCATCCGCAGCAGCCAGCAAAGAGTTCCTCTACTCTATGAAGGGAATAAACACAATACCACAATTCCTTTATTCTTTAAAGGGAAACACAATCACACATTTCCCTCTATTCTATCAAGATAAACAACACAATCACACATTTCCCTCTATTCTATCAAGATAAACAACACAATCACACATGTCCCTCTATTCTATCAAGATAAACAACACAATCACACATTTCCCTCCATTCTATCAAGATAAACAACACAATCCCACAATTCCTCTATTCTATAAAGGGAAACAACACAATAACACATTTCCCTCTAATCTATCAAGATAAACAACACAATCACACATGTCTCTCTATTCTATCAAGATAAACAACACAATCACACATTTCCCTCTATTCTATCAAGATAAACAACACAATCACACATTTCCCTCCATTCTATCAAGATAAACAACACAATCCCACAATTCCTCTATTCTATAAAGGGAAACAACACAATAACACATTTCCCTCTATTCTATCAAGATAAACAACACAATCACACATTTCCTCTACTCTGTCCATAGCCAACAAAGAGAAATCACTGTGGTATTTTACAAAATCACAATAACATCATATTCATATAGTAATGAGGTCATATCATCATAAGGTCACTTGCTGTCTTTCTTTCATATAATATAGTCATGAGGTCACTAGCTGTTTGTCTGTCATATCATATAGTCATGAGGTCACTAGCTGTTTGTCTGTCATATCATATAGTCATGAGGTCACTAGCTGTTTGTCTGTCATATCATATAGTCATGAGGTCACTAGCTGTTTGTCTGTCATATCATATAGTCATGAGGTCACTAGCTGTTTGTCTGTCATATCATATAGTCATGAGGTCACTAGCTGTTTGTCTGTCATATCATATAGTCATGAGGTCACTAGCTGTTTGTCTGTCATATCATATAGTCATGAGGTCACTAGCTGTTTGTCTGTCATATCATATGGTCATGAGGTCACTAGCTGTTTGTCTGTCATATCATATAGTCATGAGGTCACTAGCTGTTTGTCTGTCATATCCTATAGTCATGAGGTCACTAGCTGTTTGTCTGTCATATCATATAGTCATGAGGTCACTAGCTGTTTGTCTGTCCATATCATATAGTCATGAGGTCACTAGCTGTTTGTCTGTCATATCATATAGTCATGAGGTCACTAGCTGTTTGTCTGTCATATCATATAGTCATGAGGTCACTAGCTGTTTGTCTGTCATATCATATGGTCATGTGACTTAGACTTATTTCCTGTGGAGGTCTTAAACTGATGACTCATTGATGTGTCTTAGACTGATGATTCATTGATGTGTCTTAGACTGATGACTCATTGATGTGTCTTACACTGACGACTCATTGATGTGTCTTAGTTTCATATTCTGCAGATGTGTCTTAGTCCCACAACTCATTGATGTGTCTTAGTTTCATTATTTGTAGATGTGTCTTAGAATAATTATTTGTGAATTAGTTTTAAACTCACAATTCATGGGTGTGATTTACAGTCACGAATCATGGATGTGTCTTAGTCTCACGACTCATGGATGTGTCTTAGTCTCATGAATCATGGATGTGTCTTAGTCACATGACTCACGGATATGTCTTAGTCTCATGACTCATGGATGTGTCTTTGTCTCATCTCATGACTTGTGGATGTGTCATAGACTGATGGCTCATGGATGTGTCTTAGACTGATGACTCATGGATGTGTCTTAGTTTCACGAATCATGGATGTGCCTTAGACTGATTACTAATGTGTCATAGACTCAAGACTCATGGATGTGTCTTAAATGTATGACTCATGGATGTGTCTTAGACTAATGACTCATAGATGTGTCTTATACTGATGACTCATGGATGTGTCTTAGACTCACAACTCATGGATGTGGCTTAGATTGATGACTCATGGATGTGTCTTAGACTGATGACTCATAGATGTGTCTTAGAAAGATGACTTATGGATGTGTCTTAAACTGATGACTCATGAATGTTTATCAGACTCATGACTCATGGATGTGTCTTAGACTGATGACTCGTGGATGTGTCTTAGACTGATAACTGAAGGATGTGTCTTAGACTCAAAACTCATGGATGTGTCTTAGACTCACGACTCATGGATGTGTCTTAGACCCATGACTCATGGATGTGTCTTAGACACATGACTCATGGATGTGTCTTAGACTCATGACTTATGGATGTGTCTTAAACTCATGACTCATGGATGTGTCTTAGACTGACAACTCAAGGATGTGTCTTAGACTCATGACTCATGGATGTGTATTAGACTCATGACTCATGGATTTGTCTTAGACTGATGACTCATGGATGTGTCTTAGACGCATGACTCATAGATGCGTCTTAGACTCACAACTCATGGATGTGTCTTAGACTGACAACTCATGGATGTGTCTTTGACTCCTGACTTATGGATGTGTCTTAGACTCATGACTCATGTATGTGTCTTAGACTGATGACTCATGGATGTGTCTTGCAGGTGATCAGTCTGGAGAGCTGGGTCAACATCATGTATTATGTGCAGGACGCCCACTCATTCTGGGACTGGGTCTACTTCGTGGCACTGATTGTTGTAAGTAGGTGTGACATGTTGGTTGATTGTTGTAAGTAGGTGTGACATGTTGGTTAATTGTTGTAAGTATATGTGAAGTGTTGGTTGATTGTTGTAAGTATATGTGAAGTGTTAGTTGATTGTTGTAAGTATATGTGACATGGTGGTTGATTGTTGTAAATATATGTGACATGTTAGTTGATTTTTGTAAGTATGTGTGAAGTTTTAGTTGATTTTTGTAAGTATATGTGAAGTGTTGGTTGATTGTTGTAAGTATGTGTGAAGTGTTGGTTGATTGTTGTTAGTGTATGTGACATGCTAGTTGATTGTTGTAAGTAGGTGTGACATGATTGTTGATTGTTGTAAGTATATGTGAAATGTTAGTTGATTGTTTAAGTATATGTGAAATGTCAGCTGCTGAGCCAGCCATATTTTGTCTTATAAAGAACATAGTCACACAATTTCAGGGTTTTTATATAAACACATCACACAATATGGGTTTTTTGTAACAACACATCACACAATTATGGGTTTTTTTTTAACAACACATCAACAGTTGTGGGATTTTGTAACAACACATCATACTACACAATTATGGATTTTTGTAACAACACATCACACAATTATGGGTTTTTGTAACAACACATCACAAAATTATGGGTTTTTGTAACAACACATCACAAAATTATGGGTTTTTATAGCAACACATCAAAACATTATAGTCTTTCATAACAACACATCACACAATTATGGATTTATGTAACAACACATCACGCAATTATGGGTTTTTGTAACAACACTTCACACAATTATGGGTTTTTGTAACAACACATCACGAAGCTACAGGTTTTTGTAACAACACATCACACAGCTGCTGGTTTTGTAGAAGTTGGCTGATGTGATCTAGAGGTTGACTGATGTGATCTAGAGGTTGACTGATGTGATCTAGAGTTTTACTGATGTGATCTAGAGGTTGACTGATGTGATCTAGAGTTTTACTGATGTGATCTAGAGGTTGACTTATATGACCTAGAGGTTGATTGATGTCATCTAGAAGCTGACTAATTATGTTATTGTTCTTTCAGATTGGATCGTTTTTTATGATTAACTTGTGTCTAGTCGTCATCGCCACCCAGTTTTCTGAAACCAAAAAGCGAGAGACTGAGAGGATGCTACAAGAGCGTAAACGATTTCAGTCGTGTAGTACCCTGGCCAGCAACTCTGAGCCGGGTGGATGTTACACGGAGCTGCTCAAACTCATTGCTCAAGGCTACAGAAGGGTCACCAGGAAGCTCATCAAAGCTTATTACAAAACTCGAGGAGTGCGCAAACTCAACCCAGAGAAAACGTTATCCTTGCGGGGCAAGAAGAATCACAAGAAAGGTACTAATAGACTAGCATCTCAGCAGCACTGCTCATCTCACCCACCGCCTGTTCATCACCATCAGCATCAACATCTTCTCTTGGCCCCCTCTCCTCAACCATTGCAACAGCAACAATGTTCACATCATATCAATCTGGCAACTCCTGATATCCGATATCAAAGTCCCCCGAGACCTTCTAGCATCCCGCAAGCACCCAGGGCCAGTCCAGAGCAGTCAGATATTGACTCGATGTCCTCACCACGAAGACCTAACTATCTGGTCCTCCCAAGTGGCAACTACAGCCTCAACCCATCCTGGGATTCCCTGGCCACATCCAACTTGTCCGTGGATCCATTTAGTCCAGCATTGCTGAAATCCCAGAATAGTTCCACAAACCAGCTCTCCGCCAACTTGGTTATGCCCTGTCTCTGCCGCTCAGTCGGGCACATTCTTGTCACAGCGGTGCCAGCACAGGAGGACGGATGATCCCCTCCCTGCCGGAGGTACTGGCGGCCCAAGGAGCAAAAAATGCTGCACTAGTGGCATCGAACATGCTGCTCAATGTGGAATACGAAGCCAGCAAAACACAGTCTGTGGCCGACAAAGGTGAGTTCGTGGAAGTGCTTGCTGTACCCAGGCTCTCGTTTCACACTTGTCTTGTGTCTGCTGCCACCTGAGCTTCACGTGTTGTCATTGTTGTCACTGCATGCTTTCCTGTCTGCCGGAATGCCTGTGTGTTAATAGTGAGTTGTGTTTGGTCTGCATCTGTTGGTAGCTCAATGTTGCATGAAGTCAGCACACCAGATATAGACAGCAGCAATTGATACTGTGTAGCTAGACATCACGTGACTGCTCACAAACACACGTTCACAGTTGTTGTTTTAGCCGAAATGATAACCCATGTTTACAGTCCCGTGTGCACGTTTCTGGTACTGCGAACTGATTTCTGGTGCTGTAAATTGATTTCTAGTATTGTGAACTGATTTCTAGATTTCTAGAATAGGACACCGATTTCTAGATTTCAAGTACAGTAAACTAATTTAAGTACAGTAGTCTGATTTCTGATACTGTAAACTGATTTCTTGTACTGTAAACTGATTCCCTCAGGCACTGTAAACTGATTTCTGGTACTCTAAACTGATTTCCAGATTCCTAATATAGTAAATTGATTTCTAATATAGTAAACTGATTTCTAGTACAGTAAACAGTAAACTGATTTGTAGTACAGTAAACAAAGTCCAAGAATTGTAAACAGATTTCTAGATTTCTAGTACAGTAAAGTGATGGTGGACAGTAAACAAGTTCGAAGTACTGTACACTAATTTCAGTCAAGAAAACAATCGTCTTCGACGAGTGCTAATTATTCTAACTAAACACACCTGTAAGAACAACAAGGCAACAAATGTCAGCTGACACCAAGACACACAAACAAACAGGTCAACAAGCCAATGAAGCAGGAACAATCCAGGGCTTATATCAGTCCATTAGCTCTACTTTCTTCATCTAGCCATTCTTTGCTTGGGGTCATCGATGGAACTGTACTGTCTTCTGTACTCTCTCCTTTACTGTCTTCTGTACTCTCTCCTGTACTGTCTCCAGAACTGCCTTTTGTACTGTCTTCTGAACTGTCTCCTGTACTCTCTCCTGTACTGTCTCCAGTAATGCTATCTGTACTGTCTTCTGTACTGTCTACTATACTAACTCCTGTACTGTCTTGTCTCCAGTACTGCCTTCTGCACTGTATTCAGTCCTGTCTCCTTTAATCTCTCCTTTACTGTATCAATTACTGCCTTCTGAACTGTCTTCTGTACTGTCTCCTGTACTGTCTCCAGTACTGCCTTCTGCACTGTTTTCTGTAATGTCTCCTGTACTGTCTCCAGAACTGCTTTTTCTACTGTCTTCTGAACTGTCTCCTGTACTGTCTTCAGTACTGCCATCTGTACTGTCTTCTGTACTGTCTCCTATACTAACTCATGTACTCTCTCCTGTACTGTCTCCAGTACTGCCTTCTGTACTATCTCCTTACTGTATTATGTACTGTCAATCAATCAATCAATCATGTGCCATGCCGGAAAGCGTGGGCGGTCATGACTCGCCATTTCACTCGATCACCAGAGTCGTGGATCAGCTCAGTGTTCCTGTCTCGTCCATGCCATGTGGCCAAGCCATCCAGGTATTTTCCTCTCGGTCTTCCTCTTGGTCTGTTCCCCTCGATCTTGCCAGTTGTCACTAAGTTCTCCAATCCATTTCTTCTCATAACATGTCCAAAAAATTTTGACTGTCTACGTCTAATTTCTCTAATCAGTTTACGATGTTCATTTGTCTCCTGTAGTACTTGGTCATTGGTGTTTCTGTCTGTCCATGGTATTCTTTGCATTTTCCTCAGAAACCACATTTCTGCAGCCATCAGATGCTTTTCAGCTTGACTGCTCATTGTCCAAGTTTCACATCCATACAAAAGAACAGACTCTATGTATCCCCTCAACACTCTTTTTCTCGTTTCAATTGACATCTTCTTATTGGTCAGAATGTTTTTCATCTTGCTAAAGGCTACTTACGCCATGGCGATTCTTGTTCTAATCTCTTCAAGGCATCTCCCATCAGATGTTATAACTGTTCCAAGATAATTGTACCGATTCACTTGTTGAAGAATATTTCCATTTACTTGTATATTACATTGTGGCACTTCTTCCTTCCTAGTGACGACCATAACCTGAGTCTTTTTACAATTTAATTCTAACCCCAGTTGCTCACAGTGTACAACAACCGCATCTACTAATTGTTGCAGGTCCTGCTCATTGTCTGCAATTAATACTGTATCATCTGCATATCTAATGTTATTGATGTTTCGTCCTCCAATGCTGATTCCATTTATATCCTCTACATTTCTGAAAATATTTTTACTGTACAGGGAAAAAAGATCTGGAGACATCACACATCCCTGCCTAACACCTCTCTTAATTGGCTGATACTGTCCCACTTCATTATCAATCCTTATGGCAGCTTGTTGTTTCCAATATATGTTTTTTATAAGTCTAATGTCTTTCCCATCAATTTGTAGACCTGCAAGCATATCCACCATGCTGACATGTCTAACGCTATCAAAAGCCTTTGTATAGTCAATAAAGCAAAGATGTATATCCTTGTTTACTTCTATAGCATGTTCAATAACTGTTCTCAGTATATACACAGCATTTACTGTACCCTTTCCTTCTACAAACCCGCATTGTTCTTCCCTATTTCAGGTTGTATCTTCTTCCTCATTCTTTGCATGATAATTCTTAGCAAAATCTTTGTGATGTGACTCATTATACTAATTGTTCTATGTTGATCACATTCCAAGGTTCCTGATTTCTTTGGGATTGCAATAAATAACATAATTCAGGAGTTATATCTCCAGTATCATATAATGTGTTCAGCAGTCTGGTGACTTGATCTAGTCCAAATGTACTGTCACCTGTACTGTTTTCTATACTGTCTTCTGTATTGTCTCCTATACTGTCTCCTGTACTGTCTTTTGTACTGTCTCCTGTATGTTCTTCTGTACTGCCTCATGTATTGTCTTCTGTACTGTCTCATATACTGTCTCCTATATTGTATTCTGTACTGTCTCCTGCACTGTCTCATGTATTGTATTCTGTACTGTATTCTGTGCTGTCTCCTGTACTGTCTCCAGTACTGCCTTAAGTGCCGTCTTCTGTAGTCTCTCCTTTACTGACACCTGTACTGTATTCTCTACTGTCTCCTGTACTGTCTCCTGTACTGTCTCCTTACTGTCTTTTGTACTGTCTACTGTACGTTATCAAAATAGTGTATCGAGCAATGCGAATATTAAAAACAACATTGAAGAAAATTGGAATTTCCCAAAAAATACCTTGCTAAATGCTGCAACAAACACAGTCGGTTACGTACAAAGACAGAAGAAGAAGTTGGAGCTCAAGCCAACGAACACAAGCAAGCAAGCAAGCAGAAGAAGAAGTGGCTAAGCGATAACACCTGGACGAAGATACAAGAAAGAAAACAAGCAAAACTAACACTTCTTTCTGCAAAAGACACCTCTACATATGAAACCCATAAGTAAAAATACTCTATGTTGGATAAAGAGGTGAAATCAAGCGCACGAAAAGACAAACAGAACTTTATTCACAGCCTGGCCTCCGACGCGAAGCAGCTGCCAGAACTGGAAACAACAGAGCCGTATTCCATATCATGAAGCAACTATGCAATCACTCACCTACACCAAATATACCCATCAAAGACAAACAAGGCAATCAATTGTTATCCGATGACCTTCAAAAGCAACGATGGACAGAACATTTCAAAGAAATATTAAATAGACCGCAGCCTGACACTGTTCCGAACCTGGATGGAGAAATTACTATGCCCCCACTAGATGCCTCCTGCGAGTCATTCACCATGGAAGAGATTAAAGCAGCCATTAAAAAATTGAAGAACAACAAAGCTGTTGGTGAAGATGAAATCTCAGGAGAAATGCTCAAAGCAGCAGATGAGAACACCTTACAACGTTTGTTACAGCTGATCAATGAAATCTGGAGAAGCGAATCCCCACCACAACAGTGGAAAGATGGTGTAATTTTCAAACTGCCTAAAAAGGGCGATATATCTGATTGCAATAATTGGCGTGGTATCACTCTATTGTCAGTACCAGGAAAACTTTTTTGTAGCATGCTACTTGAGAGATTGAAAAAGGCGATAGATGAAAGGCTCAGAGAAGAACAAGCAGGCTTCAGACCAAAACGGTCATGCATAGACCACATTTTCACCCTCAGAATAATCATTTAAGACTCCGTAGAATTCCAGTCGAAATTAATCACCAACTTTGTCGACTTTCAAAAAGCCTTCGACAGCATCCACCGTCCTTCACTTTGGAATCTACTTAACATCTATGGTTTTCCTACCAAATATACCAACGTCATAAAATCTTTCTACAAAGAGACACGTTGCTGCGTAAGAACAGAAACAGGCAACTCTGACTGGTTCTCAGTCGAAACAGGAGTGAAACAGGGTTGTGTCTTATCACCGATGCTTTTTGGAATAGCTATCGATTGGGTCATGCGCAAATGCACAAACAACACAAATATGGGTATCCATTGGGTTGACAAAATTCTAGAAGACCTGGACTTTGCCGACGACATAGTGCTTTTGAGTTCAACACACCCGGATGCCCAAGAGAAAATAAACCAAATAAACCACCTCCAAAATGTTTCAGAGCAAATTGGTCTCCAAATTAACACCATAAAAACAAAGACTATTGATCTTACCAACAGTTCAGATGACACCAAATTGAACAGCTACGTTCTTGAAAAAGTCAACAGCTTCACATACCTAGGAAGCAAAATGACATCTACAGGGGACTCAACACCAGAAATATCATCTAGAATCGCACTGGCATCTAGTGCCTTCAATAAACTGTCAAACATCTGGAAGTCAAAGACACTCAGCAAACACACAAACTTAAAATCTTCAACTCTTGTGTGATTCCAGTGTTAACGTATGGATGTGAAAGTTGGAAATCAACGGTAGCTTTAGATAAAAAAATTAGACAATTTTGAGAACAAATGTCTTAGAAGACTTCTAAACATCCACTGGACAGACTTCAGAACCAATTCGCAAATAAGACAAGAGACTAAGCAAGATACAGTATCCAATTTCATAAGAAGACGCCGTTGGAACTACATCGGCCATGTACTCAGAATGGACAAGTCAAGACTCCCCTACCAAGCCCTCATATGGTCACCAGTAGGGAAAAGAAAACGGGGAAGACCAAGAGAGACCCTGCGTAGAACCATCATTAGAGAAGGCTCATTCAATGGCCAAGTAAATATCCAAGATCTACAACAGGTAGCAGTGAACCGCCAAGCATGGAGAGACAGGACTTCTGCCCTATGCGCCGCCTTAGGCTCAAGAGGAAAGACTAACTAACTAACTAACTGTACGTTCTTCTGTACTGTCTCCAGTACTGCCTTATGTGCCGTCTTCTGTAGTCTCTCCTTTACTGACACCTGTACTGTATTCTCTACTGTCTCCTGTACTGTCTTCTGTACTGTCTCCTTACTGTCTTTTGTACTGTCTACTGTACGTTTTTCTGTACTGTCTCATGTACTGTCTCCTATATTGTCTTTTGTACTGTCTTCTGTACTGTCTCCTGTACTGCCTTATGTGCCATCTTCTGTACTCTCTCCTTTACTGACACCTGTACTGTATTCCTGGTCGTCACTAGGAAGAACGAAATACCACAGTGTAATATACAAGTAAATGGGAATATTCTTCAACAAGTGAATAGGTACAATTATCTCGAAACAGTAATAACATCTGATGGGAGATGCCTTGAAGAGATTAGAACAAGGTTCGCCATGGCAAAAGTAGCCTTTAGCAAGATGAAAAACATACTGACCAATAAAAAGATGTCAATTGAAACGAGAAAAAGAGTGTTGAGATGCTACATAGAACCTGTACTTTTATATGGATGTGAAGCTTGGACAATGAGCAGCCAGGCTGAAAAACATCTGATGGCTGTAGAAATGTGATTTCTGAGGAAAATGCAAAGAATACCATGGACAGCCAGAAAGACCAATGAACAAGTCCTTCAAGAAACAAATGAAGATCGTAAACTGATCAGAGACATTAGACGTAGACAGTCATAATTTTTTGGGCATGTTATGAGAAGAAATGATTTGGAGAACTTGGTGACAACTGGTAAGATCGAGGGGAACAGACCAAGGGGAAGACCTAGAAACAAGTATCTGGATGGCTTGGCCTTGTGGCATGGTCGAGACAAAAACACGGAACTGATCCACGACTCTGGTGATCGAGTGAGATGGCAGAACATGACCGCCCACGCTTACCGGCATGGCACATGATGGATGGATGGTACTGTATTCTCTACTGTCTGCTGTACTGTCTCCTGTACTGTCTTCTGTACTGTCACCTTACTGTCTTTTGTACTGTCTCCTGTACTGTCTCATGTATTGTCTCCTGTATTGTCTTTTGTACTGTCTTCTGTACTGTCTCCTGTACTGTCTCCTGTATTGTATTCTATACTGTATTATGTGCTGTCTCCTGTACTCTCTCCTGTTCTATCTCCAGTAATGTCTTCTGAACTGTCTTCTGTACTGTCTTCTTCACTACTCAGTACTGCTTTATGTGCTGTCTTCTGTACCCTCTCCTTTACTGTCACATGTACTGTATTCTGTACTGTCTTCTGTACTGTTTTATGTACTGTCTCCTGTACTGTCTCCCGTACTGTCTACTGTACTGTCTACTGTACTGTCTACTGTACTGTTTTCTGTAATGTCTTCTGTACTGTCTTCTGTACTGGCTTCTATATTTTCTTCTGTACTTTCTCCTTTACTGTTTCTTTAACTGTCCCCTTTCTGTCTTCTGTACTATCTCCTGTACTGTCTCATGTACTGTCTTCTGTACTGTCTCCTGTACTGTCTTGTGTACTGTCTTTGTAGTATCTACTGTACTGTCTCTTGTACTGTCTCTTTTCTGTCTTCTATACTGTCTTCTGTACTGTCTCATGTACTGTCTTCTGTACTGTCTCATGTACTGTCTTCTGTACCATCTTCTGTACTGTCACCTGTACTGTCTTGTGTACGAACTAAGTTTGTGAACTAATGGGGAGTGTGTGTTTGTGGCAATGTTGTAGTGTATGCCCTTCACACTGGGGGTATGTGGAGTGAGAGGGAGACAGAGAACGGGGCAAGAGAGGTAGACAATCGGATGAAGGCAGCCCGGTGGAAGTAGACACGGAGAGAGAAGTAGACTGTCAGAGGTAGGCATGTAGAGAGAGAAGTAGACTGTCAGAAGTAGGCATGTAGAGAGAGAAGTAGACTGTCAGAAGTAGGCATGTAGAGAGAGAGAAGTAGACTGTCAGAAGTAGGCATGTAGAGAGAGAAGTAGACTGTCAGAAGTAGACTGTCACAAGTAGGCATGTAGAGAGAGAAGTAGACTGTCAGAAGTAGGCATGTAGAGAGAGAAGTAGAATGTCAGATGTAGGCATGTAGAGAGAGAAGTAGACTGTCTGAAGTAGACTGTCAGAAGTAGGCATGTAGAGAGAGAAGTAGACTGTCAGAAGTAGGCAAGTAGAGAGAGAATTAGACTGTCAGAAGTAGGCAAGTAGAGAGAGAATTAGACTGTCAGAAGTAGGCATGTAGAGAGAGAAGTAGACTGTCAGAAGTAGGCATGTAGAGATAGAAGTAGACTGTCAGAAGTAGGCATGTAGAGATAGAAGTAGACTTCAGAAATAGACTGTCAGAAGTAGGCATACAGAGAGAGAGAAGTAGACTGTCAGAAGTAGACTGTCAGAAGTAGGCATGTAGAGAGAGAAGTAGACTGTCAAAAGTAGGCATGTAGAGAGAGAAGTAGACTGTCAGAAGTAGGCATGTAGAGAGAGAAGTAGACCGTCAAAAGTAGACATGAAGAGAAAAGTAGACTGTCAGAAGTAGACTGTCAGAAGTAAACTGTCAGAAGTAGACTGTCAGAAGTAGACTGTCAGAAGTAGACTGTCAGAAGTAGGCATGTAGAGAGAGAAGTAGACTGTCAGAAGTAGGCATGTAGAGAGAGAAGTAGACTATCAGAAATAGACATGTAGAGAGAGAAGTAGACTGTCAGAAGTAGGCATGTAGATAACAGTAGACTGTCAGACGTAGACTGTTAGAAGTAGACTGTCAGAAGTAGACTGTCAGAAGTAGGCATGTAGAGAGAGAAGTAGACTGTCAGAAATAGACTGTCAGAAGTAGACTTCAGAAGTAGGCATGTAGAGAGAGAAGCAGACTGTCAAAAGTAGACATGAAGAGAGAAGTAGACTGTCAGAAGTAGGCATGGAGAGAGAGAAATAGACGTGAAGAGAAAAGTAGACAGTCAGAAGTAGACTGTCAAAAGTAGACATGGAGAGAGAAGTGGTCCGTTAAAAGAGACATGGAGGGGAAAGTAGTCTTGTGAAAGAAGACATGGAGAGTGACGAAAGTAGACTGTAGGGGAAGGTAGCGTGACAAAAGTAGACAGTAAGGGAAGGTAGCGTGATGAAAGTCGACAGTAGGGGAAAGTAGCGTGATGAAAGTAGATGATAAGGGAAGGTAGCGTCATGAAAGTAGACAATAGGGGAAGGTAGCGTGAGGAAAGTAGACAGTAGGGAAAGTTAGCGTGATGTAAGTAGGCACTAGGGGAAGGTAGCGTGATGAAAGTAGACTGTAGGGGAAAGTAGTGTGACGAAAGTAGACAATACGGGGAGGTAGCGTGATGAAAGTAGACAGTAGGGGAAGGTAGTGTGACGAAAGTAGATAATAGGGGAAGGTAGCATGACGAAAGTAGACAGTTGGGGAAGGTAGCGTAATGAAAGTAGACTGTAGGGGAAGGTAGCGTGACAAATTTAGACAGTAGGGAAAGGTAGCGTGAAAAATGTAGACAGTAAGGGAAGGTTATATGATGAAAAAAAGGCTGTAGGGGAAGGTAGCGTGGTGAAAGTAGACAATAGAGGAAGGTAGCGTGATAAAAGTAGACAGCAGGGGAAGGTAGTGTGATGAAAGTAGACAATAGGGGAAGGTAGCGTGATAAAAGTAAACAGATGGGGAATTTAGCGTGATGAATGTAGGCTGTAGGTGAAGGTAGCGTAAACAAAGTAGACTGTAGGGGAAGGTAGCGTGACGAAAGTAGACAGTAAGGGAAGGAAGCGTGATGAAAGTAGACTGTAGGAGAAGGTAGCGAGATGAAAGTAGACAGTAGAGAAAGGTAGCGTGATGAAAGTAGACAGTAGGGGAAGGCAGCGAGATTAAAGTAGACAGTAGGAGAAGGTAGCGTGGCAAAATTAGACAATAGGGGAAGGTAGCGTGATGAAAGTAGACAGAGGGAAAATATAGCGTGATGAAAGTAGACTGTAGGGGAAGGTAGTGTAAACAAAGTAGACTGTAGGGGAAGGTAGTGTAAACAAAGTAGACTGTAGGGGAAGGTAGCGTAAACAAAGTAGACTATAGGGGAAGGTAGTGTAAACAAAGTAGACTGTAGGGGAAGGTAGCGTAAACAAAGTAGACTGTAGGGGAAGGTAGTGTAAACAAAGTACAAAGTAAACTGTAAGGGAAGGTAGCGTAAACAAAGTAGACTGTAGGGGAAGGTAGCGTAAACACAGTAGACTGTAGGGGAAGGTAGCGTAAACAAAGTAGACTGTAGGGGAAGGTAGTGTAAACAAAGTAGACTGTAGGGGAAGGTAGTGTAAACAAAGTAGACTGTAGGGGAAGGTAGTGTAAACAAAGTAGACTGTAGGGGAAGGTAGCGTAAACAAAGTAGACTGTAGGGGAAGGTAGTGTAAACAAAGTAGTCTGTAGGGGAAGGTAGTGTAAACACAGTAGACTGTAGGGGAAGGTAGCGTAAACAAAGTAAACTGTAGGGGAAGGTAGTGTAAACAAAGTAGACTGTAGGGGAAGGTAGCGTAAACAAAGTAGACTGTAGGGGAAGGTAGTGAAAACAAAGTAGACTGTAGGGGAAGGTAGTGTAAACAAAGTAGACTGTAGGGGAAGGTAGTGTAAACAAAGTAGACTATAGGGGAAGGTAGCGTGACGAAAGTAAACAGTAGGGTATATAGGAACCACAGACAGAGTTTCATAACATGATAGGAACCACAGACAAAGTTTCATAGCGTGATAGGAACCACAGACAGAGTTTCATAACATGATAGGGACCACAGATAGTTTAATATCGTGATAGAAACCATAGACAGTTTCATAACGTGATAGGAACCACAGAAAAATTTTCATAACATGATAGGAACCACAGACAAAGTTTCATATCATGATAGAAACCACAGATAGTTGAATAACGAGATAGCACCCACAGACAGATTCACTGCATGATAGGAACCAAAGATAGTTTCATAACATGATAGGAACCACAGACAGTTTCATAACATGATAGGAACCAAAGATATTTTCATAATGTTATAGGAACCACATAAATTTTCACAACGTGATGGGTACCGCAGACAGTTTCACAACGTGATAAGAACCAAAGACAGTTTCATAACATGATAGGAACCAAAAATAGTTTCATAATGTGATAGGAACCATGGACAGTTTCACAACGTGATAGGAACCACAGATAGTTTTATAACGTGATAACAACCAAAGACAGTTTCATAACATGATAGAAACCAAAGATAGTTTCATAACATGATAGGAACCACAGACAGTTTCATAACATGGTAGGAACCATAGACAAAGTTTCATAACATGATAGGAACCAAAGATAGTTTCATAACATGGTAGGAACCATAGACAGTTTCATAACGTGATAGAAATCACAGACAAGTATGTTGTTGGAAGGATGAGATCTTCTCTCCCTGAGACCAGAGTAGACAATTGTTGCATGTTAATGTATATATGTTGTATTGTTTCAGAATAGTTTAAGCGACATTTGTGTTTCTCAATAGTTTATCCACATTTGTGTTTTACAATAGTTCTAGCCACATTTGTGTTTTACAATAGTTCTATCACATTTGTGTTTCTCAATAGTTTATCCACATTTGTGTTTTACAATAGTTCTAGCCACATTTGTGTTTCACAATAGTTCTATCACTTTTGTGTTTTACAATAGTTCTATCACAATTGTGTTTTACAATAGTTCTAGCCACATTTGTGTTTCACAATAGTTCTATCACATTTGTGTTTTACAATAGTTCTATCACATTTGTGTTTTACAATAGTTCTATCACATTTGTGTTTTACAATAGTTCTATCACATTTGTGTTTTACAATAGTTCTATCACATTTGTGTTTTACAATAGTTCTATCACATTTGTGTTTTACAATAGTTCTAGCCACATTTGTGTTTCACAATAGTTCTAGCCACATTTGTGTTTTACAATAGTTCTATCACATTTGTGTTTCACAATACTTCTAGCCACATTTGTGTCTCACAATATTTCTAACCACATTTGTGTCTCACAATATTTCTAGCCACATTTGTGTTTCACAATACATCTACCCACATTTGTGTTTCACAATAGTTCTAGCCACATTTGTGTCTCACAATAGTTCTAGCCACATTTGTGTTATACAATAATTCTATCACATTTGTGTCTCACAATATTTCTAGCCACATTTGTGTTTCACAATACATCTAGCCACATTTGTGTTTCACAATATTTCTAGCCACATTTGTGTTTCACAATAGTTCTATCACATTTGTGTCTCACAATACTTCTAGCCTCATTTGTGTTTCACAATATTTCTAGCCACATTTGTCTTTCACAATACATCTAGCCACATTTGTGTCTCACAACACTTCTAGCCACATTTGTGTTTCACAATAGTTCTATCACATTTGTGTCTCACAATATATCTAGCCACATTTGTGTTTCACAATACATCTAGCCACATTTGTGTTTTACAATACTTCTAGCCACATTTGTGTTTCACAATACATCTAGCCACATATGTGTTTCACAATACTTCTAGCCACATTTGTGTTTCACAATACCTCTAGCCACATTTGTGTTTTACAATACTTCTAGCCACATTTGTGTTTCACAATACTTCTAGCCACATTTGTGTTTCACAATACATCTAGCCACATTTGTGTCTCACAATATTTCTAGCCACATTTGTGTCTCACAATATTTCTAGCCACATTTGTGTTTCACAATATTTCTAGCCACATTTGTGTTTCACAATATTTCTAGCCACATTTGTGTTTCACAATACATCTAGCCACATTTGTGTTTCACAATAGTTCTAGCCACATTTGTGTCTCACAATAGTTCTAGCCACATTTGTGTTATACAATAGTTCTATCACATTTGTGTCTCACAATACTTCTAGCCACATTTGTGTTTCACAATATTTCTAGCCACATTTGTGTTTCACAATACATCTAGCCACATTTGTGTCTCACAATACTTCTAGCCACATTTGTGTTTCACAATAGTTCTATCACATTTGTGTCTCACAATACATCTAGCCACATTTGTGTTTTACAATACTTCTAGCCACATTTGTGTTTCACAATACATCTAGCCACATTTGTGTCTCACAATATTTCTAGCCACATTTGTGTTTTACAATACTTCTAGCCACATTTGTGTTTCACAATACATCTAGCCACATTTGTGTTTCACAATAGTTCTAGCCACATTTGTGTCTCACAATAGTTCTAGCCACATTTGTGTTATACAATAGTTCTATCACATTTGTGTCTCACAATATTTCTAGCCACATTTGTGTTTCACAATACATCTAGCCACATTTGTGTTTCACAATATTTCTAGCCACATTTGTGTTTCACAATAGTTCTATCACATTTGTGTCTCACAATACTTCTAGCCACATTTGTGTTTCACAATATTTCTAGCCACATTTGTGTTTCACAATACATCTAGCCACATTTGTGTCTCACAATACTTCTAGCCACATTTGTGTTTCACAATAGTTCTATCACATTTGTGTCTCACAATACATCTAGCCACATTTGTGTTTCACAATACATCTAGCCACATTTGTGTTTCACAATACTTCTAGCCACATTTGTGTTTCACAATACGTCTAGCCACATTTGTGTTTTACAATACTTCTAGCCACATTTGTGTTTTACAATACTTCTAGCCACATTTGTGTTTCACAATACATCTAGCCACATTTGTGTCTCACAATATTTCTAGCCACATTTGTGTCTCACAATATTTCTAGCCACATTTGTTTTTCACAATAGTTCTAGCCACATTTGTGTTTCACAATATTTCTAGCCACATTTGTGTTTTACAATACTTCTAGCCACATTTGTGTTTCACAATACATCTAGCCACATTTGTGTCTCACAATATTTCTAGCCACATTTGTGTTTTACAATACTTCTAGCCACATTTGTGTTTCACAATACATCTAGCCACATTTGTGTTTCACAATACATCTAGCCACATTTGTGTCTCACAATATTTCTAGCCACATTTGTGTTTCACAATAGTTCTATCACATTTGTGTCTCACAATACTTCTAGCAACATTTGTGTCTCACAAGACTTCTAGCCACATTTGTGTCTCACAATACTTCTATCCACATTTGTGTCTCACAATACTTCTAGCCACATTTGTGTTTTACAATACTTCTAGCCACATTTGTGTTTCACAATACTTCTAGCCACATTTGTGTTTTACAATAGTTCTAGCCACATTTGTGTTCCACAATAGTTCTAGCTACAGTCTTGTTTCACAATAATTCTAGCCACATCTGTGTTTCACAATAATTTAACCACATTTGTGTTTCACAATAGTTTAGCCACATTTCATCAAAACTAAATGTTGCATCTCATGAATAAAGTTAATCACACTATATATACATGTAAACAGCATATATAAATATAACCAGCATATGTCAGAGACGTGTGCCGGTAATTTTTTAGCATTGAAGTTTGAAACGTGACTGAATAGAAAGTATAATAGGCTGTTTGACTGCACAGTAGATAGGCAGTTTAGTCTCGCATACGTTTTGTTTTTTTTTTTTTTTTTGTTGTTATTGTTGTTTTAGAAAATGTACACCACAGATTAGGACAGTTTAGTCTCTATATATGGTTGTTATTACAAAAGTACACCTACAGCTAGACAGCTTTAGTTCTCTGCATATACTGTGTTGTTATTGCTAACACAAAGTACACCATCAGATAGACAGTTTTAGGTCTTCCACATACATTTGATTGTTATTGTACAAAAGGTACACCACCGATTAGGCAATGTTTAGTACTCCTCATATATGTTGTTGTGTTATTGCTACAAAAGTACACCACCGATAATAGACAGTTAGTTAGTTTATATAGTCTCGCATACTATTTGTATTGTTATTGTACAAAAGTACACCAACAGATATACAGTTTAGTTCTCTCATTACTATGTATGTTGTTTATTGTACAAAAGTACACCACAGATAGACAGTTTAGTCTCTCATATATGTGTTGTTATTGTACAAAAGTACACCACAGATAGACAGTTAGTCTCGCATACGTTTGTTGTTATTGTAGAAAAGTACACCACAGATAGACAGTTTAGTCTCGCATATATGTGTTGTTATTGTACAAAAGTACACCACAGATAGACAGTTTAGTCTCACATACGTTTGTTGTTATTGTAGAAAAGTACACCACAGATAGGCTGTTTAGTCTCGCATATGTTTGTTGTTATTGTACAAAAGTACACCACAGATAGACAGTTTAGTCTATCATATATGTGTTGTTATTGTACAAAAGTACACCACAGATAGACAGTTTAGTCTCGCATACATGTATTGTTATTGTACAAAAGTACACCACAGATAGGCAGTTTAGTCTCTCATATATGTGTTGTTATTGTACAAAAGTACACCACAGATAGACAGTTTAGTCTCTCATATATGTGTTGTTATTGTACAAAAGTACACCACAGATAGACAGTTTAGTCTCTCATATATGTGTTGTTACTGTACAAAAGTACACCGTAGATAGTTTATCTTTATCTTAACTTTATCTTTCTCTGATAGTGTATCTGTATCTCAACATTACCTTTGTCTTGCAAATGCAAGTCTTTTCTAAACCAGGTGTCTTATCGTGGCCACTGAACACGATCGTGTAACCTGATGCTCTGTTTGAGAGCTAGGGATAGACGATCAAGAATGAATTAATATATATATATATGGACAAGGACAGACTCCATGCTCCTATACAAACAATCTGCCAATTTTTTGGCAA
The DNA here is from genome assembly GCA_014155875.1 of Cepaea nemoralis. Taxonomy (NCBI): domain Eukaryota; kingdom Metazoa; phylum Mollusca; class Gastropoda; order Stylommatophora; family Helicidae; genus Cepaea; species Cepaea nemoralis. The sequence goes on from JACEFZ010003584.1 coordinate 197,814, forward strand.
TGTTTCTCATACTTAATTAACTCTCCTCTCTCTCTCTCTCTCTCTCTCTCTCTCTCTCTCTCTCTCTCTCTCTCTCTCTCTCTCTCTCTCTCTCTCTCTCTCTCTCTCTCTCTCTCATCACCCTCTCTCCCATCTTCTCTCTATCTCTCTCACTCTGTCAAGTCTAAAGGACTTTTCCGTAGTCGAACAGGTCCCGACGTTACAATTGCGGCCTTCACCTTATCGGTCGCGTCATGAGGAATGGAATGCCCTAAGTCCATGTCACTCATTCAGACACAAGGTTTCTTTGCAGCCGCTCCTTCACCAAAGTTGGTTCAGCAGATTAAATGATCAGTGATGTTAATACAAGAGTGTCTGATCTTCGGGCTTACTTGCCGGTGATCAGTCTCTGTGTCAGCCTCAGTGAGTTACGATGAACGCACATTCATCACGCACTTGTAATGGCTACGCACACCATATACCCGTTACACAGTTTGGGTAATGTATACACCACAACACCTTTGCTTCAAACACAACCACGAAAATAGCATATAACATTCACCATGGGGTATCATATTACATCTGAAACATACTACAACAGTAATCAATATGCATAAAGAACTATTTGCTTAATAATAAAAACCAAACTTCTTCTTCGTCTGCTTCGTCTGGAATGTTATTTTAGACGTAATTGCGTTGTGACTGTTTACAGCAGAGCTGCGATATTCGAACATTTCGGCCGACACATCCGACTTCTTCTGGCATTTTATGGCCGGGTTACCTTCCCGGGGAAAAACAATCACCCTGGTGTGTTAAACTATTTTAAACATCATTTCCATTCCGTTTATCAAGATTATGATAAGAAATATGCATAGAAACTAGTCCTAGCATAGCATGATATTCCTACTTGGGTGGTAAGAATAACAGAAATATAGTAACACAACTATATACAACAAAATGACAAAATAACAGCTCTCATTGAAGTCCGCAAGACGAAAGTCCGCAAATGTAGAGACTGACGTTACTGAATTGAATAGTTACTAGGAAATACATTCATAGGAAATTCTAAACAGCAAAACAATCAAGATTTATCAACAAATGATATATACATATAAACTCGCGATTTGCCTGATTTTTCCAAAAGACAATCTAATGGAGAATTCCCAAACCCTAGTATTTATACCCAGGTTTGATTATGGCCTTTCCCTGTTGGCGGCCTTTCAACTTCTCTGTGGGTTTAGCATGAGGTGTTAGGGCATGTCGTTTCTGGACTAGGCAGGCATTGGCAAGGTCGCACGTTAGTCCGGCTGAAAGTCTCCAATCAGTACAAACTTACACGCACCAAGTGTTAACCGGTGATTTTTAAGAAGTACGAATGTTACACCTCTTCGTCCCTTTCCTCTGCTGTAGTATGCAAGTTTACAACTTTTTGGTAGAAATTAGACTTCGATTTGTGCGATGGCTCTAGTGGCACCAAATTGCATCATAGAATCGGAAGTGCCGAGGAGTGTAGTAAGGTTTTATTTGTCTGTTTGTTAATGTCTCCTTTATTCCATCTTGACTGTAGAATTAGAGATTCATTCATTTAAGTAGGTTTCAGCATGAAAACTATAACAACGCTATCGATAATATCTAAGAATGATAACTAAGCACTCTCAGTTTCCCAACTGCCTACAAATCTAGGCTGTCAGTATTCTTTATGACAGTGGGGTTTCTTGCATCTGCATAAAGGCATGCAATGTCCATAATCCCAGGATAATTGGGATATGTCCGTATCCTCGGTTTCATACCAGGTGTCCAGGCAACAACTCGGTAAAGTCCGGTAGTCGTCTGGCAGTTGTGCCTGTACCCATTCGGGAAGGTTCACAACTAATGGGATTCTTCTGCGCCGTTAAGAGACAGTTTAAGTACATTTTATCACTTGGCCTAGCCATTTAAGCCTATGGGGTTCCTGTAGCGATGTCTTAAATAAACCTGTCACAAAAAAGTTGTTTTCCGTTATTTTTCTCCGACGGTCATAGATCAATAAATGGTTCATCAGGCGCTCTTATAGTAACTGTTAGACGTGGCGCCATGTTATAGTTAGAAGTGACGCTATGTTACAGTTAGACGTAACGCTATACTACAGTTAGACGTGATGCTGTTATAGTTAGACGTGACGCTATGTTACAGTTAGACGTGACGCTATGTTACAGTTAGACGTGATGCTATGTTACAGTTAGACGTGACGCTGTTACGGTTAGACGTGACGCTATGTTACAGTTAGACGAGACGCTGTTATAGTTAGACGTGACGCTATGTTGCAGTTAGACGTGACGCTATGTTACAGTTAGACGTGACGCTGTTATAGTTAGACGTGACGCTATGTTACAGTTAGACTGACGCTATGTTACAGTTAGACGTGACGCTGTTATAGTTAGACGTGATGCTATGTTACAGTTAGACGTGACGCTATGTTACAGTTAGACGTGACGCTATGTTACAGTTAGACGTGACGCTATGTTACAGTTAGACGTGACGCTATGTTACAGTTATATGTGACGCTGTTACAGTTAGACGTGACGCTATGTTATAGTTAGACGTGACGCTGTTATAGTTAGATGTGACGCTGTTATAGTTAGACGTGACGCTATGTTACACTTAGACGTGGCGCTGTTATAGTTAGACGTGACGCTATGTTACAGCTAGACGTGACGCTATGTTACAGTTAGACGTGACGCTGTTACAGTTAGACGTGACGCTATGTTACAGTTAGACGTGACGCTATGTTACAGTTAGACGTGACGTCATGTTACAGTTAGACGTGGCGCCATGTTACAGTTAGACGTGGCGCCATGTTACAGTTAGACGAGACGCTGTTACAGTTAGACATGACGCTATGTTACAGTTAGACGAGACGCTGTTATAGTTAGAACTGGCGGTATATTGTAGTTAGACCTGGCGCTATGTGTTGATGTGACTAGTTCTCTTTCTTAACACATGCTCCTGCCCGGAGTAGTGTATTATGAACATATTTGACGCTTTGCCACATGTTGTGTCAAACTGTGTTAGGCATACAGCATTGTCCAGACATTGTCCCCACAACACACACTTAGCTAGCTGCACAGGCAAACTGGACATTGTCCATACAAACTTAGCTACCTGCACGAACAAAGTAGATTTTGCCCATGCACAAACTGGAAATTGTCCAGCTCTCACACTTTGTACCCTGCACAAACAAATTTAACCTTGTCCAGATCTCACACTTACCTCCCTACCCAGACAAACTGGACTTTGTCCAAACACGCCTGGCACCCTGCACAAACTGGACGTTGTCCACATACATCTAGCTCCCTGCACAAATTGGACCTTGCCCGAACACACACCTACCTCCATGCACAGACAAACTGGACGTTATCCAAACACACTTAGCTCCCTTAGCAAACAAACTGGACCTCGTAATACACATCTAGCTCCCTGCTCAAACTTGACCTTGTTCACACACTCTTAGCTCCCTGCACAAACTGAACCTTGTCCACACACACTTAGCTCCCTGCACAAACAAACTGAACCTTGTCAACACACACACTTAGCTTCCTGCACAAACTGGACCTTGTCTACACACACTTAGCTCCCTTCACAAACTGGACCTAGCCAACACACACACTTAGCTCCCTGCACAAACAAACTGACCCTTGTCAACACACACACACACACACACACACACACATACACACACACTTAGCTTCCTGTACAAACTGGACCTTGTCTACACACACTTAGCTCCCTCCACAAATTCGACCTAGCCAATACACACAGTAAGCTTAATGTTCAAACAAACTGAACCTTGTCAACACACACACTGAGCTCCCTGCAAAAACTGGATTTTATCCACACACACCTAGCTCCCTGCACAAACTGGACCTTGTCCACAAGAACTCAGCTCCCTGCACAAACAATTTGGACCTTGTCCACACACATCTAGCTCCTTGCAAAAATTGGACCTTATCCACACACACTACGAAACCTGCACAAACTGGACCTGGAATACACACGCATAGCTCCCTGCAGAAACTGGGCTTTACCCACACAAACTTAGTTACCTGCACAAATTAGACCTTGTCCACACACACATTTAGCTAGCTGCATAAACTTAACCTTATCCACACACACACACTAAGCTAATTGCACAAACTGGACCTTATCCACACACACACTTAGCTAATTGCACAAACTGGACATTGTCCACACACACTTAGCTAGCTGCATAAACTGGACCTTGTTCACAAACACACACACACACACACACACACACACTCACACACACAACGAGCTCGCTGCACAAACTAGATCTAATCAACACACACTTAGCTCACTGAACACATTGGACCTTGTCCAAACACTCATAGCTCCCTGCACAAACTGGACCTTATCCACTTACACTTAGCTCCCTGCAAAACCTGAAAATTATCCACACACAATTAGCTCCCTGTACAAACTGGAAATTATCCAAACACACCTAGCTCCCTGCACCAACTGGACCTTGCCCATACGCACTTAGCTCCCTGCACAAACAAACTAGACCTTGTCCACAAACACCAAGCTCCCTGCACAAACTGGAAATTATCCACACACACCTGGCTCCCTGCACAAACTGGACCTTGTCCACACACACATAGCTCCCTGCAGAATCTGGACTTTATCCACACAAACTTAGTCAGTTATACAAACTGGACCTTGTCCACGCACACTTAGCTCCCTACAAAAACTGGACCTTATCCACACACACTTAGCTCCTTGCACAAACTGGACCTTGTCCACAAACACACTCACTTATCTAGCTACACAAACATGACATTTTCCACACAAACACACACACACCCACACACACACATACACACACACACACACACACACACACACTTAGCTAGCTGCACAAACTGGACCTTGTCCACACACACATTTAGCTAGCTACACAAGCTGGACCTTGCCACAAACACACACACACACACACACACATACGCCATCACATTTAGCTAGCTGCACAAACTAGACATTGTTTACACACACACACACAACATACTTAGCTAGCTGCACAAACTGGACCTTGTCCACAGACAAACACACTTAGCTAGCTGCACAAACTGGACTTTGACCACACACACACACACTTAGCTAGCTGCACAAACTGGACCTTGTCTACACACACACACACTTAGCTAGCTGCACAAACTGGACCTTGTCCACACACACACACTTAGCTAGCTGCACAAACTGGACCTTGTCCACACACATTTAGCTAGCTGCACAAACTGGACCTTGTCCACACACACACTTAGCTAGCTGCACAAACTGGACCTTGTCCACACACACACTTAGCTAGCTACACAAACTGGACATTGTCCACACACACACACACACACACACACACACACACACTTAGCTAGCTGCACAAACTGGACCTTGTCCACACACACACACACTTAGCTAGCTGCACAAACTGGACCTTGTCCACACACACACTTAACTAGCTGCACAAACTGGACCTTGTCCACACACACACACTTAGCTAGCTGCACAAACTGGACCTTGTCCACACACACACACTTAGCTAGCTCCACAAACATAACCTTTTCCACACTCACACACACACACACACACACACACACACACACACATACACACACACAAACACTTAGCTAGCTGCACAAACTGGACATTGTCCGCACACACACTTAGCTATCTGCACAAACTGGACATTGTCCACACACACACTTAGCTAGCTGCACAAACTGGAACTTGTCCACACACACACACACTTAGCTAGTTGCACAAACTGGACATTGTCCGCACACACACTTAGCTAGCTGCACAAACTGGAACTTGTCCACACACACACACAAACTTAGCTAGATGCACAAACTGGTCCTTGTCCGCACACACACTTAGCTAGCTGCACAAACTGGACATTGTCCACACACACACTTAGCTAGCTGCACAAACTGGACCTTGTCCACACACACACACACTTAGCTAGCTGCACAAACTGGACATTGTCCACACATACACACACTTAGCTAGCTGCACAAACTGGACCTTGTCCACACACACACACTTAGCTAGCTGCACAAACTGGACCTTGTCCACACACACACACTTAGCTAGCTGCACAAACTGGACATTGTCCACACACACACACTTAGCTAGCTGCACAAACTGGACCTTGTCCACACACACACACTTAGCTAGCTGCACAAACTGGACCTTGTCCACACACACACTTAGCTAGCTGCACAAACTGGACCTTGTCCACACACACATTTAGCTAGCTGCACAAACTGGACATTGTCCACACACACACACACACACACACACACACTCACACACACACACACACACACACACACACACACACACTTAGCTAGCTGCACAAACTGGCCCTTGTCCACACACACACTTAGCTAGCTGCACAAACTGGACATTGTCCACACATACACACACACACACACACTTAGCTAACTGCACAAACTGGACCTTGTCCACACACACACTTAGCTAGCTGCACAAACTGGACCTTGTCCACACACACATTTAGCTAGCTGCACAAACTGGACCTTGTCCACACACACATTTAGCTAGCTGCACAAACTGGACCTTGTCCACACACACACTTAGCTAGCTGCACAAACTGGACATTGTCCACACACACACACACACACTTAGCTAGCTGCACAAACTGGACCTTGTCCACACACACTTAGCTAGCTGCACAAACTGGACCTTGTCCACACACACACTTAGCTAACTGCACAAACTGGACCTTGTCCACACACACACTTAGCTAGCTGCACAAACTGGACCTTGTCCACACACACACACTTAGCTAGCTGCACAAACTGGACCTTGTCCACACACACACACTTACCTAGCTCCACAAACATAACCTTTTCCACACTCACACACACACACACACACTTAGCTAGCTGCACAAACTGGACATTGTCCGCAAACACACTTAGCTATCTGCACAAACTGGACATTGTCCACACACACACTTAGCTAGCTGCACAAACTGGAACTTGTCCACACACACACACTTAGCTAGTTGCACAAACTGGACATTGTCCGCACACACACTTAGCTAGCTGCACAAACTGGAACTTGTCCACACACACACACACTTAGCTAGATGCACAAACTGGACCTTGTCCGCACACACACACACACTTAGCTAGCTGCACAAACTGGACATTGTCCACACGCACACACACACTTAGCTAGCTGCACAAACTGGACCTTGTCCACACACACACACACTTAGCTAGCTGCACAAACTGGACCTTGTCCACACACACACACTTAGCTAGCTGCACAAACTGGACATTGTCCACACACACACTTAGCTAGCTGCACAAACTCGACCTTGTCCACACACACACACACTTAGCTAGCTGCACAAACTGGACCTTGTCCACACACACATTTAGCTAGCTGCACAAACTGGACATTGTCCACACACACACACACACACACACACACACACACACACACACACACACACACACACACTTAGCTAGCTGCACAAACTGGACCTTGTCCACACACACACACTTAGCTAGCTACACAAACTGGACATTGTCCACACACACACACACACACACACACACACCACACACTTAGCTAACTGCACAAACTGGACCTTGTCCACACACACACTTAGCTAGCTGCACAAACTGGACCTTGTCCACACACACATTTAGCTAGCTGCACAAACTGGACCTTGTCCACACACACACACTTAGCTAGCTGCACAAACTGGACCTTGTCCACACACACACACTTAGCTAGCTGCACAAACTGGACATTGTCCACACACACACTTAGCTAGCTGCACAAACTCGACCTTGTCCACACACACACACACTTAGCTAGCTGCACAAACTGGACCTTGTCCACACACACATTTAGCTAGCTGCACAAACTGGACATTGTCCACAAACACACACACACTCACACATACGCCATCACATTTAGCTAGCTGCACAAACTAGACATTGTTTACACACACACACACAACATACTTAGCTAGCTGCACAAACTGGACCTTGTCCACAGACACACACTTAGCTAGCTGCACAAACTGGACTTTGACCACACACACACACACTTAGCTAGCTGCACAAACTGGACCTTGTCTACACACACACACACTTAGCTAGCTGCACAAACTGGACCTTGTCCACACACACACACTTAGCTAGCTGCACAAACTGGACCTTGTCCACACACACACACACTTAGCTAGCTGCACAAACTGGACCTTGTCCACACACATTTAGCTAGCTGCACAAACTGGACCTTGTCCACACACACACTTAGCTAGCTGCACAAACTGGACCTTGTCCACACACACACTTAGCTAGCTACACAAACTGGACATTGTCCACACACACACACACACACACACACACACACACTTAGCTAGCTGCACAAACTGGACCTTGTCCACACACACACACACTTAGCTAGCTGCACAAACTGGACCTTGTCCACACACACACTTAACTAGCTGCACAAACTGGACCTTGTCCACACACACACACACTTAGCTAGCTGCACAAACTGGACCTTGTCCACACACACACACTTAGCTAGCTCCACAAACATAACCTTTTCCACACTCACACACACACACACACACACACACACACACATACACACACACAAACACTTAGCTAGCTGCACAAACTGGACATTGTCCGCACACACACTTAGCTATCTGCACAAACTGGACATTGTCCACACACACACTTAGCTAGCTGCACAAACTGGAACTTGTCCACACACACACACACACACACACACTTAGCTAGTTGCACAAACTGGACATTGTCCGCACACACACTTAGCTAGCTGCACAAACTGGAACTTGTCCACACACACACACAAACTTAGCTAGATGCACAAACTGGTCCTTGTCCGCACACACACTTAGCTAGCTGCACAAACTGGACATTGTCCACACACACACTTAGCTAGCTGCACAAACTGGACCTTGTCCACACACACACACACACTTAGCTAGCTGCACAAACTGGACATTGTCCACACATACACACACTTAGCTAGCTGCACAAACTGGACCTTGTCCACACACACACACTTAGCTAGCTGCACAAACTGGACCTTGTCCACACACACACACTTAGCTAGCTGCACAAACTGGACATTGTCCACACACACACACTTAGCTAGCTGCACAAACTCGACCTTGTCCACACACACACACTTAGCTAGCTGCACAAACTGACCTTGTCCACACACACACTTAGCTAGCTGCACAAACTGGACCTTGTCCACACACACATTTAGCTAGCTGCACAAACTGGACATTGTCCACACACACACACACACTCACACACACACACACACACACACACACACTTAGCTAGCTGCACAAACTGGCCCTTGTCCACACACACACTTAGCTAGCTGCACAAACTGGACATTGTCCACACATACACACACACACACACACTTAGCTAACTGCACAAACTGGACCTTGTCCACACACACACTTAGCTAGCTGCACAAACTGGACCTTGTCCACACACACATTTAGCTAGCTGCACAAACTGGACCTTGTCCACACACACATTTAGCTAGCTGCACAAACTGGACCTTGTCCACACACACACTTAGCTAGCTGCACAAACTGGACATTGTCCACACACACACACACACACACACACACTTAGCTAGCTGCACAAACTGGACCTTGTCCACACACACTTAGCTAGCTGCACAAACTGGACGTTGTCCACACACACACACTTAGCTAACTGCACAAACTGGACCTTGTCCACACACACACTTAGCTAGCTGCACAAACTGGACCTTGTCCACACACACACACTTAGCTAGCTGCACAAACTGGACCTTGTCCACACACACACACTTACCTAGCTCCACAAACATAACCTTTTCCACACTCACACACACACACACTTAGCTAGCTGCACAAACTGGACATTGTCCGCAAACACACTTAGCTATCTGCACAAACTGGACATTGTCCACACACACACTTAGCTAGCTGCACAAACTGGAACTTGTCCACACACACACACTTAGCTAGTTGCACAAACTGGACATTGTCCGCACACACACTTAGCTAGCTGCACAAACTGGAACTTGTCCACACACACACACACACTTAGCTAGATGCACAAACTGGACCTTGTCCGCACACACACACACACACACTTAGCTAGCTGCACAAACTGGACATTGTCCACACACACACACACACACTTAGCTAGCTGCACAAACTGGACCTTGTCCACACACACACACTTAGCTAGCTGCACAAACTGGACCTTGTCCACACACACACACTTAGCTAGCTGCACAAACTGGACATTGTCCACACACACACTTAGCTAGCTGCACAAACTCGACCTTGTCCACACACACACACACACTTAGCTAGCTGCACAAACTGGACCTTGTCCACACACACATTTAGCTAGCTGCACAAACTGGACATTGTCCACACACACACACACACACACACACACACTTAGCTAGCTGCACAAACTGGACCTTGTCCACACACACACACTTAGCTAGCTACACAAACTGGACATTGTCCACACACACACACACACACACACACACACACACACACACTTAGCTAACTGCACAAACTGGACCTTGTCCACACACACACTTAGCTAGCTGCACAAACTGGACCTTGTCCACACACACATTTAGCTAGCTGCACAAACTGGACCTTGTCCACACACACACACTTAGCTAGCTGCACAAACTGGACCTTGTCCACACACACACACTTAGCTAGCTCCACAAACATAACCTTTTCCACACTCACACACACACACACATACACACACACACTTAGCTAGCTGCACAAACTGGACATTGTCCGCAAACACACTTAGCTATCTGCACAAACTGGACATTGTCCACACACACACTTAGCTAGCTGCACAAACTGGAACTTGTCCACACACACACACTTAGCTAGTTGCACAAACTGGACATTGTCCGCACACACACTTAGCTAGCTGCACAAACTGGAACTTGTCCACACACACACACTTAGCTAGATGCACAAACTGGACCTTGTCCGCACACACACTTAGCTAGCTGCACAAACTGAACATTGTCCACACACAAACTTAGCTAGCTGCACAAACTGGACCTTGTCCACACACACACACACACACTTAGCTAGCTGCACAAACTGGACATTGTCCACACACACACACACTTAGCTAGCTGCACAAACTGGACCTTGTCCACACACACACACTTAGCTAGCTGCACAAACTGGACCTTGTCCACACACACACACTTAGCTAGCTGCACAAGCTGGACATTGTCCACACACACACTTAGCTAGCTGCACAAACTCGACCTTGTCCACACACACACACACTTAGCTAGCTGCACAAACTGGACCTTGTCCATACACACATTTAGCTAGCTGCACAAACTGGAAATTGTCCACACACACACACACACATACACACACACACACACACACTTAGCTAGCTGCACAAACTGGACCTTGTCCACACACACACACTTAGCTAGCTGCACAAACTGGACATTGTCCACACACACACACACACACACACTTAGCTAACTGCACAAACTGGACCTTGTCCACACACACACTTAGCTAGCTGCACAAACTGGACATTGCCCACACACACACTTAGCTAGCTGCACAAACTGGACCTTGTCCACACACACACTTAGCTAGCTGCACAAACTGGACCTTGTCCACAAACTTAGCTAGCTGCACAAACTGGACCTTGTCCACACACACACACTTAGCTAGCTGCACAAACTGGACATTGCCCACACACACATTTAGCTAGCTGTACAAACTGGACATTGTCCACACACACATTTAGCTAGCTGCACAAACTGGACCTTGTCCACACACACACTTAGCTAGCTGCACAAACTGGACCTTGTCCACACACACATTTAGCTAGCTGCACAAACTGGACCTTGTCCACACACACACACACACACACATAAGCACACACACACACACACACACACACACACACACACACACTTAGCTCTCTGCATAGACAAGCTAGACCTTGTTCAAATCTCACATTAAGCACAAACTCTGTATCAACTGCTGCCTATATTTTGATAAATGTCGACCTTGCCGGTGTTTTGATAAATGTCGACCTTTGCCTGTGGTTAGATAAATGTCCAGGAGAAGTGATCGTCCAGATGGCGTGTAGACACGACAGATAAATAGATGCTACAGACCTGATGTAAGCATTCATTCGTCTGTGGTTCTAGGTAGTACTTGCATCGTTTGAGCATTAACCTTTGAATCTAGCTGGCACATGCATTGCGTGAGTACGCTTGGCACATTCATTAGAGTAGATTAGTCTGTGTTTGTGGTTACATTAGTTTGTCTACCTTCATTAATCACACGTCTGCTAGATAGACCAGCTTTACCCGCACATCCCTCAAGTGTGTTGCTAGACTGTCTGTGGTGTCTTGTGGGTACAGCAAGCACTTCCATTCATAAGCCTACCGCAGATGTCAGGTGTCTTCTGGAGCCACATCGCCTTATAAATGATGCTCAGCATTGTCTTCCTAAACTCTGCACTATCTCCCCCAACTCAGCATTATCTTTCTCAACTCAGCACTGCCTTTATACACTTAATAGTATCTTTTTGAACTCCCTTTCTACACTCGGCAAATCTTTCTAAACTCATCACTGTCTTCCTGGAATGATAATTATATTCCTGACTCATCACTATATTCCTAAACTAGTCAGAGTATTTCTGAACTGATCACTGTATTTCCCAATTCATCACTGTCTTCTTGAACCCATCACTGTTTTCCTGAACCCATCACTGTATTTCTGAACCAATCACTGTATTTCTAACCCCATCACTGTCTCCCTGAAACCATCACTGTCTGAACTCATCACTGTCTTCCCGAAACCATCACTGTATTTCTGAACTCATCACTGTCCTCCTGAAACCATCACTGTATTTATGAACTTATCACTATCTTCCTGAAACCATCACTGTATTTCTGAACTCATCACTGTCTTCCTGAAACCATCACTGTATTTCTGAACTCATCACTGTCTTCCTGAAACCATCACTGTATTTCTGAACTTATCACTATCTTCCTGAAACCATCACTGTATTTCTAAACCCATCACTGTATTTCTAAACCCATCACTGTATTTCTAAATCCATCACTGTATTTCTGAACCCATCACTGTATTTCTAAATCCATCACTGTATTTCTAAATCCATCACTGTATTTCTAAATCCATCACTGTATTTCTAAACTCATCACTGTATTTCTAAACCAATCACTGTATTTCTAAATCCATCACTGTATTGCTGAACCCATCACTGTATTTCTAAATACATCACTGTATTTCTAAACCCATCACTGTATTTCTAAACCCATCACTGTATTTCTAAACCCATCACTGTATATCTAACCCATCACTGTATATCTAAACCCATCACTGTATATCTAAACCCATCACTGTATTTCTAACCCCATCACTGTATTTCCAAACCCATCACTGTCTTCCTGAAACAATCACTGTATTTCTGAACTCATCACTGTCTTCCTTACACCATCACTGTATTCCTAAACTCATCACTGTATTCCTAAACTCATCACTGTATTCCTAAACTTATCACTGTATTCCTAACCTCATCACTGTATTCCTAAACTCATCACTGTATTCCTAACCTCATCACTGTATTCCTAAACTCATCACTGTATTCCTAAACTTATCAATGTATTCCTAAACTCATCACTGTATTCCTAAACTTATCACTGTATTCCTAAACTCATCACTGTATTCCTAAACTTATCACTGTATTCCTAAACTTATCACTGTATTCCTAAACTTATCACTGTATTCCTAAACTTATCACTGTATTCCTAAACTCATCACTGTATTCCTAAACTCATCACTGTATTCCTAAACTCATCACTGTATTCCTAAACTTATCACTGTATTCCTAAACTTATCACTGTATTCCTAAACTCATCACTGTATTCCTAAACTTATCAATGTATTCCTAAACTCATCACTGTATTCCTAAACTCATCACTGTATTCCTAAACTCATCACTGTATTCCTAAACTCACCACTGTATTCCTAAACTCATCACTGTATTCCTAAACTCATCACTGTATTCCTAAACTTATCACTGTATTCCTAAACTCATCACTGTATTCCTAAACTCATCACTGTATTCCTAAACTTATCAATGTATTCCTAAACTCATCACTGTATTCCTAAACTCATCACTGTATTCCTAAACTCATCACTGTATTCCTAAACTCATCACTGTATTCCTATACTCATCACTGTATTCCTAAACTCATCACTGTATTCCTAAACTCATCACTGTATTCCTAAACTTATCACTGTATTCCTAAACTTATCACTGTATTCCTAAACTCATCACTGTATTCCTAAACTCATCACTGTATTCCTAAACTCATCACTGTATTCCTAAACTTATCACTGTATTCATAAACTCATCACTGTATTCCTAAACTTATCAATGTATTCCTAAACTCATCATTGTATTCCTAAACTCATCACTGTATTCCTAAACTCATCACTGTATTCCTAAACTCATCACTGTATTCCTAAACTCATCACTGTATTCCTAAACTCATCACTGTATTCCTAAACTCATCACTGTATTCCTAAACTCATCACTGTATTCCTAAACTTATCAATGTATTCCTAAACTCATCACTGTATTCCTAAACTTATCAATGTATTCCTAAACTCATCACTGTATTCCTAAACTCATCACTGTATTCCTAAACTCATCACTGTATTACTAAACTCATCACTGTATTACTAAACTCATCACTGTATTCCTAAACTCATCACTGTATTCCTAAACTCATCACTGTATTCCTAAACTCATCACTGTATTCCTAAACTCATCACTGTATTCCTAAACTCATCACTGTATTCCTAAACTTATCACTGTATTCCTAAACTCATCACTGTATTCCTAAACTCATCACTTTATTCCTAAACTCATCACTATATTTTGTTTTATCATCCTGACTTTATTCCTGATCTCGTCACTGTATTTATGAATTCATCACTGTATTCCTGAACTCGTCACTGCATTTCTGTTCTCATTACTGTATTTTTGAACTCGGCAATGCCTTCATCACTTCCGTATCTGAACTCTACAGT
Source organism: Cepaea nemoralis (assembly GCA_014155875.1). Taxonomy (NCBI): domain Eukaryota; kingdom Metazoa; phylum Mollusca; class Gastropoda; order Stylommatophora; family Helicidae; genus Cepaea; species Cepaea nemoralis. Next base: position 213,049 of record JACEFZ010003584.1, read on the forward strand.
GTCTACTAGTATGTTATACTGTATGTACTGTTACTATCAAACCAAAGTAAATATCTGCTTTACTGACTGCACAAATGTGTTCGATAAGGTAAGACATGTCAACATGATGAAGATACTTGCAGATCTTCAAATTGATGGGAAAGACCTTAGACTTGTAAAAAAATTAACATATATTGGAATCAATAAGCTGTCATAAAGATTGGTAATGAATTAGATCAATATCTACCTATTATGAGATGTGTAATGTCTCCAGATCTATATATACTAGTATGTTACACTGTTTGTACTATTACTGTGTACTAGTGTGTTACACTGTACGTGTACTGTTACTGTGTACTAGTGTGTTACACTGTATGTGTACTGTTACTGTCTACTGATATGTTACACTGTATGTGTACTGTTACTGTGTACTAGTGTGTTACACTGTATGTGTACTGTTACTGTGTACTAGTGTGTTACACTGTATGTGTACTGTTACTGTCTACTGATATGTTACACTGTATGTGTACTGTTACTGTCTACTGATATGTTACACTGTATGTGTACTGTTACTATCTACTGATATGTTACACTGTATGTGTACTGTTACTGTCTACTGATATGTTACACTGTACGTGTACTGTTACTGTCTACTGATATGTTACACTGTATGTGTACTGTTACTGTCTACTGATATGTTACACTGTATGTAGTGTTGCTGTCTACTAGTACTGCTAGAACTGCTAAAACGGGTAGTATTGGCGAAATTGTCCACCCCATTCCTAGGACAGATAGTATTGGAGAATATGTCCACCCGCTGGCTAGAACAGGTAGTTTTGGCGAACTCGTCCACCCCCTGGCTAGAACAGGTAGTTTTCGTGAAATGGTCCACCCTATGCTAGAACAGGTAGTATTGGTGAAATCGTCCACCCCCTGGCTAGAACAGGTAGTATTGGCGAAATCGTCCACCCCATGGCTAGAACAGGTAGTACTGGGAAAATCGTCCACCCCATGGCTAAAACATGTAGTGTTGGGGAAATCGTACACCTCATATCTAGACAAGATAGTATTGGGAAAATCGTCCACCTCATTATTCCCTTAGCATTGTCGTTATCTCCTTTGGCACGTGATACATCTTTAGAGTCTGCCAGAGCATTGTCCTGATCTCCTTGAGCAGGTGATACATCCGTAGGGCCTGTCACAGCAGTTGTTGGGCCTGTCACAGCAGTTGTTGGGCCTGTCACAGCAGTTGTTGGGACACTGACCCGTGGGCCAAGTCTAGTCCGCGCCACTTTCTAACCAACAGATTTAAGAAATCTGGCTTCCTTGTCTCCAATTCTCGTTTCACTGGCGGTGGAGCTGGTACACCACTTCCGGCTTCCTGCATTGACCGGCGGTGGAGCTGGTACACAACTTCTGGCTTTCTGCATTGACCGGCGGTGGAGCTGATACACAACTTCTTGCTTTCTGCATTGACCGGCGGTGGAGCTGGGATACAACTTCTTGGTTTCTGCATTGACCGGCGGTGGAGCTGGGATACATCCTCTGGCTTCCTGCATTGACCGGCGGTGGAGCTGGGATACAACCTCTTGCTTTCTGCATTGACCGGCGGTGGAGCTGGGATACAACCTCTTGCTTTCTGCATTGACCGGCGGTGGAGCTGGGATACAACCTCTGGCTTCCTCATTGACCGGCGGTGGAGCTGGGATACATCCTCTGGCTTCCTGCATTGACCAGTGGTTGATCTGGGATACAAGCTCTAACTTCCTGCAATACCCGGCGGTGGCGCTGGGATACAACCTCTGGCTTCCTGCATTGACCGGCGGTGGAGCTGGGATACAACCTCTTGCTTTCTGCATTGACCGGCGGTGGAGCTGGGATACAACCTCTGGCTTCCTGCATTGACCGGCGGTGGAGCTGGGATACAACCTCTTGCTTTCTGCATTGACCGGCGGTGGAGCTGGGATACAACCTCTGGCTTCCTGCATTGACCGGCGGTGGAGCTGGGATACAACCTCTTGCTTTCTGCATTGACCGGCGGTGAAGCTGGGATACAACCTCTGGCTTCCTGCATTGACCGGCGGTTTAGCTGGGATACAACCTCTTGCTTTCTGCATTGACCGGCGGTGGAGCTGGGATACAACCTCTGGCTTCCCGCATTTAGCACACTTCAGTGTTTGTTGTCTACTTACTTGCAACACGGCTCACTCTTCCGTTTTCGTCTGAAAATTCCAGAAATGTTAAACTCGTACATTTATGAAGCTACAAACTAGAGATTGGACCATATTTCCAAACACGTTTAACTCCTGCTTTTATGAAGTTATAGAATACAAGTTAGACCCTGCAGCCACACATATTAACTCATGCATTTATGAATCTATAAAATGTTTGCATGAAAATATTGATAATTAAGGCGAGTTAAATAAATACACCAGATATGTTCATAATTATAAACATGTTGACAATTAACAAGAGATAAATAAATACACCAGGATATGTTCATAATTATAAACATTTTGACAATTAACAAGAGTTAAATAAATACACCAGATATGTTCATAATTATAAACATGTTGACAATTAACAAGAGTTAAATAAATACACCAGATATGTTCATAATTATAAACATTTTGACAATTAAGGCGAGATAAATACATACACTAGATATGTTCATAATTATAAGCATATTGGTCCAGTGATAAAAAGAAGTGCACCATTGAAAACCTTGACTGGAGAAATCATCACTGACAAGAAACAGCAGATGGACAGATGGGTAGAGCATTATTTGGAGCTTTACTCAAGTGAAACCAAACTAGCGGATGATGCCCTCAACGCCATAGAGGCTCTACCAACTCTTGACCACCTGGACACACTTCCCACCATAACAGAAGTTAAGTGTGCTATGAATGAACTTGCATCTGGCAAGGCTCCAGGTAAGGATAGGATTCCAATAGAGGTTATCAGGAGTGGGCAAGACACACTCACTCTACAGATCCACCAGCTAATAGAGCTATGCTGGCGAGAAGGACAAGTCCCACAGGATTTCAAAGATTCAAGCATCATAACACTGTACAAGAACAAGGACGATCGGAGCGACTGCAACAACTATAGGGGTATCTCACTTCTGTGTATTGTTGGGAAAGTATTTGCCAGAATTGTTCTGCGCAGACTTCAAGTCCTAGGAGATCAAGTCTACCCCGAATCACAGTGTGGCTTTCGACAGAACCGGTCTACCATTGATATGATATTCTCATTGCGACAAATGCAAGAAAAATGCCGTGAACAGAATCAACCACTGTTTATTGCCTTCATCGACCTCACAAAGGCATTTGATTTGGTCAGTCGTGAGGGTCTATTCAAGGCACTAAAGAAGATTGGCTGCCCACCAACTCTTCTGTCCATTGTGGAATCGTTCCACACAGGCATGAAGGGTATAATCAAGTTTGATGGTGCAACTTCTGAAGAATTTGAAATCAAGAGTGGAGTTAAGCAAGGTTGTGTACTAGCTCCCACCCTCTTTGGAATATACTTTTCACTTCTACTGAAATATGCCTTTCGTGATCAGGATGGTGGTATATACATTCACTCACGCTCAGATGGCGGCCTCTACAATGCTCCAAGATTGAGGCCAAGACCAAAATTAGGAGGGTACTGATCAGAGAGTTGCTTTTTGCAGATGATGCTGCAGTTACGACTCACTCTGAGGAAGAATTGCAATGTCTACTATCTGCATTCTCCAATGCTTGTTCTGAATTTGGTTTAACAATTAGCAAAAAGAAGACACAGATTATGTCACAAGGTGCACATGGGGTACCATCAATCTTTATTGACGACGCCGAACTAGAGATGGTAGACCATTTTACATATCTAGGATCAGTGGTAAATAGCAAATTATCCCTAGATCAGGAAATCAACATCCGGATTGGTAAGGCAGCAACAACAATGAACAGGTTAAGAAAAAGAGTCTGGGAGAACAGGAAGCTTACTGCCAAAACAAAAGTCCTTGTCTATCAAGCCTGTGTCCTTAGTACTCTTCTCTATGGCAGTGAAACCTGGACAACTTACTCACACCAAGAGAAACATTTAAACAGCTTTCATATGCGGTGTCTGCGAAGAATTCTTGGTATTAAGTGGCAAGACAAAATCACAAATACTGAAGTATTGGAAAGATCAGGTTGTGTGACAGTTTATTCCATGCTCAGTCTTCGTAGACTTAGATGGATAGGACATCTTAGGAGGATGGATGATGGTAGAATACCAAAGGACATCTTTTTTGGTGAATTACAGATGGGTAAGAGATCTCAGGGTTGGCCTCTACTACGATACAAAGATGTGTGTAAGCGGGACATGATTGATACAGGCATTGATAATGCACATTGGGAGCAAGTCGCCGCTGAACGTGTGGCATGGAGGGCAAGCATCAGAAATGGAATAAAGACAAAGGAAAAAAATATTGCAGATAAGTCACACACCGAGCGTTTGAGACGTAAGATGGTGCATGATGGTGGAAATGACCACGTGTTCACATGCACCCACTGTGAACGGACATTTACAGCGCAAATTGGCCTTATCAGTCACATGCGCTACCGCCATAGGTAAAAGTAATTATGCCTTTTTAAAGCACAAACTATCGTCTGTCAAGACGGCAAGGTGCCAATGAAATAAGCAGATTAACAATTAAGACCCTGCGAACTCTGGTCTGACACACTTCTTCTCCGTCAGAGCGTACAAACTTTCTGTGCAAAACTGATAGTCATAAATCAAACATTTGTGTACATGTTAGAATCACATATGTGTACATGTTAGAATCATAGCAAGTGTAAATTTCATGTAATTACAACCAGAACCAGAATATATTCGCTATTGATCAAAATCAGAAAAAATGAAACATTGAAAATGAACAACCTACAAAATCAGAAGCTCGTGTGGGAAGAGTAAGACCCTCAAGCATTAATAGTGGTGTTCGTGGTGTTAGCTACAAGAACAAACACAACAGAGCCGCCGTGTCTGAGTAATAAAACCATAGAGTACCGGCCACAATGTCATAACAGCGGTACATTGTGACATGAGGAACATGTTTCCAATCTGCGAAGGCAAATGTTTCTGGCACATCTTGCCCGGATTTCAGAGCAGAAATGTGGCTAGCTCAATAGCTCATCATGAAACCGCCAGGGGAATCTGTCTAACCATGAAATAGTCGTTTCTGACAGACAGACAGGCAGACAAAATTTGACACGCAGAGAGAGAGAGAGAGAGAGAGAGAGAGAGAGAGAGAGAGAGAGAGAGAGAGAGAGAGAGAAAGAGAGGCACAGAGAGAGCGCGGGCAAACTTTTTTTTAAATGGGGCATGCACAGAGAGAGACAGAGAGAGAGAGAGAGAGAGAGAGAGAGAGAGAGAGAGAGAGAGAGAGAGAGAGATTTATGAAGGCTTCCAAAGCATACAGCACTCGATCTCGAGGATGCGTACAACAGAGTCAGATATGATATTTTGATGTACGCTCCTGCCCTTGATTGGTGAACTGGATGGCAGCTGTCATGTATTCTCGTAGAGTGGCTCTCCGACTGTGTGCATGGACCTCTAAGCCATGTATCATAGCCCCCGGACTACCACAAGTGCCAGCAATCTCACCTGTGCTGTTCAATGTGTATAAGAGCAAGATTGCAAGCCTCACAGCACCAGTGTCTGGAAGGATACTCACATTTTCGGATGATGTTTTCGCGTACAGGCAGGAGAGGGACAGAAATCAAACAGCTCAAGAGCTGCAGGTGACAATGGACAAAGTGATGGAATGGTGCACGAAGATGAATGCTGTCATTAACCTAGAAAAAGCGTCTGTCTTGTGTTATTCTCTGGTCAACAGGATTGTTAAAGCTGGCCGCCCAAGCCTCTCAATAAACGTTAGACTTGTGAATAGAAGAAGATCATGTTGAAGTGGTGGTTACAAAATGTCAGAAGATGCTAAATCCACTGAAGAGTATGGCAGCAAAGGACATGCAGTAGAAAATGCTATCCACTCTTTTTCAACACTTGATCATTTCAGTGGTAGAGTATGGACTAGGAATGCAGACTGTCTCAAAGAGTCGGCTAGTCAAACTAGAGCGCATACAGAATGAAGCTATGGGGGTGATTCTGGGGTGTACAAAGGACACCCGAATAATGTGTATGGTATGCATGGTGGCATTGCCGGACCATTGTGGACAAGGTGTTGCAGGCAAGGTCATATACAGGTTGCTGCTGACAAAAAACACCTCCTGCATACAGTCAAGGGCCACGGGCTGTTAAGAGGAAGATTCTGGATGGCTCAGGCAGAAGATACAATCATAGAAGTGCGCCCACTTGAGAAGATTGGAAGAGGCAAGGAGTGGACCAGAGTGCAGAATAGAAATTCAGATTGCGTGGGGTCATAATCATATTGTGACGTAAGTGTAGGGAGTGGCCAGCAGGCACTATGGAAGCTGAAATTCAGCAGTTAATTCAAAACTACTCTCGACCTGGCGATGTGATTATCTATACCTATGGCTATGAGTTAGGAGGCAAAAAAAGTGCCGGGGGATTCATAGCAAAAGCAAATGACCGATGTTTCGTAAAGGAGAGCTTGGCAAATGATACCACAACCTCAAGACTGAGAATGGAGGTGAAGGCAGATACTGCAGCTTTCCTCCGGTTGGAGAACAAACTGTTTACACATGTTGTGATTGTGACCGATTCACAAAGCATGAAGACTGGCATGCTTCGTGCAGAATGGTATACATAAATTCAGAGGTCACGGGTTGTGAGCATTCGGTGGATCTTTTCTCTAGGACATTCTTGTGTGGTTGGGAATGAACAGGCAGACAGACTGGCTGGTGCCGCGTCATTAAGGGTTGATTTTATGCATGGTAAGGCAGATGTAGTGAAGGTTCTATGGGAGCATGTGAATAATGCAGAAGAACGAACGAACCAACTTTATTTTCAAAGGGTTGCAAATTGGGCACTCAGGCCAGTCTTACATTCGGCTCTTCCAATCACTCATCAGTTTTGCATGTTACATAGGAAAACAACGTTGTCAAATGAATTTTGTAAATATAAACAACGCATATTACCATGTTATGAGATAGGCAGACACACATACACATGCACATTCATAAACACACACGCACATTCATAAACACACACACGCACATAATACCTGCATACATACTTACATCATTTGCACAAACTCTCACAGTTATGCACACACTTAATAACATACAAATACACACTCCCTCGCATACACTGCATCATACATACATACATACACAAACATATACACATACATACACATACACACACAAACATGCACTCATACACACACAAACATGCACTCATACACACACACAAACATGCACTCATACACACACAAGCATGCACTCATACACACACAAACATGCACTCATACACACACAAACATGCACTCATACACACACAAACATGCACTCATACACACACACAAACATGCACTCATACACACACAAACATGCACTCATACACACACAAACATGCATACACACACAAACATACACACATGTACACACACAAACATACACACAAGTACACACACATAAACACATATAATCGCACATACAGACACAAACATACAATATAGACACATACATGTGTGTATACACAGATCTTCTTCTTCTTCTGCGTTCATCCAGATTTTTTTTTCGGATGTGACTGCGTTGTGCCTGTTTACAGCAGAGCTGTGTTCTTGCGCCGTTAGGCCGACACATCCGACTTCTGCGGGCATTTGTTGACCGGGTTAACCTTCCCGTCTACACAGATCTAATAGCGTGGTCTAGAGTGAATGCAGCGCCAAGGTGTGGTCAGAGGATCTGGTCGTCACTCAGAGGTAAAGCAAGACGGACATATAATCAGATGGCAACGGCACCATTAGTATTGGAACTCTACGCTGGCTATTGAAGATGAGGACTGAGCACTTATCTGAATGCCCTGAGTGCAGTAATGTCGGTTCTTTACTCACCTCAACTCATAGAGGGAAAGAGAGAGAGAGAGAGAGAGAGAGAGAGAGAGAGAGAGAGAGAGAGAGAGAGAGAGAGAGAATGAGAGAGAGAGAAAATGAGAGAGAGAGAGAGAGAGAAAATGAGAGAGAGAGAGAGTGAGAGAGAGAGAGTAAACATTTTCGTTATGAGTACACACCTGACTGACATGCCTGTCAGAAGCTGAGAAATATGTGTTTATGTGTCCAGGTTTGACTACTGCGGATGTTGAAATCCACGTTTCCACAAATGTTTTCTTTCCAGAAATATGCAAATATCGAACAGGACACATGTCCCTTACTTTTATTTCCAAACTTCTTGAACTTAATGATGCACTTACATATGAACATACACATTAACATAATATGAACATACATATCAACAAAGTACACATAGACATGCACATTAACATATTAACAACTATATGTACATACACATGTTTAACTACCCAGCTAAGGCAGTTTGTTGCCATGGCCTACTTCTATAGTTAGATTATTCGTTACTAGATCTACTGTATACTGACATTGTCTCTTATCTCCCTTAGGTCTGTATACTGACATTGTCTCTTATCTCCCCTAGGTCTATACCGACATTATCTCTTATCTCCCTAGGTTACTGTACTGGCATTATCTTTCATCTCCCCTGGGTTTGTATACTGACATCGTCTGTTATATCTCCTCTAAGTTTGTATATTGAATACTGACATTATCTCTCATCTCCCCTAGGTTTGTACACTGACATTATCTCTCATCTCCCCTAGGTTTGTACACTGACATTATCTCTCATCTCTCCTAGGTTTGTATACTGACATTATCTCTCATCTCCCCTAGGTTTGTACACTGACATTATCTCTAATTTCCCCTAGGTTTGTATACTGACATTATCTCTAATTTCCCCTAGGTTTGTATACTGACATTATCTCTAATTTCCCCTAGGTTTGTATACTGACATTATCTCTCATCTCCCCTAGGTTTGTACACTGACATTATCCCTTATTTTCCCCCAGGATTGTTTGTTGACATTATTCCTTATATCCCGCCAAGATTGTTTGTTGACATGATCTCCTATTTTTCCCCAGGATTGTTTGTTGACATGATTCCTTATCATCCCCCAGAATTTTTTGTTGACATGATCCCTTACCTTCCCCCAGAAATGTTTGTTGACATGATCCCTTATCTTCCCCCAGGATAGTTTGTTGACATGATCCCTTATCTTCCCCCAGGATTGTTTGTTGACATGATCCCTTATCTTCCCCCAGGATAGTTTGTTGACATCATCCCTTAACTTCCCCCAGGATTGATTGTTGACATGATCCCTTATCTTCCCCCAGGATTGTTTGTTGACATGATCCCTTATATTCCCCCAGGATTGTTTGTTGACATGATCCCTTATCTTCCCCCAGGATTGTTTGTTGACATGACCCATCATCTTCCCCCAGGATTGTTTGTTGACATGATCCCTTATCTTCCCCCAAGATTGTTTGTTGACATGATCCCTTATCTTCCCCCAGGATTGTTTGTTGACATGACCCCTTATCTTCCCCAATGATTGTTTGTTGACATGACCCCTTATCTTCCCCCAGGATTGTTTGTTGACATGATCACTTATCTTCCCCCAGGATAGTTTGTTGACATGATCTCTTATCTTCCCCCAGGATAGTTTGTTTACATGATCTCTTATCTTCCCCCATGATTGTTTGTTGACATGACCCCTTATCTTCCCCCAGGATAGTTTGTTGACATGACCCCTTATCTTCACCCAGGATTGTTTGTTGACATGATCTCTTATCTTCCCCCAGGATTGTTTGTTGACATGACCCCTTATCTTCCCCCAGGATTGTTTGTTGACATGATCTCTGATCTTTCTCCGGGAATGTTTGTTGACATGATCTCTTATCTTCCCCCAGGAATGTTTGTTGACATGATCTCTTATCTTCCCCCAGGATTGTTTGTTGACATGACCCCTTATCTTCCCCCAGGATTGTTTGTTGACATGATCCCTTATCTTCCCCCAAGATTGTTTGTTGACATGACCCCTTATCTTCCCCCAGGATTGTTTGTTGACATGACCCCTTATCTTCCCCCAGGATTGTTTGTTGACATGATCCCTTATCTTCCCCCAGGATTGTTTGTTGACATGATCTCTTATCTTCCCCCAGGATTGTTTGTTGACATGACCCCTTATCTTCCCCCATGATTGTTTGTTGACATGACCCCTTATCTTTCCCCAGGATTGTTTGTTGACATGATCACTTATCTTCCCCCAGGATAGTTTGTTGACATGATCTCTTATCTTCCCCCAGGATAGTTTGTTTACATGATCTCTTATCTTCCCCCATGATTGTTTGTTGACATGACCCCTTATCTTCCCCCAGGATAGTTTGTTGACATGACCCCTTATCTTCACCCAGGATTGTTTGTTGACATGATCTCTTATCTTCCTCCAGGATTGTTTTTTGACATGACCCCTTATCTTCCCCCATGATTGTTTGTTGACATGATCTCTGGTCTTTCTCCGGGAATGTTTGTTGACATGATCTCTTATCTTCCCCCAGGAATGTTTGTTGACATGATCTCTTATCTTCCCCCTAGGATTGTTTGTTGACATGACCCCTTATCTTCCCCCAGGATTGTTTGTTGACATGATCCCTTATCTTCCCCCAAGATTGTTTGTTGACATGACCCCTTATCTTCCCCCAGGATTGTTTGTTGACATGACCCCTTATCTTCCCCCAGGATTGTTTGTTGACATGATCCCTTATCTTCCCCCAGGATTGTTTGTTAACATGATCTCTTATCTCCCCCAGGATTGTTTGTTGACACTTGACCCCTTATCTTCCCCCATGATTGTTTGTTGACATGACCCCTTATCTTTCCCCAGGATTGTTTGTTGACATGATCACTTATCTTCCCCCAGGATAGTTTGTTGACATGATCTCTTATCTTCCCCCAGGATAGTTTGTTTACATGATCTCTTATCTTCCCCCATGTATGTTTGTTGACATGACCCCTTATCTTCCCCAGATAGTTTTGTTGACATGACCCCTTATCTTCACCCAGGATTGTTTGTTGACATGATCTCTTATCTTCCTCCAGGATTGTTTTTTGACATGACCCCTTATCTTCCCCCAGGATTGTTTGTTGACATGGTCTCTTATCTTCCTCCAGGATTGTTTGTTGACATGATCCCTTATCTTCCCCCAGGATTGTTTGTTGACATGATCTCTTATCTTCCTCCAGGATTGTTTGTTGACATGACCCCTTATCTTTCCCCAGGATTGTTTGTTGACATGATCTCTTATCTTCCTCAAGGATTGTTTGTTGACAGACCCCTTGCCCAGGATTGTTTGTTGACATGACCCCTTATCTTCCCGAGGATTGTTTGTTGACATGATCTCTTATCTTCCTCCAGGATTGTTTGTTGACATGATCCCTTATCTTCCCCCAGGATTGTTTGTTGACATGATCTCTTATCTTCCTCCAGGATTGTTTGTTGACATGATCTCTTATCTTCCCCCAGGATTGTTTGTTGACATGATCTCTTATCTTTCTCCAGGATTGTTTGTTGACATGATCCCTTATCTTCCCCCAGGATAGTTTGTTGACATGATCCCTTATCTTCCCCCAAGATAGTTTCTTGACATGATCCCTTATCTTCCCCCAAGATAGTTTGTTGTCATGATCCCTTATCTTCCCCCAAGATAGTTTGTTGACATGATCCCTTATCTTCCCCCAGGATAGTTTGTTGACATGATCCCTTATCTTCCCCCAAGATAGTTTCTTGACATGATCCCTTATCTTCCCCCAAGATAGTTTGTTGTCATGATCCCTTATCTTCCCCCAAGATAGTTTGTTGACATGATCCCTTATCTTCCCCCAAGATAGTTTGTTGTCATGATCCCTTATCTTCCCCCAAGATAGTTTGTTGACATGATCCCTTATCTTTCCCCCAGGATTGTTTGTTGACATGATCCCTTATCTTTCCCCCAGGATTGTTTGTTGACATGATCTCTTATCTTTCTCCAGGATTGTTTGTTGACATGATCTCTGATCTTTCTCCAGGATTGTTTGTTGACATGACCCCTTATCTTCCCCCAGGATTGTTTGTTGACATGATCTCTTATCTTCCCCCAGGATTGTTTGTTGACATGATCTCTTATCTTCCTCCAGGATTGTTTGTTGACATGACCCCTTATCTTTCCCCAGGATAGTTTGTTGACATGATCCCTTATCTTTCCCTATGATTGGTTGTTGACATGACCCCTTATCTTCCCCCAGGATTGTTTGGTGACATGATCCCTTATCTTTCCCTATGATTGTTTGTTGACATGATCTCTTATCTTTCCCTATGAATGTTTGTTGACATGATCCCTTATCTTTCCCTATGATTGTTTGTTGACATGATCCCTTATCTTTCCCTATGATTGTGTGTTGACATGATCCCTTATCTTTCCCTATGATTGTTTGTTGACATGATCCCTTATCTTTCCCTATGATTGTTTGTTGACATGATCCCTTATCTTCCCCCAAGATTGTTTGTTTACATGATCCCTTATCTTCCCATAAAATTGTTTGTTGACATGATCCCTTATCTTTCTCCAGGAATGTTTGTTGACATGATCTTTTATCTTTCCCTTCATGATTGTTGACATGATCTTTTATCTTTCCCGTCATGATTGTTGACATGATCCCTTATCTTCCCCTATGATTGTTTGTTGACATGATTATTTATCTGCTCCCAGGATTGTTTGTTGACATGATCTCTTATCTTCCCCTGTGATTGTTTTTTGACATGATCCCTTATCTTTCCCCCAGGATTGTTTGCTGACATCTTTTATCTTTCCCCAGGAATGTTTGCTGACAATCTGCTTATGGACATGGTGGGAGACAAGCAGCTGGCCACTCAACTCTCCACACAGAGTGACAGTGACGGACACCACCAGGGGCCCGGCTGCACTGACCACGAGGTGTGCAGCTGTGCTGGTAGCACTGACATCGGCGAGAAGGAGCTCGCTGGCGAGCACGGCACCTCCCATGCAGTGTGTGCACCATCTGTGGTGATTGTGGCAGGGGGAGAAACTGTCGACTCGGAACTCGACACAAGTAAAGAGGAGTCTGGGGAGACGAGCAGAACACGTAATATTTGTGGTATAGTGTGAATTCCTGGCCTGCTCACTTTTTGTGCGACTGCCACAAATATGCCCGACGACAAGAACTTGTTGCAACAAATAGCTTCCACTGATAGTGCCCATCAGCCTAAACTTCCATCTACCTTAATCACACTGATCACAGATATATCACAACCACACTGATGATTACTACATCACAACCACACTGACCATAACTACATCACAACCAAACTGACCATTACAACATCAAAACCACATTGACCACAAAAATATTACAACCACATTGACCATAACTACATCACAACCACATTGACCATAACTACATCACATTACAACCACAATGACCAGAACTACATCACATCACAACCACAATGACCAGAACTTCATCATATCCACACTGACCATAACTACATCACATCCACACTGACTTTAACTACATCACACCCACACTGACCATAAGTACATCACACCCACACTGACCATAACTACATCACATCACAACCACAATGACCATAAGTACATCACACCCACACTGACCATAACTACATCATATCCACACTGACCATAACTACATCACACCCACACTGACCATAACTACATCATATCCACACTGACCATAACTACATCACACCCACACTGACCATAACTACATCATATCCACACTGACCATAACTACATCATATCCACACTGACCATAACTACATCACACCCACACTGACCATAACTACATCATATCCACACTGACCATAACTACATCACACCCACACTGACCATAACTACATCACACCCACACTGACCATAACTACATCACACCCACACTGACCATAACTACATCATACCCACACTGACCATAACTACATCACACCCACACTGACCATAACTACATCATATCCACACTGACCATAACTACATCACAACCACACTGACCATAACTACATCACAACCACACTGACCATAAGTACATCACACACCACACTGACCATATACTCACATCACACCCACACTGACCATAACTACATCACACCCACACTGACCATAATTACATCACAACCACACTGACCATAAATACATCACATCACAACCACACTGACCATAACTGCATCACATCACACCCATACTAGCCATGACTACATTACATCACACCCAGAATGACCATAACTACATTACATCACACCTTCAATGACCATAACTACATTACATCACACCCACAATGACCATAACTACATTACATCACACCCACAATGACCATAACTACATTACATCACACCCACAATGACCATAACTACATTACATCACACCCACAATGACCATAACTACATTACATCACATCCACAATGCCATAACTACATTTACATCACTCATACATCACACCCACACTGAACATAACTACATACATCACACCCCAATTACCATAGTTACATCACATCACAACCACACTGACCATAACTACTTCACATCACAACCACACTAACCATAACTACATAACATCACAACCACACTGACCATAACTACATCACATCACAACCACACTAACCATAACTGCATCACATCACAACCACACTAACCATAACTACATCACATCACAACCACACTAACCATAACTACTTCACATCAAAACCACACTACCATAACTACATCACATCACAACCACACTGAACCATAAGTTACATTCACATCACAACCACACTGACCATAACTACTTCACATCACAACCACACTAACCATAACTACATCACATCACAACCACACTGACCATACCTACATCACATCACAACCACAATAACCATAGTTACATCACATCACAACCACACTGAACCATAAGTTACATCACATCACAACCACACTGGCCATAACTACATCACATCACAACCACACTGACCATAGTTACTTCACATCACAACCACACTAATCATAACTACATCACATCACAACCACACGGACCATAACTACATCACAACACAACCACACTGACCATAAACTACATCACAACACAACCACACTGACCATAACTACTTCACAACACAACCACACTGTCCATAACTACTTCACATCACAACCACACTAACCATAACTACATCACATCACAACCACACTGACCATAACTACATCACAACACAACCACACTGACCATAGTTACATCACATCACAACCATACTGACCATAGTTACATCACATCACAACCACACTAATCATAACTACATCACATCACAACCACACTGACCATAACTACATCACAACACAACCACACTGACAATAACTACATCACATCACACCCACACTGACCATAACTACATCACATCACAACCCCATTGACCCAACCTACCATAATAACCCACACTGACCATAACTACATCACACCCACACTGACCATAACTACATCACACCCACACTGACCATAACTACATCACAACCACACTGACCATAACTACATCACAACCACACTGACCATAAGTACATCACACCCACACTGACCATAACTACATCACACCCACACTGACCATAACTACATCACACCCACACTGACCATAACTACATCACAACCACACTGACCATAACTGCATCACATCACACCCATACTAGCCATGACTACATTACATCATGCCCAGAATGACCATAACTACATTACATCACACCTACAATGACCATAACTACATTACATCACACCCACAATGACCATAACTACATTACATCACACCAACAATGACCATAACTAAATTACATCACACCCACAATGACCATAACTACATTACATCACACCCACAATGACCATGACTACATTACATCACACCCACAATGACCATAACTACATTACATCACACCCACAATGACCATAACTACATTACATCACACCCACTAATGACCATAACTACATTACATCACACCCACAATGACCATAACTACATTACATCACACCCACAATGACCATAACTACATTACATCACACCCACAATGCCATAACTACATTACATCACTACATTACATCACACCCACAATGACCATAAGTACATTACGTCACACCCCAAATACCATAACTACATCACATCACAACCCCACTGACCATAACTGCATCACATCACACCCATACTAGCCATAACTACATTACATCACACCCACACTGACCATAACTACATTACATCACACCCACACTGACCATAACTACATCACATCACAACCACACTGGCCATAACTAGATCACATCACAACCACACTAACCATAGTTACATCACATCACAACCACACTGACCATAACTAGATCACATCACAACCACACTAACCATAGTTACATCACATCACAACCACACTGACCATAACTACTTCACATCACAACCACACTAACCATAACTACATCACATCACAACCACACTGACCATAACTACATCACATCACAACCACACTAACCATAACTGCATCACATCACAACCACACTAACCATAACTACATCACATCACACCCACACTAACCATAACTACTTCACATCAAAACCACACTAACCATAACTACATCACATCATAACCACACTAACCATAACTACATCACATCACAACCACACTAACCATAACTACTTCACATCACAACCACACTAACCATAACTACATCACATCACAACCACACTGGCCATAACTACATCACATCACAACCACACTAATCATAACTACATCACATCACAACCACACTGACCATAACTACATCACATCACAACCACACTGACCATAACTACATCACAACACAACCACACTGACCATAGTTACATCACATCACAACCAAACTGACCATAGTTACATCACATCACAACCACACTAATCATAACTACATCACATCACAACCACACTGACCATAACTACATCACAACACAACCACACTGACAATAACTACATCACAACACAACCACACTGACCATAACTACTTCACAACACAACCACACTGTCCATAACTACTTCACATCACAACCACACTAACCATAACTACATCACATCCCACCCACACTGACCATAACTAGATCACATCACAACCACAATGACCATAACTACATCACATCACAACCACACTGACCATAACTACATCACATCTACACTGACCATAAGTACATCACATCACAACCACACTGACCATAACTACATCACATCACAACATCACATCACAACCACACTGACCATAAACTACATCACACCCACACTGACTATAACTGCATCACATCACAACCACACTGACTATAAGCACATCACATCACAACCACACTGACCATAACTACATCACATCACAACCACACTGACCATAACTACATCACATCACACCCACACTAGCCATAACTACATCACATCACACCCACACTGACCATAACTACATCACATCACACCCACACTGACCATAACTACATCACAACCACACTGACCATAACTACATCACATCACAACCACACTAGCCATAACTACATCACATCACACCCACACTGACCATAACTACATCACACCCACACTGACCATAACTACATCACAACCACACTGACCATAACTACATCACAACCACACTAGCCATAAGTACACTGCATCACAACCACACTGACCATATCTACATCACAACCACACTGGCCATAACTACATCAAACTACAACCACACTGGCCATAACTACATCACATCAAAACCACATTCGCCATAACTACATCACATCACAACCACTCTTGCCATAACTACATCACATCACAGCCACAATGGGCATAACTACATCACATCACAACCACACTGACCATAGTTACTTCACATCACAACCACACTGACCATAACTACATCACATCACACCCACACTGGCCATAGTTACTTCACATCACAACCACACTGGCCATAACTACATCACATCACAACCACACTAACCATAGTTACTTCACATCACAACCACACTGACCATAGTTACTTCACATCACAACCATACTGACCATAACTACATCACATCACAACCACACTGACCATAGTTACTTCACATCACAACCACACTGACCATAGTTACTTCACATCACAACCACACTGACCATAGTTATTTCACATCACAACCGCACTGACCATAACTACATCACATCACAACCACAATGACCATAACTACATCACATCACAACCACACTGGCCATAACTACATCACATCACAACCACACTGACCATAGTTACTTCACATCACAACCACACTGACCATAGTTACTTCACATCACAACCACACTGACCATAGTTACTTCACATCACAACCACACTGACCATAACTACATCACATCACAACCACACTGACCATAACTACATCACATCACAACCACACTGACCATAGTTACTTCATATCACAACCACACTGACCATAACTACATCACATCACAACCACAATAACATAGTTACTTTACATCACAACCACACTGACCATAACTACATCACATCACAACCACACTAAACATAGTTACTTCACATCACAACCACACTGACCATAACTACATCACATCACAACCATACTGACCATAACTACATCACATCACAGCCCAATCACCATAGTTACTTCACATCACAACCACACTGACCATAAATACATCACATCACAACCACACTAAACATAGTTACTTCACATCACAACCACACTGGCCATAACTAGATCACATCACAACCACACTGACCATAACTACATCACATCACAACCACACTGACCATAACTATATCACAACACAACCACACTGGCCATAACTAATCACATCACAACCACACTGGCCATAACTACATCACATCACAACCACACTGACCATAGTTACTTCACATCACAGCCACACTGACCATAGTTACTTCACATCACAACCACACTGACCATAGTTACTTCACATCACAACCACACTGACCATAACTACATCACATCACAACCACACTGACCATAACTACATCACATCACAACCACACTGACCATAGTTACTTCACATCACAACCACACTGACCATAGTTACTTCACATCACAACCACACAGACCATAACTACATCACATCACAACCCACACTAACCATAGTTACTTCACCTCACAACCACATTGACCATAACTACATCACATCACAACCATACTGACCATATTTACTTCACATCACAACCACACTGACCATAACTATATCACATCACATCCACACTGACCATAATTACTTCACATCACAAACACACTGACCATAACTACATCACATCAAACCACACTGACCATAAACTACATCACATCACAACACACTGACCATAGTTTACTTCACATCACAACCACACTGACCATAACTACATCACATCACAACCACACTGACCATAACTACATCACATCACAACCACAATGACCATAACTACATCACATCACAACCACACTGACCATAGTTACTTCACATCACAACCACACTGGCCATAACTACATCACATCACAACCACACTGACATAGTTACTTCACATCACAACCACACTGACCATAGTTACTTCACATCACAACCACACTGACCATAGTTACTTCACATCACAACCACACTGTCCATAACTACATAACATCACAAACCACACTGACCATAACTACATCACATCACAACCACACTGACCATAGTACTTCACATCACAACCACACTGACCATAGTTACTTCACATCACAACCACACAGACCATAACTACATCACATCACAACCACACTAACCATAGTTTACTTCACATCACAACCACATTGACCATAACTACATCACATCACAACCATACTGACCATAGTTACTTCACATCACAACCACACAATTACCATAACTATATCACATCACAACCACACTGACCATAGTTACTTCACATCACAACCACACTGACCATAACTACATCACTCAAAACCACACTGACCATAACTACATCACATCACAACCACACTGGACCATAGTTACTTCACATCACAACCACACTGACCATAACTACATCACATCACAACCACACTGACCATAACTACATCACATCACAACCACAATGACCATAACTACATCACATCACAACCACAATGACCATAACTACATCACATCACAACCACACTGACCATAACTACATCACATCACAACCACACTGACCATAACTATATCACAACACAACCACACTGGCCATAACTACATCACATCACAACCACACTGGCCATAACTACATCACATTACAAACCACACTGACCATAGTTACTTCACATCACAACCACACTGACCATAGTTACTTCACATCACAACCACACTGACCATAGTTACTTCACATCACAACCACACTGACCATAACTACATCACATCACAACCACACTGACCATAACTACATCACATCACAACCACACTGACCATAGTTACTTCACATCACAACCACACTGACCATAGTTACTTCACATCACAACCACACAGACCATAACTACATCACATCACAACCACACTAACCATAGTTACTTCACATCACAACCACATTGACCATAACTACATCACATCACAACCATACTGACCATAGTTACTTCACATCACAATCACACTGACCATAACTATATCACATCACATCCACACTGACCATAGTTACTTCACATCACAACCACACTGACCATAACTACATCACATCAAAACCACACTGACCATAACTACATCACATCACAACCACACTGACCATAGTTACTTCACATCACAACCACACTGACCATAACTACATCACATCACAACCACACTGACCATAACTACATCACATCACAACCACAATGACCATAACTACATCACATCACAACCACACTGACCATAGTTACTTCACATCACAACCACACTGGCCATAACTACATCACATCACAACCACACTGAACATAGTTACTTCACATCACAACCACACTGACCATAGTTACTTCACATCACAACCACACTGACCATAGTTACTTCACATCACAACCACACTGTCCATAACTACATAACATCACAACCACACTGACCATAACTACATCACATCACAACCACACTGACCATAGTTACTTCACATCACAACCACACTGACCATAGTTACTTCACATCACAACCACACAGACCATAACTACATCACATCACAACCACACTAACCATAGTTACTTCACATCACAACCACATTGACCATAACTACATCACATCACAACCATACTGACCATAGTTACTTCACATCACAACCACACAATTACCATAACTATATCACATCACAACCACACTGACCATAGTTACTTCACATCACAACTACACTGACCATAACTACATCACATCAAAACCACACTGACCATAACTACATCACATCACAACCACACTGACCATAGTTACTTCACATCACAACCACACTGACCATAACTACATCACATCACAACCACACTGACCATAACTACATCACATCACAACCACAATGACCATAACTACATCACATCACAACCACAATGACCATAACTACATCACATCACAACCAGACTGACCATAACTACATCACATCACAACCACACTGACCATAACTATATCACAACACAACCACACTGGCCATAACTACATCACATCACAACCACACTGGCCATAACTACATCACATTACAACCACACTGACCATAGTTACTTCACATCACAACCACACTGACCATAGTTACTTCACATCACAACCACACTGACCATAGTTACTTCACATCACAACCACACTGACCATAACTACATCACATCACAACCACACTGACCATAACTACATCACATCACAACCACACTGACCATAGTTACTTCACATCACAACCACACTGACCATAGTTACTTCACATCACAACCACACAGACCATAACTACATCACATCACAACCACACTAACCATAGTTACTTCACATCACAACCACATTGACCATAACTACATCACATCACAACCATACTGACCATAGTTACTTCACATCACAACCACACTGACCATAACTATATCACATCACATCCACACTGACCATAGTTACTTCACATCACAACCACACTGACCATAACTACATCACATCAAAACCACACTGACCATAACTACATCACATCACAACCACACTGACCATAGTTACTTCACATCACAACCACACTGACCATAACTACATCACATCACAACCACACTGACCATAACTACATCACATCACAACCACAATGACCATAACTACATCACATCACAACCACACTGACCATAGTTACTTCACATCACAACCACACTGGCCATAACTACATCACATCACAACCACACTGAACATAGTTACTTCACATCACAACCACACTGACCATAGTTACTTCACATCACAACCACACTGACCATAGTTACTTCACATCACAACCACACTGTCCATAACTACATAACATCACAACCACACTGACCATAACTACATCACATCACAACCACACTGACCATAGTTACTTCACATCACAACCACACTGACCATAGTTACTTTACATCACAACCACACTGACCATAGTTACTTCACATCACAACCACACTGTCCATAACTACATCACATCACAACCACACTGACCATAACTACATCACATCACAACCACACTGACCATAGTTACTTCACATCACAACCACACTGACCATAACTACATTACATCACAACCACACTAACCATAGTTACTTCACATAACAACCACACTAACCATAGTTACTTCACATCACAACCACACTGACCATAGTTACTTCACATCACAACCACACTGGCCATAACTACATCACATCACAACCACACTGGCCATAATTAGATCACATCACAACCACACTGGCCATAACTAGATCACATCACAACCACACTGGCCATAACTACATCATATCACAACCACACTGGCCATAACTACATCACATCCCACCCACACTGACCATAACTACATCACATCACAACCACATTGACCATAAATACATCACAACCACACTGACCAAAAGTACATCACCTCCACACTGACCATAACTACATCACATCACAACCACACTGACCATAAATACATCACAACCACAGTGACCATAACTACATTACTACCACACTACCCTATCACTAATCATTTTAAGAGATAATATTCTTCGAGTAATGTTAATTAGTTACTTTGTCACAATTCATACAACTGTGAGAATCTATAATTTAGTAAACATATTTAAGACATTTAAGTTTAACTAAAATTAACTAGTTCACTAGGAATAATGCATCACAGACATTGATTGCCGAACTGCAGTGGCTATTCCATTTATTGCCAGATTTCAGTGGCTGTTCCAATCATTGGCAATTCTGGTCTGCACTACATTATTCATTGATATGTACAATATATATATGCTGCTTGTATTTGTGTATATATTTGTGGAGAGTTCGACCATCGCCACCCTGCATGGACAGTAGTGTGTAGCTTCACATTCTTGTCTGTGTACATGTAATTCTCTGACATCATTTTCCTGTGATAGCTTCTGAACAGAGCTTTTGTTCAATTACAGCACATCTAGATACATCCAAGGCTCCAATATGTTGTCCTGTGTCTGCCAGAGATGTATGCAGACTGTGTGTGATGTCCTCAGCATGTCCTCCTTATCTGTCATTGACATACATGGACTGTTATATCCTCAGCATGTCCTCCTGTATCTGTCATAGACATACATGGACTGTCTGTGATGTCCTCAGTATGTCCTCCTTATCTGCCAGGGACATATGCAGACTGTCTGTAATGTCCTCATCATGTCCTCATCTGCCAGAGACATACATGGACTGTCTGTTTTATTCTCAGCATGTCCTCCTGTATCTGTCACAGACATCAGTAAAAAATATATGTCACAGACATATAAGTAAACTATCTGTGATGTCCTCAGCATGTCCTCCTTATCTGTCATAGACATACTTGGAGTATCTGTAATGTCCTCAGCATGTCCTCCTTATCTGTCATTGACATACTTGGTGTGTCTGTGATGTCCTCAGCATGTCCTCCTTATCTGTCATAGACATACTTGAAGTAACTGTAATGTCCTCTGCATGTCCTCTTTATCTGTCATAGACATACTTGGAGTATCTGTGATGTCCTCAGCATGTCATCCTACATCCTCCAGACATATACACAGACTGTGTGATGTCCTGAGCCTGTTTTCATCCCCAGCGTCAGTGGAATGTTATGAAAGGATCATCTCTTCTGAAATTAATCTATACAAATCACTGAGCCATCATGATGTCACTTTTCTTTGTGGTTTTATTTTCATTGCAGCTCTTCCGATACATTGCCAATACACTGGTGATACACTGCTGATACACTGGTGATACACTGCTGATACACTGCCAAAGATATTTGCCCCATCTGCCAAAGTTGGCCAATGACCGTTGAACGAGGGTGTGACCAGTGTAGTAGACAGACATTTCTGTCTGAGTACCCCACATCATACAAGTGGGGCAGTCACTCAGTTGTCTTGTGTAGTAGACAGACATTTCTGTCTGAGTACCCCACATCATACAAAGTAGACAGACATTTCTGTCTGAGTACCCCACATCATACAAGTGGGGCAGTCACTCAGTTGTCTTGTGTAGTAGACAGACATTTCTGTCTGAGTACCTCACATCATACAAGTGGGGCAGTCACTCAGTTGTCTTGTGTAGTAGACAGACATTTCTGTCTGAGTACCTCACATCATACAAAGTAGACAGACATTTCTGTCTGAGTACCTCACATCATACAAGTGGGGCAGTCACTCAGTTGTCTTGTGTAGTAGACAGACATTTCTGTCTGAGTACCCCACATCATACAAAGTAGACAGACATTTCTGTCTGAGTACCCCACATCATACAAAGTAGACAGACATTTCTGTCTGAGTACCTCACATCATACAAAGTAGACAGACATTTCTGTCTGAGTACCTCACATCATACAAGTGGGGCAGTCACTCAGTTGTCTTGTGTAGTAGACAGACATTTCTGTCTGAGTACCCCACATCATACAAAGTAGACAGACATTTCTGTCTGAGTACCCCACATCATACAAAGTAGACAGACATTTCTGTCTGAGTACCTCACATCATACAAGTGGGGCAGTCACTCAGTTGTCTTGTGTAGTAGACAGACATTTCTGTCTGAGTACCCCACATCATACAAGTGGGGCAGTCACTCAGTTGTCTTGTGTAGTAGACAGACATTTCTGTCTGAGTACCCCACATCATATGAGTGGAGCAGTCACGCAGTTGTCTTTGGCAACAAGGTCCCAGTATCTCAGATTGCCATATTTCAAATTGAAATGAATTAATTCACTAAACAATAATGGCAATTAAGGCAAGATAGATATGTACACAAAAGATGTTCATAACTATAAAAATATTAGCAATTCAAGCAAGATAAATACAAACACAAGATTTTTTTTATATTAATAAAAATATTGGTAATTAAGGTAAGATTAATATGTACACAAGAGATGCTCATAATTATAAAAATATTGGCAATTCAAGCGAGATAAATACATACACAAGATTGTTTTATATTTTAAAAAATATTGGTAATTTAGATAAATATGTTAACAAGAGATGTTCATAATTTTAAACATATTGGCAATTAAGACAAGATAAAAATTTACACAAAAGATGTTCATAATTATAAAAATATTGGTAATTAAGGTGAGATAAATATGTACACAAGAGATGTTCATAACTATAATGAGATAACTTGATTAATTTGACAAACAGATAACTAAAGTGAGGTAAATGACTTAATTAATCATACAGACAACTAAAGTGAGTTGAATTAATGCACTCGATACATAGACAATTAAAGTCTGATGCAGTCAGTGCGGGAGTTATTTGTTGCAACTTAAGGTAACTATGAAGATGTTTGTACTGATTAATGATTTATTCTCATTACCAATGATTACTAATTTTTAAGGGTGCCAATGTTGATTTTGTTGATTTTCATCTGAAATAGAAATACTAAACATTTTGGTTTCACTAACGCTGTTTATTTATACGGAGCAGTGGCGCTAGCCAGGTAATATCATGTTGCATAGAAACACTTTCGTGTTCTCACATGACTGAAGAGGTAGCATTTCTGTGGCAGTACTGTCATTCTGACATTGTACCTACTTGCCTGCCATTGCATGAAGTGTAGTAGTGTTCTGTGAGACTAGGTGCAGGTTCATGTGCTACACCCTTGTAGGACCACACTTGTTCAGTTCATCAGCACAAAGTTCACCTCTCTCACGGCCATCATCGTATGACCTTTGTGTTTTGTACTTAGACCAGAAAATATTGTCACTTTCACAGTTCTATAGCATGCTTCGGTTTTTGTAGTTTTTTGTTTGTTTAGGTGTTTTGTTTGTTTCTACCTCCTTACACACAGCACTTCAAAGCTCTATGTTGTTTATAGATCCTCAAACATCAATTTTATTTCAGACCTCAGTAATCTTTCCAAGCCCAGATCCCATCAACAATTTCACATCTAGACAACATCAACAATTTCACATCTAGACCCCATCAACAATTTCACATCTAGACCACATCAACAATTTCATCACCAGACCCCATCAATAATTTCATCACCAGACAATATCAATGATGTCATCACCAAACCCCATCAATAATTTCACATCCTTACCCCATCAATAATTTCATCATCAGACCTCATCAACAATTTCACATCCAGACATCAACAATTTCATCATCAGACCCCATCAACAATTTCATATCCAGACAACATCAACCATTTCATCACCAGACCCCCATCAACAATTTCACAAAAAGACCCAAACAACAATTTCACATTCACACCACATTAACAATTTCACATACAGGCCAAATCAACAATTTCACATTCACACCACATTAACAATTTCACATCCAGACCCCATCAACAATTTCACATCCAGACCCCATCAACAATTTCACATCCAGACCCCATCAACAATTTCCCATCCAGACAACATCAACAATTTCATGTGGTGCTCATGGAGAGAACTAGACAACCCCCAGTGAAGCAATGGGTGAGGGCAGGATGGGAAGTGCTGGATGGGACATACACTGAGGACGCTGAGAATACCGTAAATAGACCATCAACAATTTCCTATTTTCACTTCACCAACAATATCCTATATTCACTCCACCAACAATATTGTATATTCACTCCACCAACATTATCCCATGTTCACTCCACCAACAATATCCCATGTTCACTCCACCAACAATATCCTATATTCACTCCACCAACAATATTGTATATTTACTCCATCAACAATATCCTATATTCACTCCATCAACAATATTCTACATTCACTCCATCAACAATATCCTATATTCACTCCACCAACAATATTCTATATTCACTCCATCAACAATATTCTATATTCACTCCATCAACAATATCCTATATTCACTCCACCAACAATATTCTATATTCACTCCATCAACAATATCCTATATTCACTCCACCAACAATATTATATATTCACTCCATCAACAATATCCTATATTCACTCCACCAACAATATTCTATATTCACTCCATCAACAATATCCTATATTCACTCCACCAACAATATCCTATATTCACTCCACCAACACTATCCTATATTCACTCCATTAACAATATCCTATATTCACTCCACCAACAATATCCTATATTCACTCCACCAACAATATCCTATATTCACTCCATCAACAATATCCTATATTCACTCCACCAACAATATCCTATATTCACTCCACCAACAATATCCTATATTCACCCCATCAACAATATCCTATATTCACTCCACCAACAATATCCTATATTCACTCCACCAACAATATCCTATATTCACCCCATCAACAATATCCTATATTCACTCCACCAACAATATCCTATATTCACTCCACCAACAATATCCTATATTCACTCCACCAACAATATCCTATATTCACTCCACCAACAATATCCTATATTCACTCCACCAACAATATCCTATATTCACTCCACCAACAATATCCTAAATTCACTCCATCAACAATATCCTATACTAACTCCATCAACAATATCCTATATTCACTCCATCAACAATATTCTTTATTCACTCCACCAACAACTTCCTATATTCACTCCAACAACAAAATGCCAGCCTCAACTTCTTTGACTAAGATTTGACCCCATGTGACTCGGTCCCTGTCCACAGACTGTCCAGCCGCATGTGAAGAGCATTGCACAAAGTATAAACTCCACAGCTCCAGCTGCACCCCTTCAGCAATATCCTAAGACTCTGTATTGTGACTAGATCCCCACCCCCTGATACTATCCCCACCCAAGCCAGTTCCACATCTCTATCCCACAAGTAATATTGCAATCCTCCACCCTGATTCTCAGGAACAGCTGTATCCTCATGCACTACCCCAGCCCTTGTGTCGTTGATGTATGTTCTAGAGATGCACTGACCCACATGACACACAGTTCCACATGTCTTAAATAACTATATGTATACACATGCCTCACCCACCCACCCCCCCCCCCCCCCCCACCCCCTCCTTCCTCCCAGTCTTAACACGGCTAGCTACAGTTTCCATGTGGTTCTGTTGGTAGAGTTTCCTAGCTCTTATGTTTGCATGCGTTGTCCCATGACAGTTCATTGTGCTAGTAGTTTGTACTAAATGTGACAACATGAAATTTGACACCATATAATATGACAGTATTTACTATAATTACATTATTTATATATATAAATATATGATGTGATATTATGTTTGTTAGAAGTAAACAAAGACCTGCAATTTTGCCTAATAGATTACACAAAGCCTTTCAATAGTCTAAGGTCTAAGACATGTTAACATGATAAAGATGCTTGCAGATCTACAAAATTAACAGAAATGTCTTTGACTTGTAAAAACACATATTCTGGAAACAACAAGATGTCATAAAGATAAGTAGCAAAGTAGGTCCCACACCAGCCAATCAAGAGAGACTTGTGACAGGGATGAGTAATGTCTGTGGGCCTTGTTTTCCTATACAGAATCACCAACGGATGACACAACATCAAGAATATCATACATGCAGATGATACATCACTGACTGTTGACAAGGAACAGCAACTACAGCATTTAGTGGATGCTGTTATTATACACAGAGAGCAGCTCAATCATAGGAACACAGAGAGCAGCTCAATCATAGGAACACAGAGAGCAGCTCAATCATAGGAACACAGAGAGCAGCTCAATCATAGGAACACAGAGAGCAGCTCAATCATAGGAACACAGACATGATGGTCATCTCGAAGTAGGAAAATGCCACAATGTAACAGCCATGTACAGGGGAACATTCTGTAACAGATGAGTTGGTGCAACCATCTCGGAGGAGTCACAACTTCTGACACAATGTAACAGCCATGTACAGGGGGACATTCTGTAACAGATGAGTTGGTGCAACAATCTCGGAGGAGCCACAACTTCTGACACAATGTAACAGCCATGTACAGGGGGACATTCTGTAACAGATGAGTTGGTGCAACCATCTCGGAGGAGTCACAACTTCTGACACAATGTAACAGCCATGTACAGGGGAACATTCTGTAACAGATGAGTTGGTGCAACCATCTCGGAGGAGTCACAACTTCTGACACAATGTAACAGCCATGTACAGGGAGACATTCTGTAACAGATGAGTTGGTGCAACCATCTCGGAGGAGTCACAACTTCTGACACAATGTAACAGCCATGTACAGGGGAACATTCTGTAACAGATGAGTTGGTGCAACAATCTCGGAGGAGTCACAACTTCTGACACAATGTAACAGCCATGTACAGGGGGACATTCTGTAACAGATGAGTTGGTGCAACAATCTCGGAGGAGTCACAACTTCTGACACAATGTAACAGCCATGTACAGGGGAACATTCTGTAACAGATGAGTTGGTGCAACAATCTCGGAGGAGTCACAACTTCTGACACAATGTAACAGCCATGTACAGGGGGACATTCTGTAACAGATGAGTTGGTGCAACAATCTCGGAGGAGTCACAACTTCTGACACAATGTAACAGCCATGTACAGGGGGACATTCTGTAACAGATGAGTTGGTGCAACAATCTCGGAGGAGTCACAACTTCTGACACAATGTAACAGCCATGTACAGGGGGACATTCTGTAACAGATGAGTTGGTGCAACAATCTCGGAGGAGTCACAACTTCTGACACAATGTAACAGCCATGTACAGGGGGACATTCTGTAACAGATGAGTTGGTGCAACAATCTCGGAGGAGTCACAACTTCTGACACAATGTAACAGCCATGTACAGGGGGACATTCTGTAACAGATGAGTTGGTGCAACAATCTCGGAGGAGTCACAACTTCTGACACAATGTAACAGCCATGTACAGGGGGACATTCTGTAACAGATGAGTTGGTGCAACCATCTCGGAGGAGTCACAACTTCTGACACAATGTAACAGCCATGTACAGGGGGACATTCTGTAACAGATGAGTTGGTGCAACAATCTCGGAGGAGTCACAACTTCTGACACAATGTAACAGCCATGTACAGGGGGACATTCTGTAACAGATGAGTTGGTGCAACAATCTCGGAGGAGTCACAACTTCTGACACAATGTAACAGCCATGTACAGGGGGACATTCTGTAACAGATGAGTTGGTGCAACCATCTCGGAGAAGTCACAACTTCTGACACAATGTAACAGCCATGTACAGGGAGACATTCTGTAACAGATGAGTTGGTGCAACCATCTCGGAGGAGTCACAACTTCTGACACAATGTAACAGCCATGTACAGGGGGACATTCTGTAACAGATGAGTTGGTGCAACCATCTCGGAGGAGTCACAACTTCTGACACAATGTAACAGCCATGTACAGGGGAGACATTCTGTAACAGATGAGTTGGTGCAACAATCTCGGAGGAGTCACAACTTCTGACACAATTGTAACAGCCATGTACAGGGGGACATTCTGTAACAGATGAGTTGGTGCAACCATCTCGGAGGAGTCACAACTTCTGACACAATGTAACAGCCATGTACAGGGGAACATTCTGTAACAGATGAGTTGGTGCAACCATCTCGGAGGAGTCACAACTTCTGACACAATGTAACAGCCATGTACAGGGGGACATTCTGTAACAGATGAGTTGGTGCAACCATCTCGGAGGAGTCACAACTTCTGACACAATGTAACAGCCATGTACAGGGGGACATTCTGTAACAGATGAGTTGGTGCAACAATCTCGGAGGAGTCACAACTTCTGACACAATGTAACAGCCATGTACAGGGGGACATTCTGTAACAGATGAGTTGGTGCAACAATCTCGGAGTAGTCACAACTTCTGACACAATGTAACAGCCATGTACAGGGGGACATTCTGTAACAGATGAGTTGGTGCAACAATCTCGGAGGAGTCACAACTTCTGACACAATGTAACAGCCATGTACAGGGAGACATTCTGTAACAGATGAGTTGGTGCAACCATCTCGGAGGAGTCACAACTTCTGACACAATGTAACAGCCATGTACAGGGAGACATTCTGTAACAGATGAGTTGGTGCAACCATCTCGGAGGAGTCACAACTTCTGACACAATGTAACAGCCATGTACAGGGGGACATTCTGTAACAGATGAGTTGGTGCAACCATCTCGGAGGAGTCACAACTTCTGACACAATGTAACAGCCATGTACAGGGGACATTCTGTAACAGATGAGTTGGTGCAACAATCTCGGAGGAGTCACAACTTCTGACAACAATGTAACAGCCATGTACAGACGGGACATTCTGTAACAGATGAGTTGGTGCAACCATCTCGGAGGAGTCACAACTTCTGACACAATGTAACAGCCATGTACAGGGGGACATTCTGTAACAGATGAGTTGGTGCAACAATCTCGGAGGAGTCACAACTTCTGACACAATGTAACAGCCATGTACAGGGGGACATTCTGTAACAGATGAGTTGGTGCAACCATCTCAGAGGAGTCACAACTTCTGACACAATGTAACAGCCATGTACAGGGGAACATTCTGTAACAGATGAGTTGGTGCAACAATCTCGGAGGAGTCACAACTTCTGACACAATGTAACAGCCATGTACAGGGGACATTCTGTAACAGATGAGTTGGTGCAACCATCTCGGAGGAGTCACAACTTCTGACACAATGTAACAGCCATGTACAGGGGACATTCTGTAACAGATGAGTTGGTGCAACAATCTCGGAGGAGTCACAACTTCTGACACAATGTAACAGCCATGTACAGGGGACATTCTGTAACAGATGAGTTGGTGCAACCATCTCGGAGGAGTCACAACTTCTGACACAATGTAACAGCCATGTACAGGGAGACATTCTGTAACAGATGAGTTGGTGCAACCATCTCGGAGGAGTCACAACTTCTGACACAATGTAACAGCCATGTACAGGGAGGACATTCTGTAACAGATGAGTTGGTGCAACCATCTCGGAGGAGTCACAACTTCTGACACAATGTAACAGCCATGTACAGGGGGACATTCTGTAACAGATGAGTTGGTGCAACAATCTCGGAGGAGTCACAACTTCTGACACAATGTAACAGCCATGTACAGGGGAACATTCTGTAACAGATGAGTTGGTGCAACCATCTCGGAGGAGTCACAACTTCTGACACAATGTAACAGCCATGTACAGGGAGACATTCTGTAACAGATGAGTTGGTGCAACCATCTCGGAGGAGTCACAACTTCTGACACAATGTAACAGCCATGTACAGGGAGACATTCTGTAACAGATGAGTTGGTGCAACCATCTCGAGGAGTCACAACTTCTGACACAATGTAACAGCCATGTACAGGGGGACATTCTGTACAGATGAGTTGGTGCAACAATCTCGGAGGAGTCACAACTTCTGACACAATGTAACAGCCATGTACAGGGGGACATTCTGTAACAGATGAGTTGGTGCAACCATCTCGGAGGAGTCACAACTTCTGACACAATGTAACAGCCATGTACAGGGGGACATTCTGTAACAGATGAGTTGGTGCAACAATCTCGGAGGAGTCACAACTTCTGACACAATGTAACAGCCATGTACAGGGAGACATTCTGTAACAGATGAGTTGGTGCAACCAGTCTCGGAGGAGTCACAACTTCTGACACAATGTAACAGCCATGTACAGGGGAACATTCTGTAACAGATGAGTTAGGTGCAACAATCTCGGAGGAGTCACAACTTCTGACACAATGTAACAGCCACTGTACATGGGACATTCTGTAACAGATGAGTTAGTGCAACAATCTCGGAGGAGTCACAACTTCTGACACAATGTAACAGCCATGTACATGGGGACATTCTGTAACAGATGAGTTGGTGCAACCATCTCGGAGGAGTCACAACTTCTGACACAATGTAACAGCCATGTACAGGGAGACATTCTGTAACAGATGAGTTGGTGCAACCATCTCGGAGGAGTCACAACTTCTGATTGAAGGTGTCTTACAGAGTTTAACACAGAATGCCATAGCAAAGGTAGCCTTGTGCAATTGTAAAACATACTCTTCAATAAGCAGCTGTTAAATGTGGTGAGAAAAAGAGTGCTGATGTGTTAGACAGAGCACAAACTATTGTATGTGTGTGAAACATGGACAATCAGCAGACAAGCTGAGAAAGATCTAATTGCAGCAGAAATGTGGTTTCTGAGGACAGTGCAAAGAAAACCCAGGAAGGACAAAAACACTTAATTGCAGCAGAAATGTGGTTTCTGAGAACAATACAAAGAAAACCATGGAACGACAGTGAAGCGGATGAGACACTTTTTTCCAGAAACATTAAAACATGGGGCATGATTTGAGGAGATATAAACTGGAAACTGAGTGACAATTGGTAAACTGAATGGGACACGAGCAAGGGGAAGACAGAGAGACAAATAGCTGAATGGTTTGATCAAATGGCATATACAGGACAGACACACCGACCTGATCTGGGAAACTGCCAGAGATGATGAATGAGGATTGATCAGGGCACATGATGATAAACCTGTTGTTATTTATAATATGTGGATTTCTGCCAGCTCATGATTAGAACATGTGGGTCTCTGTCAGCTCATGATTAGGACATGTGGATCTCTGTCAGCTCATGATTAGAACATGTGGGTCTCTGTCAGCTCATGATTAGGACGTGTGGATCTCTATCAGCTCATGATTAGCACATGTGGATCTCTGTCAGCTCATGATTAGGACATGTGGATCTCTATCAGCTCATGATTAGGACATGTGGATCTCTGCCAGCTCATGATTAGAACATGTGGGTCTCTGTCAGCTCATGATTAGAACATGTGGGTCTCTGCCAGCTCATGATTAGGACATGTGGATCTCTGTCAGCTCATGATTAGGACATGTGGATCTCTGCCAGCTCATGATTAGAACATGTGGGTCTCTGTCAGCTCATGATTAGAACAATGTGAATCTCTGCCAGCTCATGATTATAACACGTAGATCTATGTCAGCTCATGATTAAGACAATGTGGATCTCTGTCAGCTCATGATTAGAACATGTGGATCTCTACCAACCCATGATTAGAACAACACAGCTACATTCTTGATTAATGGCACCTTTATCTCTTCAAGATAGTGATGATATATTGTTGATTAATGGCATCTTTATCTCTTCAAGTTAGTGATGGTATATTGTTGATTAATGGCACCTTTATCTCTTCAAGATAATGATGGTATATTGCTGATTAATGGCACCTTTATCTCTTCAATATAGTGATGGTATATTGTTGATTAATGGCACCTTTATCTCTTCAAGATAGTGATGGTATATTGTTGATTATGGCACCTTTATCTCTTCAAGATAGTGATGATATATTGTTGATTATGACACCTTTATCTCTTCAAGATAATATTATCATATTATTGATAAATGAAACCTATTACTGTCCACGATAATAGTGAAATATTGTTGATTAATGGCACCATGACCTCTCCAGAATAATAATGAAATAGTGTTGATTAATGATACTTTGGTCTCAGGATGGTAATGCTATATCTTTGATTAATGACGTCCTGATCTCTCTGAAGACAATAATAACTAAATCCTACCCATTTAAGAAACACAAATTGTTAAAGATGGTATTGATAAATTGTGGATTCACAAAAACTTGATATGTCTATATAGTGATAATGTTTTGTTGATTGTTGTAAATGTGAGAAAATCTGAATATGTTGTTGATAATTGTGAAGATCTGGATATGTTGTTGATGATTGTGAAGATCTGGATAAGCTAATGATTGTGAGGATCTAGATATGTTGTTGATGATTGTGAAGATCTGAATATGGTGTTGATGATTGTTAAGATCTGGATGTGTTGTTGATGATTGGGAAAATCTGGATATGTTGGTGATGATTGGGAAAATGTGGATATGCTGCTGATGATTGTAAAATTCTGGATATGTTGTTGATTATTGTGAAGATCTGGAAATGTTGTTTGATGACTGTGATGATCTGGATATGATTTTGATGATTGTGAAAGTCTGGAAATGTTGATGATTGTGAAAGTCTGAATATTTGTTGATGATTGTGAAAATTTGGATATATTGTTGATGATTGTGAAGATCTAGATATGTTGTTGATGACCTGCTGTTTGGGCTGTGGGAGGTGCTGATCTATGGATGGTCTTCTGGTGACAGGGCTCATCAAACTGATGCAGAAGAACATGACCGTGATCGTGGAGAGAAACTTCTTCCAGAGGAGTATCCTGATAGCCATCCTACTGAACACTCTCAGCATGGGGGTGGAGTTTCATCTGCAGGTCAGAGGCGTCTTCCATATCTTGTCATTCATCTCTGTAGCTTGTTTCATCTCTGTAGCTTGTTTCATCTCTGTGACTTGTTTCATCTCTGTAGCTTGTTTCATCTCTGTAGCTTGTTTCATCTCTGTGGCTTGTTTCATCTCTGTAGCTTGTTTCATCTCTGTAGCTTGTTTCATCTCTGTAGCTTGTTTCATCTCTGTAGCTTGTTTCATCTCTGTAGCTTGTTTCATCTCTGTGACTTGTTTCATCTCTGTGACTTGTTTCATCTCTGTGGCTTGTTTCATCTCTGTAGCTTGTTTCATCTCTGTAGCTTGTTTCATCTCTGTAGCTTGTTTCATCTCTGTGACTTGTTTCATCTCTGTAGCTTGTTTCATCTCTGTAGCTTGTTTCATCTCTGTGACTTGTTTCATCTCTGTGACTTGTTTCATCTCTGTGACTTGTTTCATCTCTGTGGCTTGTTTCATCTCTGTAGCTTGTTTCATCTCTGTGACTTGTTTCATCTCTGTAGCTTGTTTCATCTATGTGGCTTGTTTCATCTCTGTGACTTGTTTCATCTCTGTAGCTTGTTTCATCTCTGTAGCTTGTTTCATCTATGTGGCTTGTTTCATCTCTGTGGCTTGTTTCATCTCTGTGACTTGTTTCATCTCTGTGACTTATTTCATCTCTGTGACTTGTTTCATCTCTGTGACTTGTTTCATCTATGTGACTTGTTTCATCTCTGTAACTTGTTTCATCTATGTAGCTTGTTTCATCTCTGTTGGTGAGGGATATGTTGTGTGTGTGGTGGCATGGGTTGGGAATAGTGCGTGGTAGGGGGTGTATGTGATGTGCGGGTGGGGGATTAGGTTATGGCATGTGTGGGTGGGTGGAAGTTGTATGTGTGGGTGGTGGGTGTGTGTTGAGTGGAGTTGGGGATGTATGGGTGGTTAGGGACATGTGTGTGTGTGTGTGGGGGGGGGGGGGGGGGGTAGGGACATGTCAGTTGTGGGGATGTGTGTGTATGGTTTGGGGATGTGTGAGTGGATGTGCGATGTGTGGGTTGGTGGGGGATTGTGTGCATGGGTGGGGAATATGTTGTCGATGGAGATGTGGCTGGGGGATGGGTGGTTTGAGGTGTGGGTGGGGAGAGGATGTGTGGGTTAGGATGTGTATGTGGATGGGCGTGGGATGTGTGGGTTGGTGGGGGAATGTTTGTGGGTGGCGAGTGTGTTTTGGTTGGGGGATCAGGTGAGGGCAGTGTGTGTGTGGTGGGGGATGTGCGGGAGGGGGATGGGTCGGTTGGTGGGGTATGTATGTGTCCCTTGGTGTGCGTGTGTGTGGGTAGGTGGGGGTGTGTATGTGTCCCTTGGTGCGCGTGTGTGTGGGTAGGTGGGGGTGTTGTGTGGG
Source organism: Cepaea nemoralis (assembly GCA_014155875.1). Lineage (NCBI taxonomy): Eukaryota > Metazoa > Mollusca > Gastropoda > Stylommatophora > Helicidae > Cepaea > Cepaea nemoralis. The sequence continues at coordinate 250,268 of JACEFZ010003584.1, forward strand.
TGGGGTGATGTATGGATAGGTGGGAGATGGGCCTCATAACATGGTAATTAGCCTTGTTTATGTTTACAACATTCATTTCACAATGTTTATTTTTCTTCCTATGTAAATGTATAATGCTCATGATGAACGAAAGACGAGTGATTGGAAGGGCTGAATGTAAGACGGGCCTGCGCGCCCAATTTGTGACCCTAATAAAGTTGATTTGATTTGAGTTGATTTGATTTTCTGTGGCTTGTTTCATCTCTGTGACTTGTTTCATCTCTGTGCTTGTTTCATCTCTGTGGCTTGTTTCATCTCTGTGGCTTGTTTCATCTCTGTGGCTTGTTTCATCTCTGTGGCTTGTTTCATCTCTGTGGCTTGTTTCATCTCTGTGGCTTGTTTCATCTCTGTGGCTTGTTTCATCTCTGTAGCTTGTTTCATCTCTGTGACTTGTTTCATCTCTGTGGCTTGTTTCATCTATGTGGCTTGTTTCATCTCTGTGGCTTGTTTCATCTCTGTGGCTTGTTTCATCTCTGTGACTTGTTTCATCTCTGTGGCTTGTTTCATCTCTGTGGCTTGTTTCATCTCTGTGGCTTGTTTCATCTCTGTGGCTTGTTTCATCTCTGTGGCTTGTTTCATCTCTGTGCTTGTTTCATCTCTGTGGCTTGTTTCATCTCTGTGGCGTGTTTCATCTCTGTGGCTTGTTTCATCTCTGTGGCTTGTTTCATCTCTGTGGCTTGTTTCATCTCTGTGACTTGTTTCATCTCTGTGGCTTGTTTCATCTCTGTGACTTGTTTCATCTCTGTGACTTGTTTCATTTATGTGGCTTGTTTCATCTCTGTGGCTTGTTTCATCTCTGTGACTTGTTTCATCTCTGTGGCTTGTTTAATCTCTGTGGCTTGTTTCATGTCTGTGGCTTGTTTAATCTCTGTGGCTTGTTTAATCTCTGTGACTTGTTTCATCTATGTGGCTTGTTTCATCTCTGTGACTTGTTTCATCTCTGTGACTTGTTTCATCACTGTGACTTGTTTCATCTCTGTGGCTTGTTTCATGTCTGTGACTTGTTTCATCTCTGTGACTTGTTTCATCTCTGTGGCTTATTTCATCTCTGTGGCTTGTTTCATCTCTGTGACTTGTTTCATGTCTGTGGCTTGTTTCATGTCTGTGACTTGTTTCATCTCTGTGACTTGTTTCATCTCTGTGGCTTGTTTCATCTCTGTGGCTTGTTTCATCACTGTGACTTGTTTCATCTCTGTGACTTGTTTAATCACTGTGACTTGTTTCATCTCTGTGACTTGTTTCATCTCTGTGACTTGTTTTATCACTGTGACTTGTTTCATCTCTGTGACTTGTTTCATCTCTGTGACTTGCTTCATCTCTGTGACTTGTTTCATGTCTGTGGCTTGTTTCATCTATGTGGCTTATTTAATCTCTGTGGCTTGTTTCATCTCTGTGACTTGTTTCATCTCTGTGGCTTGTTTCATCTCTGTGGCTTGTTTCATCTCTGTGACTTGTTTCATCTCTGTGACTTGTTTCATCTCTGTGACTTGTTTCATCACTGTGACTTGTTTCATCTCTGTGACTTGTTTCATCACTGTGACTTGTTTCATCTCTGTGACTTGTTTCATCTCTGTAGCTTGTTTCATCTCTGTGACTTGTTTCATCACTGTGACTTGTTTCATCTCTGTGACTTGTTTCATCACTGTGACTTGTTTCATCTCTGTGACTTGTTTCATCTCTGTAGCTTGTTTTATCTCTGTGACTTGTTTCATCTCTGTGACTTGTTTCATCTCTGTAGCTTGTTTCATCTCTGTGACTTGTTTCATCACTGTGACTTGTTCATCTCTGTGACTGTTTCATCACTGTGACTTGTTTCATCTCTGTGACTTGTTTCATCTCTGTAGCTTGTTTCATCTCTGTGACTTGTTTCATCTCTGTGACTTGTTTCATCACTGTGACTTGTTTCATCACTGTGACTTGTTTCATCTCTGTGACTTGTTTCATCTCTGTAACTTGTTTCATCTCTGTGACTTGTTTCATCTCTGTGACTTGTTTCATCTCTGTGACTTGTTTCATCTCTGTGACTTGTTTCATCTCTGTAGCTTGTTTCATCTCTGTAGCTTGTTTCATCTCTGTGACTTGTTTCATCTCTGTAGCTTGTTTCATCTCTGTGACTTGTTTCATCTCTGTAGCTTGTTTCATCTCTGTGACTTGTTTCATCTCTGTAGCTTGTTTCATCTCTGTGACTTGTTTCATCTCTGTAGCTTGTTTCATCTCTGTAGCTTGTTTCATCTCTGTAGCTTGTTTCATCTCTGTGACTTGTTTCATCTCTGTAGCTTGTTTCATCTCTGTGACTTGTTTCATCTCTGTGGCTTGTTTCATCTCTGTAGCTTGTTTCATCTCTGTGACTTGTTTCATCTCTGTAGCTTGTTTCATCTCTGTGACTTGTTTCATATCTGTGACTTGTTTCATCTCTGTGACTTGTTTCATCACTGTGACTTGTTTCATCTCTGTGACTTGTTTCATCTCTGTGACTTGTTTCATCTCTGTGACTTGTTTCATCTCTGTGACTTGTTTCATCTCTGTAGCTTGTTTCATCTCTGTGACTTGTTTTATCTCTGTGACTTGTTTCATCTCTGTAGCTTGTTTCATCTCTGTAGCTTGTTTCATCTCTGTAGCTTGTTTCATCTCTGTAGCTTGTTTCATCTCTGTGACTTGTTTCATCTCTGTAGCTTGTTTCATCTCTGTGACTTGTTTCATCTCTGTGACTTGTTTCATCTCTGTAGCTTGTTTCATCTCTGTGACTTGTTTCATCTCTGTAGCTTGTTTCATCTCTGTGACTTGTTTCATCTCTGTGACTTGATTCATCTCTGTGACTTGTTTCATCACTGTGACTTGTTTCATCTCTGTGACTTGTTTCATCTCTGTGACTTGTTTCATCTCTGTGACTTGTTTCATCTCTGTTACTTGTTTCATCACTGTGGCTTTTTTCATCTCTGTGACTTGTTTCATCTCTGTAGCTTGTTTCATCTTTGTGACTTGTTTCATCTCTGTGACTTGTTTCATCTCTGTGACTTGTTTCATCTCTGTGACTTGTTTCATCTATGTGGCTTGTTTAATCTCTGTGGCTTGTTTCATCTCTGTGACTTGTTTCATCTCTGTAGATTGTTTCATCTCTGTGACTTGTTTCATCTCTGTGACTTGTTTCATCTCTGTGACTTGTTTCATCTCTGTGACTTGTTTCATCTCTGTGACTTGTTTCATCTCTGTGACTTGTTTCATCTCTGTGGCTTGTTTCATCTCTGTGACTTGTTTCATCTCTGTAGCTTGTTTCATCTCTGTGACTTGTTTCATCTCTGTGACTTGTTTCATCTCTGTGACTTGTTTCATCTCTGTGACTTGTTTCATCTCTGTGGCTTGTTTCATCTCTGTGGCTTGTTTCATCTCTGTGGCTTGTTTCATCACTGTGACTTGTTTCATCTCAGTGACTTGTTTCATCTCTGCAGCTTGTTTCATCTCTGTGACTTGTTTCATCTCTGTGACTTGTTTCATCTCTATGAGCATAATGGCAGGCCACTACAGCTCCCATACTGGCAGACCAGAGTGCTGGCCACACATCACAGCTCCCATACTGGCAGACCAGAGTGCTGGCCACACATCACAGCTCCCATACTGGCAGACCAGAGTGCTGGCCACCCAACATAACAGCTCCCATACTGGCAGGCCAGAGTGCTGGCCACCCATCACAGCTCCCATACTGGCAGGCCAGAGTGCTGGCCACCCATCACGGCTCCCATACTGGCAGGCCAGAGTGCTGGCCACCCATCACGGCTCCCATACTGGCAGTTGACAGAGATTATTTTCTAAATGAGTGAATGTTTACCTGGTAACATGCCAGCATTGACTGGCAACTGTTCTCTGTTGTGTTCTATCATATCATCAGAAACCTTTTAGAAAAGTTTGTGTTGAAGATGTGCACGTGCATGTGTGAGTGTGTGTGTGTGTGTGTGTGTGTGCTAGTGTGGTCATCTCTGATATTTGAGGTGGCATGTGGTGAAGATGTGCCAGCAGGCCTCAGTTTGACCCTGACCTCATGTATCCTCAGCCTGACTGGTTGACCTCCTTGCTGGAGTACAGCAACATCGTCTTCTGTGTGCTCTTTGGCTGTGAGATGACCTTCAAGCTGTGTGCTTATGGTCTCTTTGGCTACATCAGCAGTGGATTCAATGTCTTTGATGGATTCATTGTCATACTCAGGTTAGTATATATATATTATAGCTCAAACACTGATATATTACAACTCAAACACTGATATATTACAACTCAAACACTGATATATTACAACTCAAACACTGATATATTACAACTCAAACACTGATATATTACAACTCAAACACTGATATATTACAACTCAAACACTGATATATTACAACTCAAACACTGATATATTACAACTCAAACACTGATATATTACAACTCAAACACTGATATATAATAGCTCAAACACTGATATATTACAGCTCAAACACTGATATATAATAGCTCAAACACTGATATATTACAGCTCAAACAATGATGAATCAATTGTCATACTCAGGTTAGTTGACATTCATGTTATATTACAACTCAAACACTGACATATTACAACTTAAATACTGATATATTATAACTCAAACACTGATATATTACAACTCTAAACACTGATGATTAACACTTAAAACATTGATGATGTTTTATCTGAAACATTGATGAGATTAGAACTGAAACATTGATGATGTAACATCTGAAACATTGATGAGATTAGAACTGAAACATTGATGAGATTCAACTGAAACATTGATGAGATTAGAACTGAAACATTGATGATGTAACATTTGAAACATTGATGAGATTAGAACTGAAACATTGATGATGTAACATCTGAAACATTGATCAGATTAGAACTGAAACATTGATGATGTAACATCTGAAACAATGATGAGATTAGAACTGAAACATTGATGATGTAACATCTGAAACATTGATGAGATTAGAACTGAAACATTGATGAGATTAGAACTGGAATGGTGATGAGATTAGAACTGAAACATTGATGAGATTAGAACTGAAACATTGATAATGTAACATCTGAAACATTGATGAGATTAGAACTGAAACATTGATGATGTAGCATCTAAACATTGATGTGATTAGAACTGAAACATTAATAGTATAACATCTGAAACATTGATGAGATTAGAACTGCAACATTGATGATGTAACATCTGAAAAATTCATGAGATTAGAACTGAAACATTGATGATGTAACATCTGAAACAATGATGAGATTTGAACTGAAATATTGATGATGTAACATCTGAAACATTGATAAGATTACAACTGAAACATTGATGATGTAACATTTGAAACATTGATAAGATTAGAACTGAAACATTGATAATGTAACATCTGAAACATTGATGATGTAACATCTGAAACATTGATAAGATTAGAACTGAAACATTGATGATGTAGTCACTGAAACATTCATTATTTTAAAAACTGAAACATTGTTGATGTAATAACTGAACTGAAATATTGATGATGTTAGAACTGAAATATTGATGATGTTAGAACTGAAATATTGATGATGATAGAACCAAAACATTAATGATGTTAAAAATGAATCAAATATGGAACACAAGGATGTGTATAACAGGTAAACATAGAATACTAGAGGATGTGTAGAGCAAACAAGTATTGAAAACATTAAGGATATGCAGAACAAATAAACATCGAAAACATTAAGGATCTGTAGAACAAATATTGAAAATGTTAAAGATATGTAGAACAAACAAACATGGAAGACTAAAGGATGTGTAGAACAAATAAACATGGAATGTATTAAGGATGTGTAGAATAAACAAACATAGAACACATTATGGATGTGTAGAGCAAACAAACATTGAACACATTAAAGATGCATAGAACAAACAAACATTGAAGACCTTAAGGATATGTAGAACAAACAAACATAGAACAAATAAGGATGCATAGAACAAACAAACATTCAACACATTAAGGATGTGTAGAACAAACAATCAACAGCATTTACATAATGATCATCATATCTCACATTAGTTTAGTTTAGTCGACGGATCAACATCACGGCACACGGGTGTAACCCATAAGTGCTCCGTTCTCCTAACTCAAACATGAGTCTGGAGAAACTCAGTTCAGTGCACGAACTCTGTAGCACCGGCGAGGATCCTGAAATACTTGGGTAGATTTTTAACTCGAAATTTTGCCCGGGCAGCACCGTTAGGCTACTCTTTTTCGATTTCCAACTGCCAAGGGATTTTTTACATGCGCAACAATACACACGGGCGTCCGATCTCACTACCCAGAGACCAGGGGAAATTTTATTACTAGAAGTCCACGTGAAAAAGTCCCGGTCCCCACTGGGGCTTGAACCTGGGACCTCCAGTACCCGAGGCGGGCACCATACCTAAAGACCATGTAGCGCCCCCCCCCCCATGTCTCACATTATTTTCACCCACATGTAACCAACCAATAGCTGAGTAGTAGGAGATGTATGTTTTCTCTTGTGCTTGCCTTAAAATATACATGACCACTGATGCATTTAGTTACTCACTACGTATGCTGGAAGGATGTGTTACCACCAGACAAAGATGTTCCTCCTTCCTGCCACTGCTGATACGAAGCTGGTTTATGTATTTGAAACAACACCAGTATGAAAATATTTGAAAAGAATATGAATATCTTGCAGAAGACATTGGCTACTTTACCTCTTGTCAGCATCTGACATGGTTTATCTCATGTTAATACCTCACACATATGTATCTCAGGTGATTACCTCACACAGAGGTAGGATCTAACAGATACTCTCATTTTGTGATTGTTGAATGGAAGCCTGCCATTCTGCCTGAAGCGTGTTTGTCTTCACCTTTCTCATCGCATATTTATATGTAGTTAATACCTAGCATACATTTATCTCTAGTTAATACCTAGCATACATTTGTCTCTAGTTAATACCTAGCATACATTTATCTCTAGTTAATACCTAGCATACATTTATCTCTAGTTAATACCTAGCATACATTTATCTCTAGTTAATACCTAGCATACATTTATCTCTAGTTAATACCTAGCATACATTTATCTCTAGTTAATACCTAGCATACATTTATCTCTAGTTAATACCTAGCATACATTTATCTCTAGTTAATACCTAGCATACATTTATCTCTCGTTAATACCTAGCATACATTTATCTCTAGTTAATACCTAGCATACATTTATCTCTAGTTAATACCTAGCATACATTTATCTCTAGTTAATACCTAGCATACATTTATCTCTAGTTAATACCTAGCATACATTTATCTCTAGTTAATACCTAGCATACATTTGTCTCTAGTTAATACCTAGCATACATTTATCTCTAGTTAATACCTAGCATACATTTATCTCTAGTTAATACCTAGCATACATTTATCTCTAGTTAATACCTAGCATACATTTATTTCTCGTTAATACCTAGCATACATTTATCTCTAGTTAATACCTAGCATACATTTATTTCTCGTTAATACCTAGCATACATTTATCTCTAGTTAATACCTAGCATACATTTATTTCTAGTTACTACCTAGCATACATTACATTTATCTCTAGTTAATACCTAGCATACATTTATCTCTAGTTAATACCTAGCATACATTTATCTCTAGTTAATACCTAGCATACATTTATCTCTAGTTAATACCTAGCATACATTTATCTCTAGTTAATACCTAGCATACATTTATCTCTAGTTAATACCTAGCGTACATTTATCTCTAGTTAATACCTAGCATACATTTATCTCTAGTTAATACCTAGCATACATTTATCTCTAGTTAATACCTAACACAAATTTATCTCTAGTTAATACCTAGCATACATTTATCTCTAGTTAATAACTAATATATATTTTTCTCTAGTTAATACCAAATATATATTTATCTCATGTGTGTACCTCACATATTTATCTCATGTGTGTACCTCACACATTAATGTCATGTGTGTATTTCACACATTAATCTCATGTGTGTACCTCACAAATGTATCTCATGTGTGTACCTCACAAATGTATCTCATGTGTGTACCATACATGTTTATCTCATGTGTGTACATGACATATTTATCTCATGTGTGTACCTCACAAATGTTTCTCGTGTGTGTACCTCACATATTTATCTCATGTGTGTACCTCACATATTTATCTCATGTGTGTTCCTCACATATTTATCTCATGTGTGTTCCTCACATATTTATCTCATGTGTGTACCTCACATATTTATCTCATGTGTCTTCCTCCCATATGTATCTCATGTGTGTACCTCACAAATGTTTCTCGTATGTGTACCTCACATAGTTATCCCATGTGTGTTCCTCACATATTAATCCTGAGGCTAATATTAATATTATTAACACTCATGATCCTGAAAAGTGCTTTCAGTTTCAACAGCAACTTGAAGACGCTTTCACTGATACACCAGAAAATTGTACAGTAAATGAAAAGTGGGGTCAAATTAAGGAAACTCTTTATAAAACTGCCGTAGGGGTTTACGGCACTGTGGATCATAAGAGGCAGGACTGGTTTGCGGCCAACAGCGAGACTCTGCAGCCCTTGATTGATAAGAAGAAGAAAGCTCTCTTAAGAAACAAGGAAAGACCAACGCGTAACACTCTGAGTGAGCTTAGGCAAGCTAGGAAGGATGTGCAAAAGGCTGCCAGGCAGTGTGCAAATGATTATTGGATCAAGTTATGTGAGTCCATTCAAATCGCAAGTGATAAGGGAGACATAAGAAGCATGTATGAAGGAATAAAGAAAGCCTGCGGTCCAGTGATCAAAAGAAGTGCACCATTGAAAACCTTGACTGGAGAAATCATCACTGATAAGAAACAGCAGATGGACAGATGGGTAGAGCACTATTTGGAGCTTTACTCAAGTGAGACCAAACTAGCGGATGATGCCCTCAACGCCATAGAGGCTCTGCCAACCCTTGACCACCTGGACACACTTCCTACCATAACAGAAGTTAAGTGTGCTATAAATGAACTTGCATCTGGCAAGGCTCCAGGTAAGGATGGGATTCCAATAGAGGTTATCAGGAGTGGGCAAGACACACTCACTATACAGATCCACCAGCTAATAGAGCTATGCTGGCGTGAAGGACAAGTCCCACAGGATTTCAAAGATTCAAGCATCATAACACTGTACAAGAACAAGGGCGATCGGAGCGACTGCAACAACTATAGGGGTATCTCACTTCTGTGTATTGTTGGAAAAGTATTTGCCAGAATTGTTCTGCGCAGACTTCAAGTCCTAGGAGATCAAGTCTACCCCGAATCACAGTGTGGCTTTCGACAGAACCGGTCTACCACTGATATGATATTCTCATTGCGACAAATGCAAGAAAAATGCCGTGAACAGAATCAACCACTGTTTATTGCCTTCATCGACCTCACAAAGGCATTTGATTTGGTCAGTCGTGAGGGTCTGTTCAAGGCACTGAAGAAGATTGGCTGCCCACCAACTCTTCTGTCCATTGTGGAATCGTTCCACACAGGCATGAAGGGTATAATCAAGTTTGATGGTGCAACTTCTGAAGAATTTGAAATCAAGAGTGGAGTTAAGCAAGGTTGTGTACTAGCTCCCACACTCTTTGGAATATACTTTTCACTTCTACTGAAATATGCATTTCATGATCAGGATGGTGGTATATACATTCACTCACGCTCAGATGGCGGCCTCTACAATGCTCAGAGATTGAAGGCTAAGACCAAAATTAGGAGGGTACTGATCAGAGAGTTGCTTTTTGCAGATGATGCTGCAGTTACGACCCACTCTGAGGAAGAATTGCAATGTCTACTATCTGCATTCTCCAATGCTTGTTCTGAATTTGGTTTAACAATTAGCAAAAAGAAGACACAGATTATGTCACAAGGTGCACATGGGGTACCATCAATCTTTATTGACGACGCCGAACTAGAGATAGTAGACCATTTTACATATCTAGGATCAGTGGTAAATAGCAAATTATCCCTAGATCAGGAAATCAACATCCGGATTGGTAAGGCAGCAACAACAATGAACAGGTTAAGAAAAAGAGTCTGGAGAACAGGAAGCTTACTGCCAAAACAAAAGTCCTTGTCTATCAAGCCTGTGTCCTTAGTACTCTTCTTTATGGCAGTGAAACCTGGACAACTTACTCACACCAAGAGAACAACTTAAACAGCTTTCATATGCGGTGTCTGCGAAGAATTCTTGGTATTAAGTGGCAAGACAAAATCACAAATACTGAAGTATTGGAAAGATCAGGTTGTGTGACAGTTTATTCCATGCTCAGTCTTCGTAGACTTAGATGGATAGGACATCTTAGGAGGATGGATGATGGTAGAATACCAAAGGATATCTTTTTTGGTGAATTACAGATGGGTAAGAGATCTCAGGGTCGGCCTCTACTACGATACAAAGATGTGTGTAAGCGGGACATGATTGATACAGGCATTGATAATGCACATTGGGAGCAAGTCGCCGCTGAACGTGTTGCATGGAGGGCAAATATCAGAAATGGAATAAAGTCAAAGGAGAAAATTATTGCAGAAAAGTCACACACCAAGCGTTTGAGACGTAAGATGGTGCATGATGGTGGAAATGACCACGTGTTCACATGCACCCACTGTGAACGGACATTTACAGCGCAAATTGGCCTTATCAGTCACACTCGCTACCGCCATAGTTAAAAGTTATTATGCCTTTTTAAAGCACAAACTATCGTCTGTCAAGACGGCAAGGTGCCAATGTATGTATGTATGTATGTTCCTCACATATT
>JACEFZ010003585.1:0-188487 GCA_014155875.1 Cepaea nemoralis
AATTTGTATATAGAACAGCTGTTTGTTGGAGAGTATGTTTTCCATCTTGCGAAATGTAGTGAGACTTTACAAACACCCCGTATAACATACATTTTGAAGTGTTCTTATGATTCTTGTTCTTATACTAATTCAGGAATACCCAGAAAATGACACAAAGGAAGATATTTTCATGAAAGTTGATCAACCTGACAGCATGGACCAGGAAGTTATAAACAGTGATGAAATTAAGCCACCGGATTCATTTGCCGATGATACAGGTAGACATAGATAAGTTCATTTTTAAAGCAAATTATGTATCCCTGAGATTAATTGTTTCACCCTACAGCTCTAGAGATGCTATACAGATATGATTTTAGTGTACCTGTTTTTTGGTTTGCTCGCTTAGAACTCAAGCGTAGTCCATATACATGCTACTACTTCTAGTAGTTGTCACTCGTGGGGAGTGCACTGGATTGATTTTTATGTGTAGATTAGCTTTCCTTATTAAAAGTGTCCCCTGTTATCAGGTGAACCCACTCTGACTCCTGGGGTACTTGTAATTTAATATCCTCAAGACAAGGATGAGAAATCAACATTTTAGTGCAGTAGACCGGTGTAGGGGTTAAACCCTCTACCACAGCATCATCAGGTTATGTGGGGTTGCATGGAAACAAGAAAACTGATATGCTAATTCTGAAGGTATAAATCCTTGGGACATTCAATATGGCTAGTAGCTACTGTAGCTGGGAATTATATGGAACTGTTACCATGACAACATTCCAGGATGACGCAGACAACATTACCCTCCTGTTCCACTCATGAAATCAGATTTGAGATAAACTAAACACACATGATGTCAGGTCACAGCAATTCAATCAATCAATCATGTGCCATGCCGGAAAGCGTGGGCGGTCATGACTCGCCATTTCACTCGATCACCAGTGTCGTGGATCAGCTCAGTGTTCCTGTCTCGTCCATGCCATGTGGCCAAGCCATCCAGGTATTTTCCTCTCGGTCTTCCTCTTGGTCTGTTCCCCTCGATCTTGCCAGTTGTCACTAAGTTCTCCAACCCATTTCTTCTCATAACATATCCAAAAAATTTTGACTGTCTACGTCTAATTTCTCTAATCAGTTTACGATGTTCATTTGTCTCCTGTAGTACTTGGTCATTGGTTTTTCTGTCTGTCCATGGTATTCTTTGCATTTTCCTCAGAAACCACATTTCTGCAGCCATCAGATGCTTTTCAGCTTGACTGCTCATTGTCCAAGTTTCACATCCATACAAAAGAACAGGCTCTATGTATCACAACAATTAGGTCTACAAATTCAAAGGAGATGGTCAAAGGATGAGGAATAAATTCAGTAAATGGCTATCCAATTTCCACAAAGTAAAACTTCACATCAAAAGATAAAATCATATACCTATTTAGGTTTCAATATCGACAAAGATGGGGAAAACCATTGAGATATACACAAATTAGATTATTAAACTGAAGCATTAAATCAGTATTGCCACATCTATCAGAAACATGGAGAAAGGAGTAATTTGTGCTTTCTAAAGCATCACCTTCATGGCACACAGATACACCCATAAGATCTCCAGTTCCTCCCATAGATCACACAAGGAAAATCTTAGCACAGTTCACAAACTCCATCTCCTATATTTTTGCCCTTGTCCACACTGACTAGCAGTTTGATCCACTACCACATGTTCTTCAGATTTTGTGAAAATACTCATCCACATATGGTGCCATGTATATTTCCGGTTAAACCTGGGTACCTATGTCTGGGTGGCTGCTCCAAAACTATTCTCTCTCAAGATGGCAAGATGCCATTGTTGCTCCAAAATAACTTAACACTGCCAGTAATGAGGCAGCCGGTCTCCGTGGCCAAAGGCTTGTGAGCGCGGTTCGTGAGCCGCTTACCAGGCATTTGAAACGCAGCCATGACTGATTTGTGCAGCAGACCGAGTCGCGTTGTGTTATAACGTGTTGGATATGGGAGCCGGTCGTTCAGAAAGCAATGGCAAACTACTGAACATAAAATTTGCCTAGTACAGCAACTGACAATTGCTGGTGTTGACTGCAACGTCCTGCAAGGGATATGCGACATTTAAAAAAAAAGTAATGAGGATTATTTACAGCAGAGCTGATAAGTGTGTGAAAGCCCAGCAACATGTGGGGCGACCAGCAACATGTGGGGGACCAGCAACATGTGGGGGGGGGCAGCAACATGTGGGGGGGGGGGGGGCCAGCAACATGTGGGGGGGGGGACCAGCAACATGTGGGGGGCAGCAACATGTGGGGGGGCAGCAACATGTGGGGGACCAGCAACATGGGGGGGGGGGAGGGACAGCAACATGTGGGAGTCCAGCAACATATGGGGGTCCAGCAACATGTGGGGCGACCAGCAACATGTGGGGGTCCAGCAATATGTGGAGGGCCAGCAACATGTGGGGGACCAGCAACATGTGGGGGGGGGGCCAGCAACATGTGGGGCGACAAGCATCATGTGGGGCGACCAGCAACATGTGGGGGGGGGGGCAGCAACATGGGGGTCCAGCAACATGTGGGGGACCAGCAACATGTGGGGGACCAGCAACATGTGGGGGACCAGCAACATGTGGGGGACCAGCAACATGTGGGGGTCCAGCAACATGTGGGGGACCAGCAACATGTGGGGGACCAGCAACATGTGGGGGACCAGCAACATGTGGGGGACCAGCAACATGTGGGGGACCAGCAACATCTGGGGGTCCAGCAACATCTGGGGGACCAGCAACATCTGGGGGACCAGCAACATCTGGCGGTCCAGCAACATCTGGCGGTCCAGCAACATCTGGGGGACCAGCAACATCTGGGGGACCAGCAACATCTGGGGGACCAGCAACATCTGGGGGACCAGCAACATCTGGGGGTCCAGCAACATCTGGGGGACCAGCAACATCTGGGGGTCCAGCAACATCTGGGGGTCCAGCAACATCTGGGGGTCCAGCAACATCTGGGGGACCAGCAACATCTGGGGGTCCAGCAACATCTGGGGGACCAGCAACATCTGGGGGACCAGCAACATCTCGGGGTCCAGCAACATCTGGGGGACCAGCAACATCTGGGGGACCAGCAACATCTGGGGGTCCAGCAACATCTGGGGGACCAGCAACATCTGGGGGACCAGCAACATCTGGGGGTCCAGCAACATCTGGCTGTCCAGCAGCATGGTTAGCATGGGTGCCTGCCTACTCACTGGCCATGTGTTCAAATCCTCACCGGTACAGTGCAAACCACTTAACACGATCTCGAATGTGGTGAATTTCTATTGTAAATAACAATTTGTTTATCCTGGATAATTTTTATTCTTCTCTTGTCTCTTATAAGAGGAATTTCTTATCAAAAGAACTATTTCTTGGGCCCCAGGTGAGTTTGCCTAATCTGGTCTGCACTGTATCTGTATTTTAAAAGAATCGACTTGGGTGCCAGGTCAATCCTGCGTAGAATGGGTGCCAGGAAACTGTCTGGAAAATGAAGGTGGCTGCTATGATGCTGATCCCAGTGCCGACTGGTCTGAAAATATGGGGCTATTCAAACCCCTCATACGTAAAATGTGGCAATGAGAGGAAAATTCTTCTTCTTCTTCTTCTTCTTCTTCGTTCATCCGGAGTTTTTTTTCCGGATGTGATTGCGTTGTGCCTGTTTACAGCAGAGCTGCGTTCTTGCGCCGTTAGTTGGAAAATTGTTCTATAATAGGCATGTCGTGTTGAGCTGTTTTCGTTTCTTGTAGTCATTTGTTTTCTGTAAGACATTCCGTTTTCCATTTGTTATCTTTTACAGGTCACTGTATTGCACCAACAACAACTTCAGGACATATTAATGAGAGTCTACATACAAGTAATAATATTCACATGGGACAGAGATCTCACAAATGTGATGATTGTGACAGAGATTTTGATTGCACCTTAAGTCTGAATATATGCAACACAAGTCCATACAGAATCATGTTATCGGTGTTGTTATTGTAATTCATTGTACTTAGATACAAATCATGTGAATTTATGCCAGAAAATCCACACAGAAAAGAAACCTTGTACATCTGATGTTTGTGATGTTACATTTTCACAAAAATCTTCCCTCGAAATGTGCAAACAAGTGTATGTGCACAAATGTGATTCTTCAGATTTTAGCAATAAAGACAGCCATAAAGGAATCCCTAAATGTGTGAAACCTGATAAACAGTATGCCTGTAGTGCTGCATGTTCTCAACCATGCTATCTTAAAGAACATAAGAGAATCCATAGAAGAATAAAACCATTAAAATGTGAATTTTGTGGTGCTGCATTTGTCCGCTCCCATGATTTAATAATACACAAGAGAATCCATACAGGAGAGAAGCCTTATAAATGTGATATTTGTAGTGCTGCATTTTCGAAACTTGGTTCACTAATAGCTCACATTAGAATCCACACAGGAGAGAAACCTTATAAATGTGATGTTTGTGTTGCATCTTTCCCTAATTTAAGCAATCTAAAAGTACACAAAAGAATCCATACCGGGGAGAAACCATATAAATGTGATGTTTGTGTTGCATCTTTTCCTCATTCAGGTGATCTAAAAATACACAAAAGAATTCACACAGGAGAGAAGCCTTATATATGTAATTCCTGTGATGCTGCATTCACTCGATTAAGTAATTTAAATATACACAACAGGATCCACACAGGAGAGAGACCTTATACATGTGACATTTGTCATGCTGCATTTGCTAATGCGGGTTCACTAGGATTACATACAAAAATCCATTCAGGAAAGAAACCTTACAAGTGTGAATTCTGTGGTACTGCATTTACTCGCTCCAGTGATTTTAATAAACACAAAATGATTCATACCGGAGAGAAGCCATTTAAATGTGATGTTTGTGATTCTGCATTTGTTCGCTCACATGATTTGGTAAGACACAAGAGAAAACATACAGGAGAGAGACCTTATAAATGTGAAGTTTGTGATGCTGCATTTTCAGAGTCTAGTACTCTGATGACACACAAGAGAATCCATACAAGAGAGAAGCCTTATAAATGTGATATTTGTGATGCTGCGTTTTCATATTCTAGTTCTCTAACAAGACATAAAAGAATTCATACTCGAAAAAGTCCGTAAACTTTTGATATTTGTGTTGCATCCTTCCAGACTACAAAATCATATTAATAATCTGAGTTCAACATGCAGCAGATACAGTATGAGTATAAATACAGCCAAAACTGAAGTAATGCAAGTTAGCAGATCACCTGGTATACAGATAAATAGCACAACTCTGAAACAAGTTAAAGAATTCAAATACCTTGGAAGTATGATCACAGAAGATGGCAGATTGGACAGAGAAATCGAAATCAGATGTCAAAAAGCTAGTGCACTTACATATCAACTATCACCCATACTGAAACATCCAAATATACCCATGTCTGCAAAACGATAGATAATAAACAGCATATTCACACCAACCCAATGCTACCAATCTCAAACTTGAACTTTATCCAAATCACACTTTCGCAAAATCAACACCTGCGAGATGAGATACCTGAGGAGAGCTGCCAACTTAACAATCCGAGACCGAGTAAGAAATGCTGTTATCAGACAGACTGTGGAATCAACACCTTGTGCCACATTTATTGAAAGACAGAAGATCAAGTGGTTTGGCCATGTCGTTAGAATGCAACATCAGCAACTACCATCACTGGCATTACATCAAAGATCATCTGCGACGAGACCACGAGGACGTCCAAGAAGACGTCCAAGAAGACAATGGATTGACGACATCAAAGACATTGTACAATCACACGGAATGACACTATCCAGTGCCACCCATCGGGCGCTGGAGCGCAAATTATTCCTCCCCACACCGCTTGATGGCAGCAAGTGGAAGTTGATGATGATGATGATGATTATCCTTCTATATTTAAATAATCTCAAATATTACAAAAACATGCATTCAGGATACAAAACCTTAAAGCTACTCAATGTGCTATCTAAAAGTGCATTTAAAAATCCATATGAAAAAGAGACATTCTAAATGTAATGTCATTGATGCCACATTGTAACATGGAAAAGTAACACAGAGATAACATGCAGAATGATCCAAGCAAAGACAGCATTTTATCCCTGTCCTTGAAGGTCAGAAGACATGTCTAAAGATACTACTTACAGTTCATGAGATAAATAAAATACCAGAAATTTTGAAAACTTGGTATGAGGTTTTCAACAGACACAGGAATAAGGAATGCAATGTTTACTTTGCCAGTGCTCATGAAGAGATTTATCCAGATAAAAAAGAACCCATATTTATGTTTTATAGATAATTCAAGAGCTTTTAATAGACAGACTGACATGAGTCATGTTGGACTCATGCGAATCATGAGATGCAGTGGCCCCGACATCATGCAAATCATGAGATGCAGTGGCCCCGCAATAAAAGTATTGGACGTGACTTTCTCAAGACTGAAATCAAACAAGCTCAAAGAAGTCACTCTTAGTATGAATTCTAGAGGAATGCTTCACAAATCCAGAATCTGAAGATTCATGGTGAAGTATTTTGCCTGAAGTTACTTATAGTATTTAGGTAGAAGAATTAGAGAATCAAATGGTTATGGTGAGATGCATATCATGTATTTTAATTGTGAAACTGTAAGAATAGAATTAGTCAGTAGAGCTATACATCATTGTTCTGTTATTTCTTTGCTTTAAAATTGTTATTTTATGTATATACAAACAGTTGGACTTAGGGTGCGTATTACTTGTTCAATCTAATGCAGCATGGAGTTGTGGCATGTAAGTTGAGTGGAGATATATATATCCCCCAGATAGTGGTTGCCAACTACTAAAATAAAACCAGAAATGGCCTACAAGACTCCTTAGCGAACTGGATCAAACAAATCTGGCAGGATTTCACTAAGGGATCAGGTACGGTTTTCAGGTAGAAAGCCAAGAGAGCACAGGAAAGGCACTGTCGCCAGAGAGGAGGATGCTCACTCTTCATAGAAGTATATACTGAAGACTAGTATTCTTCCTGCCTCACAGCTCTCCTGATTTGCATCCACCAGATTGCATTGTAGCACTATCACATTAGTATGTAACAGTTACCTCACATAAATATGATAAAGTAAGACTTAACTCTTCATTAACAAGATGAAAGAAGAATTATACTGGATGATTGGGATGATATGGAAAATGGTTATGTCATGACCAACCAATTGATAACCGCACAATGGATGATGATTGTCAGTCGCTGTTGTACTCTGCTGCAACGTATAGGTTCTTTTCTACCAGAATGGGTGGAATATGTGTATGTCTTTGTTCCTTATTGGCTGGGGTTGGCGGTTGGCTTGGCGCTGAGGTATTTAATTTTAGTATGTGTATACTCAGCTTTGTTGTAAGGCAGTTATTGGTGGAACAGTTTAGCTCTGGTTAGTCAGTGGCTGATACAGGGTCTTCACTCTTTGCTGCTGTAGAAAGGTGAGATCCTTCAGCATTCACTGGGGACTTCATTATATGCCAAACATAGGTACACCGTACAGGCACAAACCAACATCTGTTTGAAAGAAAAGAACAACCATGTACCCGCCCTCATCAGGAAGTTGGGTACCGTATTATATTCCATTCACTGAATCTCCATCTTAGGGTTGTCATGGATTTTCCTACTTGATGTTGGTGGTTGGTCAAGGGCACAGTAGTTGCACAATAAGTTCATACATCATCTGCCCTTTAATCTTTCACCTGCCCTTTAACCTTTTTCTATCCCTAAGGTTAAGTCTTTACATCATCGGTTCCGGTCCAATGAGATGATGTGATGAAATTTAACATATGTAGATACTGATATATGTCGTTTACCTCTCATGTCTAACTAGACATGCACCATCATATTTATGCAATAAGTTTTTCAACCATCCATAATATGCAGATGTTCAATCTCCCAGATCCCTGGGCGGCATCCAGATAATTATGGTATTCATACAAAGTCCTGGTGATACCCCTGTTTAGTGTAACCAGTTGCACACAATTATATTATGTTCACATTTCCCGTAAGTAGCAAAATAATATCTCATTAAGCACGTGTAATATGCAAAGGAGATAATAAAGTAACAAATAAGACTTCTTAGGAGAATAGTATCTCATTAAGTGCGTGTAATAAGCAAAAGAGATAATAAAGCAGTGTTTCTCAACCTTTTTTGGCCCGTGCCCCCCTTCACCATATTTTCAGAACGTCATCTCCCCCCCCCCCTCCTATCAAAAATTTGGCCCGTGGCCCCCCCCCCCCCCCCCCCCCTCACCGTATTTTCAGAACGTCATCCCGCCTTTCATATTTCCTATCTAAAAATCCCCCACCCCTACACAGTATACGTAAAATTGTAAGGTAAATTAATAGCACATACTAAAACAAGTCTAGACATCCACATAAAACATGATTTGTGGGTCTACTTGACTTTATAAAATGAATTTTAGAAGGATGAGACGTACTTAACTGTAAAGTATGAAGGGAAAAACAATAGCAAGTAATCGGTTCTTGTATTAACGCGATCTTGAAATGTTCTTCATTCCCCCTTGGAAACCCTAAAATGTCCCCCTTGGGGGGGGGGGGGGGGGAAGGAAATTCCCCACCGGTTGAGAACCACTGTAATAAAGTAATGAATAGTACACCAGACATAAAATAGAACTGTCAACGAACCCAATATAGTACATAGATATCTTCATAGCACATGCACTGGTTAGGGAAGTAAAGGGCAGCGGGTTAAAAAGAGGAAAGTCGTTGATGGGAAAAGCTGAAGACATTCTTCAACAGGTGTGTTCACTTGAGGACTTAGAACTATGACTATGACTATGACTTCGAGCCATGGACCAGGCTGATATTCTGATTGCACTACAAGAAGCAAGTTTGTGAGAACCAAGTGATGACTGTGAATCTACAACCATGGTCAGGCTGTGAGAACAGCAGGTTTAAAGAAGGGTGGCAAAACAACACTACACAGGAAGCCAAAGAAGATTAATAAATCAACATAATTGTGTTGTTAGCCTCTACACGCTTCAGGATTTACTGAGGAGAAGATCCAAGCACTTATGGACTGAATGTTTCAATGTGCAATGATTATCTGTTGACTAACTAACTAACTAGATAAAGTCACCAATTAGACAACATAATACAGCATATAGAGAAGTACTGGATGGTCAAAACCCTCCAAGATGGTTATAACAATAAATTTTGGTGTTACTTTATAAGCTGTCACTTACCCTGTCTCCAGGATTGCACTATAAGTTATCCGAGAACGAAATCACACAGTGCACTGCTGGCACTCAGAGCAAACCCATCAACTGACACAGTCAAATACGTCTTTGGCTTATAAAACCAAGGATAGTAAATTCTCAAAGGTACATTCTCACCCTACATAGTTTATTTTCTTCAATAACATTTCCAGACATTCTCCTGGCTGTTCACGAGCAAATAGTGATCGTCACTTATAATAACATGTCATGATGTTTCCTGCTTATAAATTATTTAAATGACATATTAATCTCTGGTCCCCAAATATTGTCGCCGCCAGTCCTCTAATGAGTGAATTCACGGGAAGTGTTTTTCTTTCCCCCGCTATTATAATCATTTTCCGTACAATGGAATGCAGCTAGTTTTCTTAAAATAATTTCATCGTGAGAAGGGGCCCGCTTTCGCCCGCCCTAGAAATTTGCAGCTGGTGTTTGTCAACTTCAATACGAGCCAAAGAAGGACCCCAGAGTTATCGCTAGGAACCAAATAAAGTACAGCCCATAAGTATACATTCATTCTTCATCATGTGCCATGCCGGTAAGCTTCGGCGGACATGTTTCACCATCTAACTCGATCAATAGATTGATTGATTTATTGATTTACGAACCGACATCACAGCATTCGTGGCATTCGCATAAGCGCTCCGTCCCCATCCTCAGCAGCCATCTAAGAGTTCCAACACTAATAGTACCAGTAACAATCTGATTATATGTCCGTCTCGCCTTTCCTCTGAGCGTCGATCATCAGCCAGATCCTCTTGTAACCCCTCGCTGTCGTATTCTTGCCAGACCATGGTGATCCATTTGCTCCTCCGAGGTGTACACGTGCTCCCACAAGGCCGCAACCACGTCTGCCTTGTCATGCATCAATACTCCACCAAGTTTTGCAGAGCCAGCCAACCTGTCCGCCTTTTCATTCCCCAGTACACCGGCATGCCCCGGAGAAAAGATGCAGACGATGCTTGTCATCCTTGACTTCCGAAGCAAAGCAAGCCACTCTGCATGAAGCTTGCCTGTCCTCACCCTACTCAGCATGCTTTCTGGGTCAGTTACAATCACGATGTGTGTGTGTCGTATTCTCCATCAAGCGGAAAGCTGCACTGACCGCCTCCACCTCCA
Source organism: Cepaea nemoralis (assembly GCA_014155875.1). Lineage (NCBI taxonomy): Eukaryota > Metazoa > Mollusca > Gastropoda > Stylommatophora > Helicidae > Cepaea > Cepaea nemoralis. The sequence goes on from JACEFZ010003585.1 coordinate 10,395, forward strand.
TTCTCTCCACCTCCATTCTTAAGCTAGATGTTGTGGTATCATATGCCAGGCTCTCCTGCACCAAACGTCGACCATTAGCTTTTGCTAAGAACCCCCAGGCACTTCTGCCTCTCAACACCGAACCATCTATGTATATAATCATATCACCCGGGCGAGCATTATCCTGAATTAGTTGCTGGATTTCCACTCCCGTGGTCCCTGCTGGCACTCGATCAACAGAGTCGTGGATCAGTGCAGTGTTCTTGCCTCGACCATACCACGTGGTCAAGCCATCCAGGCATTTATTTCTATACCTCCCCCTTGATCTCTTCACCTCGATCTTGCCAGTTGTCACCAAGTTCTCAAATTTATTTCTTCTCATAACATGACCAAACAGTGCTGACTGTCCACGTGTAACTTCTCTCATCAGTTTACGATTTTCATTTGTTTCTTGTAGGACTTGGTCATTGAATTTTCTGTCTGTCTATGGTATTCTTTGCATTCACCTAAAGATGACGAGTCAATTCTCGATGTAACATTCTTCTCTGATGAGGCATGGTGTCATCTATCTGGATACGTTAACAGCCAAAATAATCATACTTGGGGCACCTTTAATCCCAGTGCATTTCACAAAACGCCTCTACACGATGAGAAAATTGGGATATGGTGTGCCGTCAATATAAACTATGTTATTGTACTAATTTTCTTTATCGTTCATTCATTGGCACCTTTCCGTCTTGACAGACGATAGTTTGGTACATTGTGCTTCAAAAAGGCTTAATAACTACGACCCATGGCGGTGGCGAGTGTGGCTGATAAGGCCATTTCGCGCTGCAAATGTTTGTCCACAGTGGATGCATGTGAAAACATGGTCATTTCCACCATCATGCACCATCTTACGTCTCTCACGCTCTGTGTGTGCTTTATCTGCAATCATTTTCTCCTTTGTCTTTATTCCATTTCTGATAGTTGCCCTCCATGCACCACATTCAACGGCGACGTGCTCCCAATGTGCATTATCAATGCCTGTATCAATCGTGTCCCGCTTACAGCACACATCTTTGTATCGTAGTAGAGGCCGACCCTGAGATCTCCTACCCATCTGTAATTCACCAAAAAAGATGTCCTTTGGTATTCTAATATCATCCATCCTCCTAACGTGTCCTATCCATCTAAGTCTACGAAGACTGAGCATGGAATAAACTGTTACACAACCTGATCTTTCCAATACTTCAGTATTTGTGATTTTGTCTTGCCACTTAATGCCAAGTATTCTTCGCAGACACCGCATATGAAAGCTGTTTAAACGTTTCTCTTGGTGTGATTAAGTTGTCCAGGTTTCACTGCCAAAAAGTAATTTTCTTCAACAACACTATAAATTCAAAACAATGTTTTCCCGTAGTGAATTTGAATAACGAAGACACAAACAATAGATTGCACGATTTATTGCCTGGCATATTTCGCTGCATCTCGTCACACCGGAAGCTCCCGGCGTCTTCAATTGGTAGGCACATCGTCGACAGTGACCATGTGGTGGACAGAAACACTGCCTTTCTCGTGTTGTTTAACACACAAAATACTCGCTTGTTAAAATTTGCAGAAGCAATTATGATCAATCAACGCAAGCCAGAATTGTGCAAACAGAAAGACATGTTAGTCAGCTTAAAATTACCGTGGTAGATAATCGACATTACTGTGCGAAATTGTGTATATTTCAGTTTGAAGGATTTATCTAGTTAATTCACGTAAGTTGTGTGATATCTGCAGTATGTACCTGACGAGATGCAGCGAAATATGCCAGGCAATAAATCGTGCAATCTATTGTTTGTGTCTTCGTTATTCAAACACTATAAATACCTATCGGTACCGTACTGACAGTCTGTAACCTCATGTTAGAACAGCTGACTGAACGTGAAATTGAATCAGCGTGGCTCCAGCAAGATGGTGCACCTACACACACACATAGCTAGAGCATCACTATTTTTTTTTTTGGGGGGGGGGGGGGGATATTTTCACAATTCGCATAATATGAGGTGGAATTTGGCCTGCTCGTTCTCCGGATCTAACTCCATTAGATTATTATCTATGGGGTTTCTTGAAAGGAAATGTTTACAAAAATAATGTACACACAATTGAAGGCCTATTGTTTTTTTTTTTGTTTTTTTTGTTTCGCATATTCTTTACAGGACGTCGCTGTCAACATCAGTATCTTTCAGCTGATTGTTGATTTCTTGGCAAGATTACGCTCAGTAGTTTGCCATTGCTTTCTGAGCGATCGACTCACATACCCTGAACCGCTACCGATTCTCGCGCACGTCACGTTACTTACGAGAGCATACGGGATTACGGAGAAAGTCGCTAAACCCCAGACCATGGAGACCGACGAGGGCCTATTACCATTCAAGAAATAACAACAGACATGATATTAAAGAAGACTTGTATAATGATCTGGAAGATGTCATAGAAGAAACCCCCAAACAGGACATCCTGATTGTGCTGGGAGACTTCAACGCAAAAATAGGTAGAGAGCAAACTCATAAAAAAGTTGCCGGTATGGAAAGCCTACATACACCTTCAAATGACAATGGATGGAAAGTCATCAACCTAGCAGAAGCCAAAGGACTGCAAATCAGCAGTACCAGACTGCAAAGAAAGGATATACATAAACAAACTTGGAAATCATGTCACAAGAGAACCTATAATCAAATAGATCACATTTTAATTAACAACAAAAATGCATTAAACATACTAGAAGCTATAGAGAAAAAAATGCACAAACACTTTTGGGTCGAGACATCAGTGGACTCATCAATGATGAGTGTATACTTCTTGTTTTGCAGATCTAGAATTAGATCAGATCTTAAAGATGGTGAAATAACATTTTTTATTAGTGATATGCACTTCGTCGGTGAAATTTATTCCAAGATGTAATATACGCCTACAAGCATTTGGAATAACGTGGCAAGAGAAGGGGTCAACCAGAGAGAAGAATGGAGGACGGTTGTACCTGCGGCAAAAACCTCAAGGCTCGGAAGCTGAAGAAGAAGAAAAAAGAAGAAAAGAAGAAGAAGAAGAAGAGTGCTACCACCCCATGGGCTCCCTTTATTTCACCTAAGTGATCGAGGGGTACGTATAGAAAGGGAAAACTTGCTAACTGCAATTTGTTAACTCTGCTAATTTGATTTTATCTCATTTTTTTATTTTTTCATCATTGAAAGTGTGTGGTGGTTTTTTTTTTTCTTTTGGGTGGGTTGTGTTGACGAAGAGGGCCGCCCCCCTTGTGTTTTTTGTTTTTTGCATGATTGCGAGTTTTCTTCTTCTTTTCTTCTTCATCGGATTTTTTTTTCGGACGTGTTTGCTTTGTGCCAGTTTACAGGGCTGCGTTTTGCGCCTTTGGGCCCGACACACCCTTCTGTCGGCTTTTGTTGCCCGGTTTTAACCTTCCCAAATTTTGCGAGATTGAAAGTTTGGAACATATTACACCGGCACAATTTGCAATAGCAGATTTAGAACCATCCTGGGTTTTTGAGCCACACAAATTTCCCCTTGGCATTATTTTCCGATTAGTACATAAGAGGTTTCCATTTGGGATGATAATGGGCTAATAATCAGAAAATACTTGCCATGAAGGTAAATGAAATTTAAAAAATTTAAAACTAAACAGTAAGGTGGCTGTGCATGCGGGGAGTGCGCATAGATCTTATAGATCGCCCAAATACAAAAATATCAACTGAAACGGGGAAAAAGAGTGTTTGAAGTGCAAAAATAAAACCCTTTATTTTGTGTATGGAGTGAAGCATGGACAATGAGCAGACCCCCTAAAAAAAAACTTTGAGACTGTGGAAATGTGGTTTCTAAAAAAAATTTCAGGGAATACCATGGACAGAAAAAAAAACCCAACGAAAAAGTCGAAAAGCCCTTTCAAAAAACAAATGAAGGCCGAAAACTAAAAAAAGGACATCAGGCTTTAGGACAGTAAAATTTGCTTTGGGCTTTGTTATGAAAAAAAAATGACTGGAGAACTTGGTGAAACTGGCAAGATCGAAGGTAAGGAGACCTAGGGGAAGACCGAAAAGGGAAAATATCTGGATGGTTTTTGGCCACTTTCCCCAGTGTCAAGACAGGAACACGGAGCTGATCAACGACTCTGGTGATTGAATGAGATAGTTAGTTAGTTAGTTAGTTAGTTAGTTAGTTAGTTAGTCGACAGATCATCCTCATTGCACATCGAACCATTCAGTCCATAAGTGCTCGGATCCCCTCCTCAGCAAATCCCGCAGCGTGTAGCGGCTAACGACGCCAGTTCTGTGTTGGTTTATCAATCTTCTTTGGCTTCCTGAGTAGTGTTCTTGTTTGGCCACCCCTCTTTTAATTTGCTGCTCTCGCAGTCTGGCCATTGTTGTAGATTCACAGTCATCACTTGGTTCTCGCAAAAGTCTCACTTCTCGTAGAGCATTCAGAATGTCAGCCTGGTCCATGGCGCGTCCGCCCTCCACAGTAGCCTCACCTGCGAGCTTGTCAGCCCGCTCATTTCCTTGTACTCCCGCATGCCCTGGCACGAAGATGAAACTAATCTTTGCCAGCCGAGACCGCTCCAGAGGCAGCAACCATTCTCTTCGGATCGACCCCTCCTCTATCCTCTTGATCATGTTCATTGAGTCGCTAAGGAAACAAGCCCTAGTGAATGTCTGTGTCTCGAGCCATGTTATTGCTTTACTTACTGCCATGACTTCCATGGTCAGGCTACTTGTGGTTTCAGTGAAAGCACCAGAGTCCTCCTTCACAATTCTCCCTCCGGCCCGAGCTGTAAAGGCCCATGAGCTTCTCACATGTCGGACGACCGACCCATCTGTGTAGATGACCGCGTCACTGTCTAGCGAATTCTCGAAAATCAACGCTTGTACTTCAGCCTCCACAGCAGCCGGATTTTCTTGTCTGCATTTCCTATCTAGTTGGATGCAAACTGAAAAGGATGTGCAGAAGTCTGTTGGCACTTGCACCCACTCCTCGCCAGGTTCTAAGTCCTCAAGTGAACACACCTGTTGAAGAATGTCTTCGGCTTGACCCATCCACGACCGTCCTCTTTTTAACCTGACTGCCCTTCACCTTCCTAATTTCACTATGCAGTGGATGTTGTGTGTTTGCGTTAACTCTGAGGTAGGCGCGTGCTCTGCAAGCTTGTATTCTTTCTTCAATGGTTGGAAAATCAAGAAGGTAGCGCATCGCCCTGCATGCTGTATCTCTTGTACATCCAAGAACAATGCGCATAGCTTCATTCTGTATCCTTTCCATCCTTTCTATCTGCTTATGGCTGAGAGTCAGGATTGCCATTGCATACTCCAAAACAGACATGACCAGCCCCTCGTACAGAAGACATAGATGGCGCTGCTCACAGTTTGCTGCCGCCATCACCCGCATCGCAGCCAAACCCCGCTTGGCCTTTGTTATCACCTGGTCTATGTGCACATTATAAGCAAGGCGTCGATCAAACCGTATCCCCAGGTAATTCATTGCCTGCGTTCTTTCCACCGTCTCTGAACACAGCATTACAGTTGGTGTTGGAGTGTTGACAATATGATTATTCAACGAGAACCAAGTCACTGTTGCCTTTGTTGGGTTGACCATTGCCCCAGCTTCATCACACCAAGTACTTATGCGATTGAGTTCGGTTTGTAGTTCCACAGCAACCTGCTCTCTATCCTTACCCTGACGATACACTATAACATTATCGGCGATTGAATGAGATAGCAAACCATGACCGCCCACGCTTATCGGCATGGTACATGATGGTTGGATGGATGATGTATTTGATCCATTTGATGTTCTGTGAAGAGGCCTGATGATACTTATGTTCCTGTTTGTATTCTTTTATGTCGAAAAACACTTCCGCCTGTGATATATTGTTTCATTGCACAAAAATGTGTGAATAAGTCCCCATTTCGTTCATGCCTCCGAATCCGTATGTCCCCAGGATCCTGTCTTGGCATGCAGTTTTTTTTTTTTTTTTTTTTTGGGGTTTTGTTTGTTGTTTTTTGTTAATTGACTTATTGCTTATCCGTCACAAGACGTTGCATTCATTCCCAGTCTGTATTGGCTGCTGATGATTTACTTGGAAGTTTCACGTTCAGTGGTTTGCCGTTGCTTTCTGTACCAGACGTCAACGTCTAAGTTTAACCGACCGGTTTCTGAAACTAACCCACCAGTACCGAGCGGTAGATTTTCTCAGTATGATGCAAGTCTTCAAAATGCCGCCCCTTACATGCTTTTTCTTTAGAAATGCCTTCCTCTATGAAGCACATTTACGGTGCCACCCGATGCGGCCGCTTCACTCTTTCATAGCACGGCACGACCCTGTAACCCACTATCTTGTCGTCAGCGCACACACAATTTTAATATTGTCACATTAGATTAGTATAGTACTTTGAGTTTTCATGAACATGAGTCCTTAACTAATCCACCATTGTCTTTTGTTTGTACATAATACGTGTTCTATTTCAAATTATCATCAAGTGCCTTGCCGACTGGCTTGGGCGATCATGCTTTCCCACATCTTGCGATTTTCAACGGTATGTATGTATCAATTCGGGTGCTGACGCCTTTCCGTGCCATGAAACAAGTCTGCCAAGAATGTCTTCCCTGGGTCGCTATCTTCCGCTATATCTCTTTCCGAAAATATTTTCAGTTGTCACAACATGTTCCAGATTTTATCGAATTTCTTTTGAAGGATGATTTAATTTGTTTAAAGCCTTTTACCTGTTCCGTTCCGCCTAGTTTCGTTTAATCCCAATATGCCATATTTAATTTCTTCTGCCACCTGCACTGTCTTTCCCAATTCATACAGTTTTATCTTTTAATGTGCCAAGTCTGGAAAGTTGACTAGATGAAGGGAATTAAGCCGGCAAGCCAGAAACTTGTGGCTTTCTCCGTAAAAGAAATATATTCAAAGCAAATATTTTCCGTAGTAAATTTTAATAACGAAGACACAAACAATAGATTGCATGATTTATTGCCTGACATATTTCACTACATCTCGTCAGGTACATATGTAATTAGATAAATCCTTCAAGCTGAAATGTACACATATTCGCACAGTAATTTCAGTTGTCTACCACGGTAATTTTAAACTGACTATCATGTTGCGAATTCATTGGACTGCCAGAGTAACTAACAACGACTACCTGAAACAGGCTAATGAAACTAGAACAATATATACAACAATAAGAAAGAGGCAAACAGCTTTCTTCGGTCATGTGATGAGACGTGAGGCATTGGAAAACATCGTGACAACTGGAAAGATTGAGGGGAAGAGAGGCAGAGGCAGACAAAGAGAAATAATGTTGTATGGACTGACATGGTGGCATGGAGGAATATTATCAGCAGAGTTGATCTAGAACATCAAAGACCGAGATCTGTGGAGAGCCATGAACACCTACGCCAGCTGGCAGGGCAATTGATGACGATGATCATGTCTTTCTATTTGCACAAAACTAGCCTATGCAGATTAATCGTGATCGCTTCTGCCACCTTTAACATGCGACTATTTTGTATTATCACATGACAGTCGTCGTGCACAATTTTTGCCTTTGGGAAGGTGTGCCATATTATTAAAATTGATTTTGGAGGATGGAGGAGAAGGAGGAGGCGGAAGAGGCTGAAGTGGAGGAAGAAGCAGGCGGCAGGAAATGGAAGAAGTTTTAAGGTTTTCATTTGAATTTTGCTTGTTCATGGTGGCCCTCAAAATAATAACACGAGTTATTCCCCTTAGCAAGGAAAACAATTAAGTTAATGTATCTGCCCTTTGCGTACGTGTGCAGGTCAATCAATCAATTGCCGTCTCCGCAATGAAGGTTGGCTGCAATGGATCTCCAACACTGTCTATCTCTCGCCCTGACTGTGCTTTCTGTCAGGCTGATGTTCGTCCATCTCCTGATGTTATCTTCCCATTTGTATCGTTGTCTACCTAGTGCTCGCTTGCCCTCAACCTTGCCTTCCAGTATGGTTTTTATAAGAGTATCCTGTCTTTTAACGTGCAGGTTACACTTTGTCAAAGTGCTAAAAGAATATTTTCCACTGACACACAAACATAAATATCTAGGCTTAGAATTGACCTACAGACTTGATGAATAAGGTATCGTTGGATTTGTGTTTTCATGATGTTGTTTGTCCATCAAGAATGATGATGACCATTCATTTCATCCAGTGGGGTGAAAGTATCCAACTAAGCAACAACAAACAAAAATTAGAAAATGTTACTATTACTAATTAGTTATTACAATTAGAAAATGTTACTAAAGTAGCTGGGTTATATATACTATATTCTGACAACTGGCGGTAACTAGAGTAATTTCCCGTCCATTTCCGGCTTCCCAGGTCGCCATCAGCAGATGTATGCCACACAATACGCAGTCGGTATGTAAGTCTCCATCATTTGTGTTGATGTTGTCATAGTAGTTTTCAGTGTTCACTGCATTTATATTGTATAGTGAATTTAAACAATAACGTTTTTATTAAGAGAAATGTCTGAAACTGACATGATTTCCATGCTCCTTGACTTTGAACCGTGCTCAGAGGAAAAGAAAGACTTTGAAAGAGGAAGAGGCACAAAACTGCAAGTGCAATTTATGATTGACTCCGAGTCAGGTCGTCATTCACTTGGGATGAATAAATAATTTAACTAAACCATTAGAAGTAGTTACATAATTTCTTGCTTTTGCAATTATCTGTTACAATGTCCTTTATTATATATCTCTATCCATTTGCATATATTCATGCTAAAATAGCACATTTTAGTCAATATTAAATTATTATTATTTAAAACTTGAGTTTTTACTTATGAAACGGAACTATCACGATACCCAATACAGCTTGACAAGACGAGTCCAACGATATCATATCTCAATGAAGACTATGTCAATTCTAAGAGGATGTATTAATATTCTTGTGTTGTGATCTACAACCAGGAAGTGCAAAGGAATCTGAGCAAATAAGGCAATTCTGCTCGCAACCCAGTAAATTGAGAGCTAAGAAATTGCCTTCTATTAGCAGCAAGTTCCATCGTGCCGCGACCGGAAATGAAAACCGAAATCTTACCGCCATGATTCACCATGTCTCCCAATTTGCTAGAGTTCATACCATGCATTCTTTTGATGTAATTGGGATTCATTCATTCAAATCTCACGTGACAATAACACACGTCATCCGGGGTTTTCCAGGAAAGGTATGCCTAATATTTCCTGCACAGCGATTGGTTGAAATCATCGTGACCTTTTATATAAATAATATATTTCATACTTACCGTAATTAATTGTTTTGGGTGTTCTAAATCGAATTAAATCAATTATAGATGTATTTTTGAATTCTGCATACAATTTTAAATATATCTGGAAAGTTTCATCCTACTTAATAGCTTTTAATTGTGGATGAAACAGCATTTCTGCGAAGCTGTGTTTTTCTTCTTTGCGCATATTGATCGGACGTGCATGTGCACTTTGTAACACAATTCTGGCGTTCTGAATCGAATTAAATCAATTATGGATGTATTTTTGAATTCTGCATACAATTTTAAATATATCTGGAAAGTTCATCGCTGTACTAGCTATGAATGTGGAGAAAAACATTTTCTGCGAAGCGTGTCTTTGTGAATGGGTAAACACATGGCCATGTGCCATGGCGACTGCGCATGCGCATACAGATCGGCACGGCATGTACACTTTCACTTTTCAACACTCAAAACGTGCAGTTTGACCTACTAAAGTTAAAGAGAACACAAGTTTAAAGATTATTAATAATTTATTTGTATACTTGTACTGTCTTTTAATCAATTAACATGACGGAACATATTTTTGAAATCAGTTTTCATAATCCGCATATGACCCGTTGGTTGAGACCAACCTCGCACGCGGAGAAAAATGAAAATGGCACACTGAACCGTAAATAATTTTTTTCTGGCGCTTTCATTAGAAAACCATCAATTGTTGATAGATCTTCGAATTCTGTATCCAATTTTACAGAAGTTGGAAAGTTTCATCACTAAACTTGCTCTAATTGTGGTTAAAAAACAGGCGGAGATGTCATGATGATGAAACCCAAAACGGTGGCTTGACTATATAAATATCTTTGTGGAACAATCATTGTGTTCTCGCTAGCGTAGTTGGAAGCATTCCGCCTGTCACGCGGGTGATCAGGGATTCTATTCCAGGCTGGGTATATTTTTTAAGAAATTTTTCACAAAATTATTAGATGATATAATAGAAACTATTAAACATTACAAACTAAAATATTATATAGAACTGAGAAAGTGGAAGTTTGTGAATAAAGTGTGCTCTATGGATCTGTGCAAGCTGCCGACTGCCGGGGAGCACATCCCACAGAGGCAGCGGAATGATCGCGTATCGGAATCGATGGATCCAATAGATGTCTTTGTGTTTAATGTGAATTTTAATTGCCATATAAAATATTGCCCCTGAATCAGCATAGTTTCATCGCTAAACTTGCTCGAATTGTGGTTGAAAAACAGATTTTCTGCGAAGATGTGACTTTGTGAATTGGAAATCCACAGGTCATGACGGCCACGCATATCGATTGCGCTACACTTTGTAACACTCAAAACGTGCAATTTGACCTACTAAAGTTAAAGAGAACACAAGTTTAAAGATTATTAATAATTAATTTGTATACTTGTACTATTTTTTAAATCATTTAACATCACGGAACATATTTTTGAAGTCAGTTTTCATATGACCGTTTGAAGACAATCTCGCACGCACACATACGAACACCCGCTGGGGGAGGAAATTGACACATTAGAGAGTTCCACTTACGGGTGAATAGCATGAAAAATCGCAACTCGTCTCACCTTCACAAAGATGTGAATATCTTCACTTAGAAGTGACATACAGGCATCATTGAGGTACCATTAGATTTTGAATTTCAAGGCCTATCTACTGTGGCAGTCTCATTTGTAAATACTCAAAATTAAATTGATGATGGGACTCGCTACGTTCTAATTATAAATAAATACAGGTCCGCAATAGTAATTAGTGCAAAGAATACTATGGACAGACAGAAAAACCAATGAACAAGTCCTTCAAGAAACAAATGAAGATTGTAAACTGAGTCATTAGACGTAGACAGTCAAAATATTTTGGACATGTTATGAGAAGAAATGAATTGGAGAACTTGTTGACAGCTGGCATGATCGAAGGGAAGAGACCAAGGGGAAGACAGGTAAATACCTGGACGGCCTGGCCATGTGGCATGGTCGAGACAGAAACACAGAGCTTATCCACGACTCTGGTGATCGAGTGAGATGGCAAAACATGACCGCCCATGCTTATCGGCATGGCACATGATGGATGGATAGTAATTAGTATAGTATGGGCGTCGCCATTTTGAATTTTGTGTTATGATTGCGCTATCTCATTTTCATGGTTGTGCTGAATATTTTCTCCTGAACACAGTTAAAGGAAGTTAATGTTAAAACTCTTTAAATATATGTACAAAATGAACGCAGAATTAAAAAAATGCATTAAACAATGAGAGATAAAAAGAAATGTGGGTTAAAAACAAAATTAGCTTCCTGTACTCCAACAAACGTAAATAACTTCAAGAGAAGAAAGTTCTAAGCGACAGACCACAGTAGCATTTATTAGAGTTGTTTCTCGTGATGTGTGACCCGTTGTTTTCAATTACATGCGATCAGAAGCAGGCTTGGGTGTGTACCGGAAGTCTCCAGTAGGTCGATTAAAATTTTCTGCAAAAACACCTTCCACCGAGGGGACCCCTCCCCACTATATATTAAAAAAAGGTTGACAACTGACATTGCTACTAATATTTGACATCATCCCGTCACATGAAACAGTATTAAAATGAAGCAGCACAAGGAAACAAAATTCTCAGTCAGTTTTTTGTTGTTGTAATTGTTGATTGTTGCTTTACTTTTTGTTTAGACTTTGATCTTTAATATTGATCAATTTTACACACAACCTAAAGTGGCAAATCGTTGTCTACCAACGAAAGTAAAGTCTTTAAATGTCAGACTTGGAGACAGAGACTAGTGCTTGTATTATTGTAAGACTTCTTAAGCAACGTGTGCTGCCAATAATATATAAATATATGATTGTACGCATCTATAATACTAGCATACCTTTTGACAACTACTTGAAATTGACACATCATAACTTCTAGTTATAAGCTGCAAATGACCTTAAAACTCTTCCTTCTGGACAATGGGTTGAAGTAATCTATAATACTAGCATACCTTTTGACAACTACTTGAAATTGACACAGCATAACTTCTAGTTGTTATAAGCTGCAAATGACCTTAAAACTCTTCCTTCTGGACAATGGGTTGAAGTCTGATTATGGTTGACGATGAAATACCTAGCTTGTGAAGTAAACATCTGGTTACACCCTAACATGATTCTCCTCAGATGTGAAGTTCCAGTAGTGGCCTTGCATACCCCAGTGCTTTCTGAGCTTGGAGATAGGAAAATAGTCCCCACTGAGATGGTTTTGTTGTACCAGGTCCAAAGAAAATTCTCTACACGTCTCTTTATGATAGATACAGTCCCTTTTTAGGACTCAAACAACAAAAACAACAACAACACCACCAGCACTGCATTGGACCCCCCCCCCCCCCCCCCCCCCCCCGCATATCCTTTACAGGACATCGCTGTCAAAATCAGCATTTTTCAGATGATTGTTGATTTCTTGGCAAGATTACGCTTAGTAGTTTGCCATTGCTTTCTGATCGACTGGCTTACATACCCCTAAGTTGCCAACACTCGAGAACCGTTACCGATTCTTGCAGCAGGTTACGTCACTCATGAGAATATACGGGATTGCGGAGAAAGACGCTAACTCCTAGGCCAGGGAGACCGGCTGCGTTGGATTTGGAAGAGTTAAAACTCAAGTCATCCTGGAGACAACCAACCTAGCTGTGATACAAATGCAGAAGCATTTGCTATGTATGACCCGTGCACATTGAGCAGTGAGGAGCATTTTGTGTGATATTCACTGGCACATAAATGGAGCATAAGGGGGGCGACCCATTGCTGTGAAGTTGGTACCTCGACCTAACTAATTAACTAGCTATGACCCGTGCTTTCTAGAGCAATATACTGGGCAAATTCCATACAGACTCAATCTAGTATAATTAAGATTGTTGAGCCTGTTACCTTGTGTAGTACTTATTATAGACTGTAGTAGTTTGATTGCCCAATCATTTGAGTGCACTGTTAACTAGAATAGGCTTCTACTGAGGGCAGAGAGCTTGCTAGCCATGTTCATAGTGAACTGTTAACTAGTATAGGTTTTTACTGAGGGCAGAGAACTTGCTAGCCATGTTCATAGTGAACTGTTAACTAGTATAGGCTTCTAGTGAGATCCGAGCGCTTGCTAGCCAAGTTCATAGAGAACTGTTAACTAGAATAGGCTTCTACTGAGGGCAGAAAACGTGCTAGCCATGTTCATAGTGAACTGTTAACTAGTATAGGCTTCTAGTGAGATCCGAGCGCTTGCTAGCCAAGTTCATAGTGAACTGTTAACTAGAATATGCTTCTACTGAGGTCCAAGGGCTTGCTAGCCAAGTTCATAGTGAACTGTTAACTAGAATATGCTTCTACTGAGGTCCAAGGGCTTGCTGGCCAAGTTCATAGTGAACTTTTAACTAGAATATGCTTCTACTGAGGTCCAAGGGCTTGCTGGCCAAGTTCATAGTGAACTGTTAACTAGTATAGGCTTCTAATGAGGTCCAAGGGTTTGCTAGCCAAGTTTATAGTGTACTGTTAACTAGTATAGACTTCTACTGAGGTCCAAGGGCTTGCTAGCCAAGTTCATAGTGAACTGTTAACTAGTATAGGCTTCTAATGAGGTCCAAGGGTTTGCTGGCCAAGTTTATAGTGAACTGTTAACTAGTATAGGCTTCTACTGGGGTCCAAGGGCTTGCTGGCCAAGCTCGTAGTGAACTGTTAACTAGTATAGGAGTTTATTGAGGGCCGAGGGATTGCTAGAAGTTCATAGTGAATTACGCTGGTACTGCCATGAGCATGGTTGATCTACGTTCGACACCTGGGCTCGTCGGTTGCCCAAATGAGGACAGATTTTAACAGTATTCATACGCGTTGCACTTCACACAAGACACTCCTGGTTAGATACACAATCTTAAGTGCTAACTTAAAAAACAGCATTGACTTGACTACACTTGCTTTTTCACAACGCTCACTGGATACTAATACAAGAACAAGTCTACGATGTGCTCATGATCAAATCCTGGGACAAAGTGCTGCACCCTTGTATCGCACTTTCCCATCATGATTTTGCCCCGCACATTTCAGTTAGCTTCGACTCACATGGTTGGTCAGTTTGTTCTGAGTACATTTAACTCATAAGCTAGCCTAGTTACACAACATCATCTTCATGATCACTGTTATTCCTCTGTGAAATGATTAGAGTGAACTCGTCACTAAGAATAATTCACTCCCTTGCAACACTAACTCTATGACTGTTGTTCTTCATGATGCAGACATACAAATAAATCATTACTCCCATGCATGGAAGTGCAGAATAGAAATGAGTGACAAATGAAATTCTGCAAATTATGGGTGAAAGACGGGTAAATTAAAATAAGAAATAATAGAATTCATAAATAAATAATTAACAAATCCAAAGGGGGCTAAAGAAATTCGGCAGAATCAGAAATTCACAGATTCTGGCACACATGGGAAAGTATCACATTCCTGGTAAACACAAATAAATATTTTAACAGTTAGAAAAAAAATGAAATGCCACTGGATGTTAACAATTGAAGGCTTGCACAATATTAGTGGACAAATATAATTATCTATATAAGCATCTCGTCTAATTATCTATATAAGCATCTCGTCACACCGGAAGGCGTCTTCAATTGGTAGGCACATCGTCGACAGTGGCCATGTGGTGGACAGAAACACTGCCTTTCTCGTGTTGTTTAACACTCAAAATACTTGCTTGTTAAAATTTGCAGAAGCAATTATGATCTATCAACGCAAGCCAGAATTGTGCAAACAGAAAGACATGTTAGTCAGCTTAAAATTACCGTGGTAGACAATCGACATTACTGTGCGAACATGTGTATATTTCAGTTTGAAGGATTTATCTAATTAATTCACGTAAGTTGTGTGATTTCTGCAGTATGTACCTGACGAGATGCAGCGAAATATGCCAGGCAATAAATTGTGCAATCTATTGTTTGTGTCTTCGTTATTCAAATATAATGCAATTAATAAATTAATAGAATATGCAGAAGAGCTATGTGATGATAAGAGACGATGCAAATGCTCAAGACAAATACAAGCCTCCTGCAGAAATGAAAAGCACCCAGACCAGACAAGATTAAACTAGAGAAAACTGAGGCCGTAGGAGATTTTGGAATCAAAATAATAACATGATTACTTCTTCTTCTTTCGTTCGCTTGAAATATGTCTATATCTGCAATGTCGTCTCTTGCATGAATTGAACTGTTTTTTTCAGTTCACACAGTGGTCCATAGAGTTTCCACTGTCGTCTCTCTAGGCCAGAAGGTTTGCCTAGATATGTTATATTTTGGGCAGTCTTGGAGTATGTGCTCTGCTGTCTGCGACGCCAATCCACATGTGCACATGGCTGTTTCACCAATCTTGAATTTTGTATACATGTGGTTGCGTAATCTATTGTGTCCTGTTCTGAGGCGCAGAATAATGACTTGTTCTGGTCTGTCCATAATGTGGTAGTCATCTTGAGCAGGTTTTGGTGGCTTTCTGACTGATTTGATCATTCTTTTCTTTTGGTGGTATGTAACGGGCACATCAGGCTGTTCCTCTTTGGCTCCTTCCTTAGCCAATTGATCAGCTCTGTCGTTTCCGGGTACTCCACAGTGGGATGGTATCCACTGTATGGTGACTTTATGCTGACTGCTAAGTTCAGAAAGTAGTGTCCTTAGTACTGGCAATTTCCCAGAGAGGAGCGCCTCGAGTACTGATTTTGCATCTGTTAGTAGCACCACAGGTTGAGTACCATTGCTGTTATTTAGTAATTTCTCTGTTGCTATCTTGATTGCCTCAATTTCGGCATCATAGTTATGGCAGTACTTTCCTGTCGGTACTCTGGCTGTGTCCCTAGTATTATTTGGGTATTCTATGTACACTCCCGCTCCTCCATTTCGAACAGCATTTTGTGCTGACCCATCTGTGTAGACTCGGATCCAGAGGTCCTGTGGGTATTCTTCATCAAGGAAGCTGAGAGTGGCTGTTCTGCGCTGCACACTGTTCTGTTCTTCCTTGTCAAATATTCCTCTCACTTTAGTCTGGATTTGTAACGATAGTCTATGCTCATCTTTCCATGGAGTTCGCTCTGGAATAGTTGTTAGGGGGATACCAACTGTGGGCAGATCAGTGGTTTCTCTGCAGAGTCGTTTGGCCTGGTGGATAAAACTACTTCTTTTCAACCGCCCCATAGCTAGGTTTTCAAATCTGTTCTTCATAGGGTGGCCTGGCAAGCTGAGGAACTTTTCTGCTTGTATTAGCGTTTTCGTATCTCTGCGCTCACTCAGTGCCTGTGTCCTCCCCATCTTCTCCATTTCCACTATAGGGGTTGATCTCATCCCTCCTGTGGTGACTCTAAGTGCTTGATTTTGCACCTTGTCCAGCTCTTGTAGTGTGGTATTTGATGCTGAACACCACGCAGTTGACCCATATTCCAGGTGTGGTCGTATGCTCTGTTGGTAAACTTTGCTAAGTATTTTCGTACTGGCTCCCCATGTGGTTCCACTTAGCTTTCTCAGGATGGCTATTTTCCTTCTGGCTTTTGCTACTGCTTTGTTGATGTGCTTTCTCCATGTCAGCTTGCCATCAAATGTTACTCCAAGGTATGTTGGTTCTTTATCTTCTCTTAGGGGTGTTCCATTTATCTGGATGATCCCTACCTTTTGTTTTGGAGAGAGGGTAAATAGGGTTGTGCTGCACTTGTCAGTGTTTATGCTGACACACCATCTATTTGCCCATATAGCAAATGTATCTACAGCTCTTTGTAGCAATCTGGTGGCCACTGATGCATATTCATTTGTGCTCCATAGAACCAGGTCATCGGCGTACATTGCCGCTTTAATTCCATGCGGTAGGTGAGCAACAAGATCATTGATGAAGATTAGAAAAAGTGTGGGGGACAAGACTCCGCCCTGGGGGACACCGTGACGCAGTAGTACTTTCTTGCTCTTGAGTCCGTCTATCTGTACTCGGGCTCTTCTGTTGTGCAAGTATGCTTTCACCCATTTGTACATTCTTCCATTGACTTTGCAGTTTCTCAGTTTCTTCATCAGACCTTCTTTCCAGACTTTGTCAAAGGCTTTCTTCAGATCTATCCATGCCGCAAGCACCAGCTTCTTCTCTTGGAATGCATCCTCAATTTCTTGAGAGAGGTAGGTTGTCTGATCTTCCGTAGAGTAGCACTGCCTAAAGCCAGCCTGCTGTGGCACAAGGATGTTTTTTACTTTCAATGTACCACTGTAGTCTGTGATTGATGATGCGCTCCAGTGTTTTGCAGAGACAGCTGGTGAGGCTAATTGGTCTGTAGCTAGAGGCAATGGAGCCATCTTTCCCTGATTTTAGGAGGGGTATCATGATTGCTTCTCTCCAGGCTTGTGGAACACTGCCTAAGGTCCAGCTGTTATTGAAGATCTGCAACAGCTTTGTTTTGGCCTCTGTTCCTAGGTTCCTGATCATTTCATTGGAGATACCATCAGCTCCTGGTGACTTTCTCATTTTCAGTTTTGATATGGCTAGCTCCAGTTCGCTGATTGTGATGGGTGCCTCCAGAACCTCATGTACTATTTCCTTCTGTCCTGTATGTTGTCGTTTCTCTCGAATCTCTTGTTGTTTCTCTGGATTAATTTTGATATTGCTATCTTGTGCGAACGAGTCTGCAAAATGGTCAGCTGCTTGCTTTCTTGTTAAGATTTTTTCCATCTTTATGTAGTGCAATTTTTGAGTTTCTCCCTGTGCCCTCGTCATTAAGCTGTTTTATTAGCTTCCACAATTTCCTTGTGTCTCTTTCAAAGTTCAGAGACTCTGTTTTCTCCTGCCAGCTTTTCCGTCTAGCCTGCAGCTTGGCCCTTTGAAATTTGGCTTTTGCATGCTGGAATTTATTGTGGTGCTCTTGGCTGGGTGTGGCCTCTGCTTGCTTTCTACACACTTCAACATCATTATGCAACTGTTCCAGTTCACTACTCCAGTAGGGTTTATATTGTTTACGGGCTCCTCTTGGTACTGTTTCTCGCGCTGCCTGTAGTATGCATTTTCCAAACTCTTCAACTGCTTTATTTATGTCTTTCTCAGTGTTCAAGTTTCTAACCAGTATGCTGGTGCAATGCTTGTACATTGCCCAGTCTGCTTTCTTGTAGTTCCACCTCGAGAGGGTGCTGCTTTCACTTACAAGCTCATTTTCTACGGTTAGAAAGACTGGCCGATGGTCACTGCCACCAAGTTGTTTCCCAACAGTTCGTGTAATGTTCCACTCCAGGTCTGGTGAATGAAAAGCCAGGTCAGGTGTAGTTGTAGAGTGCCATGATCTCGAGTAGAAAGTATGTGGGTCGGACGGCTTGTTAATCAACATGAATCTATTCTCATCCTGCCAGTCTTCCAGTCTCTCTCCTCTCTGGTCCATGTGATCATAGCCCCAGCTCTGCGAGTGGCTGTTGAAATCGCCACACACAATCATTTTTTCTTTTAGTGGTAGAGTGTCCAGTGCCTGTGGGCGGTCACTTGGACAGTAGTAATTGATCAGATGTAGATCTGTATTACCTGTCTTAAGTTTAAGTGTCTGATACTCAGCCCCTTCCATGTAGACTTTGATTTGGGAAGCCATGATGTTATTTCTTACAAGGGTCAGTATCCCACCTTTTCGCCTGTTCTTTCGGTCAGATCGGTAACACTGGTAGCCTCTGATTTTGAAGGCTATATTTTCATTGAGGTGAGTTTCTTGCAAGCAACATATGCTTACTTTTTCTTGGTCCAAGATTTTTTCTAATTCTATTTTTTTGTTGCTGACTCCCTCCGCATTCCAGTGCATTATTTTAAGTCTTCGTTTAGTATGGCCAGTCGTCCTATTCTCATGTCCCCTGGCTCCACAGGACATCTGAGAAGGACCTCCAGTAGTTGGGGTTGGACCCTTTCGAGACATAGGGCCCGGCACTGCACCTGCCTGGGTAACATGATTACGATATCACATCTGTAATAATGGCTACACTACTAATGACTTATTAACTATGGATGTCACTGTGCAATTATTACGACTGTCAAAAAACTGTCATTTACTGCCAATATAGTACCTTGCGGTGTATGACAGAGTGGTATTTGAGCCTGAGGAATTAAGGCCGCCTGGCTAGTGCAGTCGCCGCAAACTGTGCAAGTTAAGCCTTTCTTTTTGCCCCCGACAGAAAAAACCCCACACCTTACCGAGGGATCGAACCCGGGTCTCCTGAAGTAGAGTCCAGCATTCTAGCCACTCAGCCAGCCGCTCCTTTCAGCTAAACATTTACCGCAGGAGTGTCCAAAACATACAGAACAGAAAATCATTGTGGCCTACACCCTCTCCATTTGAGGACAAACTATAGAGTTTCAACAAGCTCAAGTTGGCTGCTCCTTTCTTTAAATATATTCAGGTTGACATCTGAAGGTGTATAAAACAGTTGGTTGCATATTCCTTTACAAGGCGCAGCAGTCAACACTACCATTGTTTGGCTATTTGTAATTCATGTCCATCTTAGAACTCACGCCATCTTAGAACTCACGGCTGCATACTTTCAACCCCACTGGATGAAATGAATGGTCATCATCATTCTTGATGGACGGACAACAACAACAATTCATGTGCAAGTTAACATTCAGTAGTTTGCCATTGTTTTCTGAATGATCGGTCCTCATACCATTGTATGGAAACCAACACTAGGCAATCTGCTTCCAAATTGTCCACAGCTGTGTTTTGAACGTGGTATGCGGAATTACAAATTGTATTCGTAACCCTTTCACAATAGTGCCGGCTGAGATGTACAAAGAAAAATAAAATCCATATTTTAATGCCAAAGCAAACAAGAACTTTATGACGTGAAGATCATCGCACAATGTTTTGAGTCACTGTGAGAAAGCTGATACTGAGAATATTTATGAGACAAAAATGGCCACTTAATTTCAAGTCTTTGAGGTTTTGTAGGGAAATGAAAAACTGTTAATTCAGTTTTGTTTCTTAGTTATTAACAACCACTTACAGGCGCACAATTCTTAATCAGTGAGAGCATTCTGCATGTTTATATTAGCTGTAGTTATCATTATATGTTGTTTCTATGATATAATCATTCAGATTATTTGAGTTTATTGTTTGCTATAGAAAGTTATGGTCATACTATACAAGCAATGGCAAACTACTGAACGTAAAACTTGCCAAGACATGAACAGCAGCAGTAAAATGCTGGTGTTGACTGCAATGTCCTGTAAAGGATATGCAGCTTTAAAAAACATATATTGTACGTTGTGGAATATGCATGTTATTTCTCAAAACCTTTGGTTTACACATATCAAGTTCTAATTTGTGACAT
This sequence comes from Cepaea nemoralis, assembly GCA_014155875.1. Classification (NCBI taxonomy): domain Eukaryota; kingdom Metazoa; phylum Mollusca; class Gastropoda; order Stylommatophora; family Helicidae; genus Cepaea; species Cepaea nemoralis. The sequence goes on from JACEFZ010003585.1 coordinate 30,976, forward strand.
AAGGACATTTTCACAAACCTATAAATGCATAACTTTCCTTTACACGCAGAAAGATTTAATTTGTGGCATAAGCACAATATTTCACAAATAAATAAATAATTTATATATAAGTTCTAAGTTGTGAAATAAGCACACAATTTCACAAAACCTGTAAATGTATATCTTTAATTTCTATAAATATCTATAATTTCTATAATTTGTGTGTTTCAGAAAACTGTTTACCCAACAATCATGTGATCATGCATGGATCAAGTCAACCTGGGAACAGAAAGTGAATAAACAAAAGTTGTTGAGAATACCAGGCTGAAACAGATAGAATACCAGGCTGAAACAGATAGAATACCAGGCTGAAACAGATAGAATACCAGGCTGAAACAGATAGAATACCAGGCTGAAACAGATAGAATACCAGGCTGAAACAGATAGAATACCAGGCTGAAACAGATAGAAACACTAATGCCAATGACCATGGTGGACTGCCACACATCACAAGTGGACAGTGAAATAAACCAGAATGTGGATAGTGAATGTTTACAGAAAGAAGATTGCATCACACAGCCGGATAGTGTTTATAGATCCAGTAGTAACATGACCAGTACAGCACATATAAATTTAGTTGATAGCATCCGTACAGCAGAGAAACCGGATATGTGTTGTGGTTATAGTTTGGAGTTTAATGATCATGTTGGTAAAGATCACACATATGCTGTTACAAGAGAGCAGGTTTATGAATGTGATGTTAATGGGACACCACTTTCTGTCACAAAGTGTCCGAATCAACATGGAGGAAAGCAAACAATAGAGAAACCTTACACAGTGCGATGTTTGTGGTGCAGCATTTTCTCAAGATAGTTACCTGATTTTGCACAAAAGGTTTCATATATTGGAGAAATATTTTAAATGTGATATTTGTAATAAAACATTTTCTCTTACAAGTGCACTGAAAAAACACAAGGTAATGCACACCGGAGAAAAACCTTATAAATGTGCTATTTGTGGTAAAGCTTTTTTTTATGAAAGTGCATTAGTAAGGCATAATTTACTTCACACAGGGAAGAAATCTTACAATTGTGATGTTTGTAGTGCAGTATTTTCTCTTCCAAGCGCATTGGTAACACACAAGGCAATCCACACAGGAGAAAAGCCTTATAAATGTGATGATTGCGGTAAATCATTTTCCACAAATGGAAACTTGAAAATTCATAAAAGGATCCATACAAGGGGGAAACCTTACAAATGTGATGTTTGTGGTGCAGCATTTATTCATCCAAACACATTGTCAAATCACAAAAATATCCACACAGGAGAGAGACCTTACAAATGTGGTGTTTGTCATGCTGCATTTTCTCATCCAAGCTCATTGGTAACACACACACTGCTCCACACAACAGAGAAACCTTACAAATGTGATGTCTGTGGTGCTGCATATTTTGTAAAGAGCAACTTGATAGCGCACAAAAGAAACCACACAGGGGAGAAACCTTACAAGTGTGATGTTTGTGGTGTTGCATATTCTATATTCAGTCATTTAAAAGTGCACAGAGCAGCCCACACAACGGAGAAATCTTACATCTGTGATGTTTGTGGTGCCACATTTTCTCAAAATGGTCATTTGAAAGTGCACAAAAGAATCCATACAGGAGAGAAGCCTTTTAAATGTGACATTTGTAGTGCAGCATTTACTCGTGTATTTACTCTAAATCAACACAAATTGATCCATACAGGGCAAAAACATTACAGGTGTGATATTTGTGGTGCAGCATTTTTTGTTTTACATATTCTACAGCGGCATAAAAAGATCCATACGGGGGAAAAACCTTATAAATGTGACATTTGTGATGCAGCATTTTCTCGTTTACGCACTCTACGGCAACATAAAGTGGTCCATACAGGAGAGAAACCATACAAATGTGATGTTTGTAATAAAGTATTTCCTCGCTCATGTTCTCTACAGCAACACATCAAAGTGATTCATAGAAGGGAAAAACATCACAAATGTGACGTTTGTGGGGCAGTATTTTCTCAGCGCAGTAATCTGATGGCACACAAAAGAGTCCACACAGGAGAGAGACCTTACAAATGTGATGTTTGTAATAAAGCATTTTCTCACTCAGGTACTCTAAAATATCACAAACAGATTCATGAAAGAAAGAAATCTGACAAATTGTGATGTCGGCTGTCAACAAAATATCTCGTCACCATTAGTTTACAAAGTGACTTTTCTTACCACCATAAATTTTTTGCAAGTGAAAATCATTTTAAAAAAAAAAGTGAATCTAGTTTTGCAAAGATGTGCATGAAGAACTTCTCAATACCTACACTGCAGTATATATTTCATGTATATATACATATATAAAACTTACACTACAGTATATATTTCATGTATATATACTTATATAAAACTATCATTGCAACAATCGCTACCATTGCTGGTCTGTGCTCTCAGGTTTTTAAAAAAATAAGGCCTGAGAAAATAAAGGTTTCCCAAGGCAGTCACCATGCAGTATTTGGGCTACAGATATTGTATGTTACCTCTGGTAAATTAAACAATCTCTGTCCTAGAGATGAGAGCCCCTCGGACACATAGGTGTTAAGTTATCATGCTAAAATCTATTTTTATGTGTTTTGTGCTAGATTATTGTGCTATTTTATGTATGAAATAGTCCTATATGTCATTTGCATCTATGATATTTTCTAATCATAAGCAATGTTGTGACAACATTATCATCTTCCACTTTTGTCATTAAGTGTCATGGAGAAGGATAGGTGACTTTCTGGCGCACTCATTAGCGTCATTCTGTGTGATCTGCTACCCATATATCAGATCTTTTATGTAACACCATCACTGGTAACTGATGGTGTTGCATTCTAATGAGGTGGCCAAACCATTTGGTCTTCTGCATGTCAATATATCTGTTTATCTCACTGTCTGTCTGATATCATTTCTTGATTTATCTCTGATAGTTAAGTTAGCAACTTTTCTCAAGTATGTGATTATTATTTGCAAATAAAAGCTCATTTATTGCGAGAATACTTGTTGTTTCGTCTATAGTAAGTTTGAAATTTTCTTAATCAGTTCTGTCATGACTTGCTTCTTTGGATATTGAATCATAAGGTTCTTTAAATGATAAATATGTCACATGGCTGTATCATTTATGATCACTGGATATCCTTCAAATAAATAGACTGGAAACATTCATTAACTGGTGCTTGTGCAGAAATGGTATGACTGAATCACCAATGTAGAGCTCATGAGAGAGCTATGACTGAATCACCAATGTAGAGCTCATGGAGAGAGCTGTGACTGAATCACCAATGTAGAGCTCATGGAGACAGCTATGACTGAATCACCAATGTAGAGCTCATGAGAGAGCTATGACTGAATCACCAATGTAGAGCTCATGGAGACAGCTATGACTGAATCACCAATGTAGAGCTCATGAGAGAGCTATGACTGAATCACCAATGTAGAGCTCATGAGAGAGCTGTGACTGAATCACCAATGTAGAGCTCATGGAGAGAGCTGTGACTGAATCACCAATGTAGAGCTCATGGAGAGAGCTATGACTGAATCACCAATGTAGAGCTCATGAGAGAGCTATGACTGAATCACCAATGTAGAGCTCATGGAGACAGCTATGACTGAATCACCAATGTAGAGCTCATGGAGACAGCTATGACTGAATCACCAATGGAGAGAGCTATGACTGAATCACCAATGTAGAGATGGGGAGAGCTATGACTGAATCACCAATGTAGAGATGGGGAGAGCTATGACTGAATCACCAATGTAGAGATGGGGAGAGCTATGACTGAATCACCAATGTAGAGCTCATGGAGAGAGCTATGACTGAATCACCAATGTAGAGCTCATGGAGAGAGCTAAACAAATTTAAGTGAATTAACAGGTGAAGAAAAGACGTCAGCACTGAATAGAACACTAAGGAAAAAAAATAAACTAAGAAAAATACAATTAGACACTTGTCTGAAACCCATAAGGCAAATGGAATAGCAGGAGACCTTTTAAAATGTGTGTTATTCTTACTGACTATAGCCTGAATTATGAAGACAGTAACGACTACCTCCAGAGATGGCATTCATTGAACTCTAAAAGAACAGCTTTGATGATCTGGTTTTCGCTGGCAACGTTGCCTTCCTTACGCACATTCAAAATTAGATACAAAATAAATTAAATACACTTTACAAGAGGTCACAACAATTAATTCTAAACATTGTAGGGAAAAGGCAGCTACAATGAGGATAGATCCCTTTGTGACAACTCACTTGAAGTGCTAGATTCATACATGTATGCACATGTAGCAATGTAGACCAATATCAGAAAGAGAGTATATCAGATATACATATGTTATATTGATATATTATATCAGAACTGTTCAGTGGTATAGCTGTAACTTGGAATGTGAACACAAACTTGGGAAGAGCCTGGGGGGAATGGAAAGTTGTTTCTCGTTATATAATAAGAAGTTATACATTGGGAAATAGTGTGATGACTGGGAAGATCAGCTTTAGAATAGGCACATGCAGACAGGAGTGCAGCAGGATGGTTTAATACGGTGACATGGAGGAATACTGTCAATATAATGCTCCATTACATCAGTCACTAAGATCTGTGAAAAGCATGATTGCATATGCCATTTAGCCAGGCACATAGTGATGATCAATGTAGACACATTTTCTGAAACAGACAGAGATAACCTATAAACATTTATTTTTGCCTTCACAGACTTCTTCTTCTTCTTCTTCTTCTTCTTCTTCTTCTTCTTCTTCTTCTTCTTCTTCTTCTTCTTCTTCTTCTTCTTCTTCTTCTTCTTCTTCTTCTTCTACTTCTTCTTCTTCTCATAGTTAGTGTTGTTTTATTCCTCCTCCTTCTCATTCTTAGAGTTGTTTTTTTCTCTTAATTGTCAGTGTTGTTGTTTTTCTCCTTCTCATTGTTAGTGTTGTTGTGTTTCCTCTTCTTCTTTTTCTTATTCTTCTCATTGTTAGTGTTGTTGTGTTTCCTCTTCTTCTTTTTCTTATTCTTCTCATTGTTAGTGTTGTTTTTCGTCTTCTTTGTCTTCTTGTTATTAGTGTTGTTGTTTTTCATCTTCTTCTTCTTCTGCCTCGTAATGGAACGCAGGCAACTCACACCAAGCATCCTATCTTTTGCTGTCACATGCAACTCCCTCCAAAATTGTGTCAGAAACTACAGGGTGTATTTTTAATGACTGGGGTTTTTGAAAAATATTGCCTGTTGCAAGTTTTTTGTGTGTTTTCTTTTACCTTTTATGTTGCATGACTCACAGAGGATAAATACAAAACTTGCAACGGCAATATTTTCAAAAGCCCCATTCAATTAAAAATACATCTTATAGTTAACTGTTCTGTGTTTTATTTGACTCTTGGGAGTGTAGAGGCGGATAGACTGACAAAGGAAGATTGAAGACTACCTTAACCTTCTATAGAAATATATACGATGAGGCCAAAAGACATATAAGTTAGTTAGTCGACAGATCATCCTCATTGCACATCGAAACATTCAGTCCATAAGTTCTCGGATCCCCTCCTCAGCAAATCCCGCAGCGTCTAGCGGCTAACGACGCCAGTTCTGTGTTGGTTTATCAATCTTCTTTGGCTTCCTGCGTAGTGTTCTTGTTTGGCCACCCCATTTTTAATTTGCTGTTCTCGCAGTCTGACCATGGTTGTAGATTCACAGTCATCACTTGGTTCTCGCAAAAGTCTTACTTCTCGTAGAGCATTCAGAATGTCCGCCTGGTCCATGGCGCGTCCGCCGCCCTCAGTAGCTTTACCTGCGAGCTTGTCAGCCCACTCATTTCCTTGTACTCCCGCATGCCCTGGCACGAAGATGAAACTAATCTTTGCCAGCCGAGACCGTTCCATAGACAGCAACCACTCTCTTCGGATCCACCCCATCTCTATCCTCTTGAGCATGCTCATTGAGTCGCTAAGGAAACATACCCTAGTGAATGTCTGTGTCTCGAGCCATGCTATTGCTTTACTTACTGCCATGACTTCCATAGTCAGGCTATTTATGGTCTCAGCAAAAGCACCAGAGTCCTCCTTCACAATTCTCCCTCCGGCCTGAGCCGTAAAGGCCCATGAGCTTTTCACATGTCGAACGATCGACCCTCCTCCGATGTGTCTCCACCTTGCCGCGGTGGGGGAGCTTGAGTGTCCCGCCGACCCCAAGCGCTGTACCAATGGATATAAACTACATATTGGACAGCTCTTGGGATAGGGGCCAGACTAAGAGAGACACAACCTGCTGCTCTGCAGGTAGACTGAGGATAGCAGTCTAAATCAGGCAATCGATGTCAATAATCTCTGTCCGGACATAACCTCTAAAGCTTCCAGCCGAGGTGTATGGCTGAACGTCTGTAAGCCATAACCCCTCGGAAGTGAGAGCCTGGCCGACACAAACCTACATTATAATTGAGGTGAGGTGCTGAGCACGCTACATGCTTGGCGCAGATACTCGTTCGATGGCTCTTAGCTGGGGGGATATGAGGGATCCCCGGATGAGAGGGCCTGGCACGGAGGTAAGGTGCTGAGCCGGCAGCACATGTAGCCTACCTCGTGAGCGAGTACTCAAGGTGGAAAAACACCTCGGTCGCACGTCCCGAAGATAGTCTGTAACTGTACTCATGGAGTGAGTGTAGTCAAAGGTGGAAAATTGTCTCGTTGACACGAAATGGAACGCCTGGCTTGCGAATCCATTACGTGGCAGCCCGAAGCAAAAGCTTGCTGTGTGGAAGTCGAAATAAGAGTCTAACTTGTCTCGAAACCCGAGGAAGGCTAACCTCATTAAATATGCCCGCTGAAGTTGGAAGTGCCAGCCTACGGGCGGCAAAATAAAAATGGCACTACGCAATTACGTCCGAGTGAAATGTCTTTCATGACCGGAAAAGCTCTAACTAGTCTTCCCTCGTGCTAGGAACAGCTACCTAGTTTCCGAATGCCGCTCTTTTCGGAACAGCTCTGACTAGGTAGCTTTCCGAATGTCCGACGTGTCTGGAACAGCTCTGACGGGCACAACGACAAGCACATGTCCGAAAAACTCGCTGAGTGGATACTGACTGCAGACCAATCTGGTTTGTGCGGGAACGGCCCGGGGCAAACGAAATGCCCAATATATTGAAGTGAGGAATTAAAGCAGCCATGAGCAGGACGTGACGATTCCCTCGGTGAGCCCAGCACCAGGGCGCTATGTGCCGGCCCTGCAATTATGGAAGCCACCCAGGATGGCGGAAAATGCCATGGACTGTCCCTGCCTTCCTGTGAGGGACGACCGTTGTCCTCGACCGTTTCAACCTGGCCAGCTGGGTTGTGGACGGTACCGCAAACAGTGAGTCTCCCAGGAATGCTACCTGGTCAAAAAAGCACGCTAAAGCCGGATGTGTTGGCCTACGGGTTTCGGCCCAAGGGCGCATAACAGACACACCGCAATCACATCTGGAAAAAAAAACCACTCCGGATGAACGCAAAGAAGAAGAAGAAGTAACGACCGACCCATCTGTGTAAATGACAGCATCACCGTCTAGCGAATTTTCGAAAATCAACATATAAGAAGCAATTTAAAAACATAGTGGAAATCTAACCACCAGAAAGATGATGAGTGTTAACTGACTACGACAAAGAGAACCAGTAACAATCTTCATGTTCTGCGCAGGCTGAAATCATCATCGATGGTGTAACATGCCGATACACATGGGACGTCATCATTCGCCATTTTATCACGATCAACAGTCTTGGATCAGATTAAAATATAATGTTTCATAAACAAAAGATAGCAGATACCGATAAATGTAACAGTGGTACACATAAAAGCCATCTGTGAAGCTTAATTTACCTGAACTTTCTGTGCGCTGGTGGCTGGGTGTGGGATCATTCCCTACACCGCAGAAAGAAATTTGCAAACTATCGAACGTAAACTTGGCTGGAAAATGAACATGGTGTTGAGGTTTATTGCGACGTCCTGCAAAGAATATGTAACAGTTACAGTACAAGTAGATGACAGGTAGACATTTGTTACAGTACAAGTAGATGACAGGTAGACATTTGTTACAGGAGTGTCAACGTAAGTAGAACAAAGAAAACTACGCTGGCCTACACTCAGTTTGACTTCCAGACAAACTCAATGGAAATGTCAACAAACTCCAGTTTTTCTTTTTTATTTATTTGTTGTTTATTTGCGTTCTCTAGCTTTGGGTTCGAGCGTAGCTTATAGATGATACTATTAGTAGTTGTTACCACTAGTGAGTGTACAGGAATAGTTTTGCGTGAGTTAGCCGTGTCCCATACCATCAGGCGAACCGTCTCCAACTTCAGCGGTCCTTGTAATTTACGTCCCCAAGACAAGGGTGAGAAGTCAACACTTGAGTCCAATTGACCAGCCTTAAGAGATGATTAGTTAGTTAGTTAGTCGAGGTTCCAACTTCACGGCAACTGGTCGTCCCCATTATGCTCCATTCCTGTGCCAGTGAATATCACACAAAATGTTCCCCCACTGTCCACTTTGAAAAGTGGAATAGACAGGAGTCTCGGCAATCCAACAGTTTGCACAGAGAGACCATACTACTATTACTACACCTGCCTCACTGCCACAGATAAAAGAAAGCAATCTCTTTTCGAGGCTCGGGGTGAATCGTCAGTATATCGGACTTTACAATGCAGAGTTAAAGTTCAGTCCTAAAAAGAATCCATCAACAACAGTTTCCTGTTACTTGTCTAAATGGCTATTTTGGCCCACACTAGCTCCATTTGAAGATGTCAACAATCTCAAACCCATTGCTGTTTTTCTTTCTTTTTTTTAAAATTTAAAAACAAACATATTATTCACAATGTCGGGCACTTGTTGATATTTACTGATGACTTGGAGCACTTTACCCGAGTACACCACGACCATGTTGATCTCTAAACTTAAACTATTGAGATCCTGCAACAACCTCAGTCTTAGTCAGTGCCAGGCGGTGTCGTTGTCACGTACTCCTAGTTCTGGCGGTCAAACTTCTTCTAGCATGAGGCCCTTCGGTGGCCTTAGGTCTGGATGCCTCTGAGTGCCTTTGCACGCGTTTCTGTCTGTCTCTGTCTCTGTCTCTGTCTGTCTCTCTCACACACACACACACACACACACTCACTCACTCTTTTAAGTGTAGCAATAACAATCTCATCTGGCAAATAGAAGAATTGCAAATGCTGGATGCCTTCTTTTGTCAAATACCAGTAATAATGCTTCTATACGTATGGTTCGGGTATCAAAACTTTGCAGTTTCAATTTGGCCATGCGTCTTAGTACATTTGTTCCTGCAGGACGCGCTGTCGTCATTTAAAGGTGGCAGGTTCGAACCTCTGTCGGTAACTGTATCTTTCAATTTTTATGTTGTCTAATTTTTCCTCTAGTCTCTACAACTTTCTTTTATTTCTATGAGAGCCAAACAATTTCTGTGTATTTATGAACTTTGGACTTCAACCATCTTAATGCCCTGACTGCATGAACTTTGGACTTCAACCATCTTAATGCCCTGACTGCATGAACTTTGGACTTCAGACATCTTAATGCCCTGACTGCATGAACTTTTGGCACTTCCTTCTCAGTGTTGCAGGTCCGCATGGTCGAATGGATAAGAACGCGTGTACTTACATACCCGGTATGCTGATGCCTTTGCTGATGCCAATGACTTTTTTTTTTCCCGCGTTTCCATCCTGTTTCAGGATATTGCGGTCAACACCAGCATCTTTCAGCTGTATGTTGATTCCTATTTTCCGTAAATTACAAGTACCTCTGAATTCAGAGTGGGTTCACCTGTTAGAGAGGGACACTGTTAATAGGGAAAGCTAATCCACACGCAAAATTCAGTCAATCACTTCTATAAATAGTGTGTATGGACTACGCTTGAGTTCAAAGCGAGAGAGCGCCCAAAAAAAAAAAAAAAAAAAATTCTCAGTGTTTAGTTATAAATGGATTCTTGTTTGCAAACAACACTCTCTTCACTCTTTGTTAAGGTAATCGTAAATATCAACTCTGTTCTTCTAGAGCAGGGGTCACCAAACACGGCGGGCCGAATAACTAACAACATGACGAGCGCGGGCCGCATGCTATATCTGTACAATACTTGCGCTGGCCTCCGTGGCGATGGTTTTATGGACGCGGTTCGTAATCCCGTATACCCGCGTTCGAAACACAGTTGCGCGCGATTTGGTAGCAGACCGCGTTGCGCTGGTTTTTTACGCTATGGTATGCGTTCAGAAATCAATGGCAAACTACTGAACGTAAACTTGCCAAGACACCAACAACAGCAAAAAATGCTGGTGTTGACAGCAAACGCCCTGTAATGGATATGAAACTAACTTTAACAATACTTGCAAGCCAGAACGAAAACTCTTGGAAAAAACACGAAAAATGGTCAATGGCGTTTAGTTTAGTCGTTTAATCAACATCACAGCACACGGTTTAACCCATAAGTGCTCCGTTTTCCTCCTAACTCAAACCCAAGTCTGGAGAAACTCAGCTCAATGCACGAACTCCGTTGCATCGGCGAGGATCCTGAAATACTTTGGATAGATTTTTTAACTCGAAATTTTGTCCGGGCAGCGCCGTTAGGCTACTCTTTTTCGATTTCCACCTGCCAAGGGATTTTTTACGTGCGCAACAATACACACGGGCGTCCGATCTCACTACCCAGAGTGCCAGGGGAAATTTTATTACTGGAAGTCCAGGTGGATTTATTAAATAAATCCCGGTCCTCACCGGGGCCTGAACCCGGGACCTCCAGCACTCGAGGCGGACACCATACCTCGAGACCACTCAGCCCCACAGTGGCGTGCAAAGCAAAAGCCCAAAAAAAAAAAAAAAACAACAAAGACAACCAACGTATTTATTTATTTAACAAATTTATCAAAGAAGGCGACGTTAGCAAAAAGATAGTTACATCAGAGCTAGTGTGGACATATCCGAATCTCACAAACTAAGCAGCAAAAAAGGTTAGTGAGATTTGTTAAACTGATGTTCGGCTTTCAAGATATCATCAATGTTTGGTTTGTAATTGCTGTATCCAATCAAGAGGATTGTTTTTAAATGCTCATCAGTCAATCTCGTTCGATGTGTTCACTTCACCTGCTTCATTTTTGAAAATATTTGTTCACAGACAGAAGTTGTTCCAAACACTGATGCCATACCAGCGGCAAATTTCTTCAGTTTCGGAAACTCAACATCAGACAAGCAGCGGTAAAATTCAACACGTTTTTCTTCTCTGTGCTCTTTCAACAAGCCATTTGCTTGCAAATCCATGAGCTCCAACTGTAGTTCAACTGGCACATCATCTTGGTTACAATCAAACGGATTTTGAAACAGAAGAATGTCACTCTCAATTCTGTCAAGATCTGAAAATATCTATTTTAAAAAAAATGCTTTTTCAAGTCACGAAATTTTTTTCTTTCTTTTGGAAAATCAAGGGTGACATCTTCGGCGATTGTAGCGCAAAACTGTGAAAAAGTGTAAATGAGAAAAGTTTTCTCCTTCCAGTTGTGCTTCAAACAATGACAGCTTTCCCTGAAATCCTTTGATGATTCTGTAGAGATCACAGACGCGGTTATTATTTCCCCGAAGTTTCAAATTCAGTTCATTCATGTGGGATGTGATGTCGACCAAAAATGACATCTTTGAAAGCCAGGTAGGATCTGACAGCTGTGGGTGAGCTCTATCATTTTCAATGAGGTAAACATCTATTTCGTTTCGGAGCTTGTAAAAACGAAACATGACTTTCCCGCAGCTGAGCCACCTCACTGATGTGTGATAAAGCAATCACAGAATTCAGAATCAATTTCTTCAAGAAAAGCCTGGAACTGACGGTGATTGAATAAATGTCCCCAAATGAAGTTCACAGCAGAAACGACTGGTTTCAGTATACAATAAATATATGAGTCTTTCCCACAGAGTGCTAGCTGATGTATTATGCAGTGTAAGAACAGAGCGCCCTGAATTTGCAAATCTTCCAATTGAGTCCTGATCTGCCCATCAGACCCTTCCTCAACCCCGCCATGTGTTTCCCTCCATCAACTGTAACACCCCGAAGCTGATTCCACTGAAGGTTATAATCTTTCAAAACTTGTTGCGATTCCATGAAAATGTCTTTTCCAGTTGTTGTTCCATGTAAGCTGCAAACGGAAGCCAACTCTTCCGTTATCTTAATGTCCAAATTGACACCACGAATGAACACGAGAAGTTTTGATTATGATGTACTAGAGAGATCGGTAGACTCATCCAGCGCCAGAGAATACCACAACAAGTTCCTAGTTTCTCGCGTATCTGTAGCACTATGTTCTCTCCAAGTTCTTCTGTTCTTCGCACAACTGAACTTGCCGAAAGGCTGATAGTTCCAAACAAATCGGCTTTCTCAGGACACAAGTCATTTGCTGCTTCCATCATACACTCTTTGATGAAGTTGCCATCAGTAAACGGTTTCCTCGTTCTGCCATCTTATGCACTATTTTGTAACTTGTACGAGTGACAGATTCATTTTCAGCAAACTTTCTCGTGAAGAGATTTCTTTGTGTTTCTAAACCACGTTTCATGGACTCATATTTCTCAGAGCGTAACTTTCCAGAAAACTTTGAATATGTTGATAGATGTTTTGTTTCGTAGTGACGCCGAAGATTGTACTCTTTCAAAACGGCAACACTTTCGCTGCATATTACGCAACTGGTTTTCTGGTCCTTTGTTTCCACAAAGAAGTACTTTACTCCACATTCTTCATTGAAAACGCGACACTCGGCGTCCACTTTTCTTTTCTTAGTAGCCATAATGAATGGTGAAGTAAACGGGATCTTAAAATGAAAATGACATTGAATTGGAAACATAATTAAAATCCTATTGAAACACAAGAAAAGCAGAGGACTAGGGGTCACTGGTGAAGCTACGGCTCACCAAAGGTACATATAAAGTTTATAGGTACCTTTGGTAATAGAATATATATCATAATAAGGTTTGCAAAATATATAAATAGGGCCGGCCTAAATAAACAGCCTAGAGCAGAGTTTTTCAACCGGGTTCCGCGAGTGGCAGCCAGGGGTTCCGCCGAAACAGACCGAAATCGCCTAAATGCAACATTTCTGCCCATCTGGTTTATTACATAAAGTAGGACAGACACTTGGATCATCGCACAGAGTTCCTTGAGCAACGTAAACATTTGCGTAAGGATCTGCTCCAGCAGAAAGGTTGAAAAACACTGGCCTAGAGACCAGCTCGATTAACACCTTGACCGGGGAATTCTTCTGAGCTGGGGATAATATTTTCGTAATAACACGAGGCTTCTGTGGCATGTTTATGCTATGTTTGCTACTTTATTGCCTCTATTCACACCTGTAGTTCACTTACCTATCACTGTCAAACAAAGAAATCTTTGTTACATACCTATAAAATGGATGACTGGCAAAAAGAAATACATATTTCTGGAGCATCGGACCTGTGTTGACAGCCAGACGCATCTGGGGGAGGGAATGATGCATGTGTGTGTGAGTGTAAGTGTGTGTGTGGTTGTTTGTTTGTTGCCGCGGAAACCATGGTAACGTCAGAGCGTAGGCAGCTCTACCACGAGCCGGGGAAGGACTTGGGATGGCGCGAAATAAGCAAACATTACAATAAACAAGAAAATCTAGATACAATAGTTAATAATTGGAAATAAATTTAAGATACATAGCAGCTAGGAGGTGTTTGCACGTGTGAAGATCTCCTATTATTCTAAACATAATATTTACATTTAAATTTTATCACAACGTCTTGTGTTTCATACAAGCAAATTCGAGTGCCGGCAGCGGGCCGGATAAAATGACGTCGTGAGCTGGATCCGGCCCGCTGGCCGTAGTTTGGTGACCCCTGTTCTAGGGAATCAACATTTTGATGCTGTAGGTTTGCAACAGCTTTAGTCCTTGTGAGGACCGAAGATGTACGAAAATGAAGAATCTGGCAACTGGCGGTAACTAGCGCAAACTTCCGACAACTTCCGACAGGCCGGCGGAGACAGTCACAGTTGTACTTCCTTCCAAGATGTGTTTGCTGGCCATGGTAACTAATTAATTAATAATTGTGAATTTAAACAGGACTATTTTTTACTGAGAAGATTTTGGCAAAGTACGTGACTTCGGTTTGTTTCAGACGCGCTCTTGGGTAAACAAACACAAAAAAACACATAACGTTGAAGCGAGTAAATAATTTATTAATTAAAATAAACAACAAATAAATGTAAATTATACATTAAATTATTAATTAAGTTAACTGAATCGTGTTTTTCAAATTGGGTATTTACTAATGACAATGAAACCACCAAAGATAGATAGGCCTTCAAAAACCAAATCAGCCAAATCCAATGGTACCTCAAAGATGCCTGAATGTCAGTTTTCATCATCTCATCTCATCATGTTTCTCTTGTACCTTGCGATGTCCAGGTGAAGTATTAACATCGTGAGAGTGCCCGCTTATGGGCTTCATGTATTGATATATTATTATATATATTCCCATGGACTGCAATGTTGACTCTTGTATGAATTTGTCTTTTTTAGTTCACTCAGCGGTCCATAGAGTTTATCAGTTTATCTTCCACTGTTGTCGCTCTAGGCCAGAAGGTTTGCCTAGATATGTTATATTTTGGGCAGTCTTGGAGTATGTGCTCTGTTTGTCTGCGACGCCAATCCACGTGTGCACATGGCTGATTCACCAATCTTGAATTTTGTATACATGTGGTTGCATAAGCTATTATGTCCTTTCTGAGATGCAGAATAATTACTTGTTCTGGTCTGTCCATAACGTGGTAGTCATCTTGAGCAGGTTGGTCTACCATTTATTGTGAGGCTTTGGGAAGTCAGCTGTAACAATCCTATTGTCCAGAGAGCGTCACAAGACAGACACCTTTTATGGGTTAATGACGGCATTCATCTCCATACACCAATCCATCACTTTGTCCATTGTCGCCTGTATACAAGAATATCATCTACAAATGTTAGTATCCTTCCAGCCCCTGGTGCTTCGAGGCTTGCAATCTTGCTCGTATATACATTGAACAGGTGAAATTGCTGACCCTTGTGGTGATCCTAGGGCTATGGTACTTAGCTCAGAGGTCCATGTACCCAGCTGGAGAACCACTCTATGAGAATGCTGAATAGCTGCAATCCGGTTCACCAACCAAGGACAGACCCTCTTCATAAAAGCGTACATCAGAAAATCATATCTGACTGTTGTACACGTTCTCAAGATTGAATGTTGCCACCGCTGTCTCCTGTCTGTTTTGGAACCCTTCACACACATAGGAAAAAGTGGCTGCATTTGACCAAGTATCTTTCTTTGGCAGTTAATATCCCAAATCTTTCGGGAGGAGCTTTTCCCTTTCTAAATATTCCTGAAGATTAACAGCAGCGATCTTCTCCAGCACCTCACCAAAAGTATTCTATAGGGTGATAATCCTAAACCCCTTTAGCATTGAATGATCTTTGCCTGTGTTCGGAAGTAGTGTTAAATAACTGCACCCAATCATGGGTTAATGTCTTTAAAAAATCATCTCCATAAGTTCTCCATCACTCATATCCCTCATGTGGATAAAACACTCATGTCCCTCATGTGGATACATCACTCATATCCCTCATGTGGATGTACCTAACCCTATCAGGCCCTGGTGTGGTGTCTTGTTTTTTGTTTTACATTTTAAAAATATCTTCCAGCTGTATGATATCTTCACAGTAAGTATCTTTAATGATACATGAGAGATCTTCTATAACTTAGTCTCTAATATTGCTGTCAGTAATATATGGATAATAAACAGACCCATTGACTACTCCTTGAAATTGACCCAGCATAACTTGTAGCAGTTGTAAAAACCTGCAAGTGACATTAAAACTCCCCCAAGACATTGTCTGTTGTCGGTGAAATACCCCAATCTTGGAGGAGACATGAACCTAGACCTAATCTCAGCCAGTCTGTCTGTGCTGTGCTGAAAAATTATGACCGGGTCATTGGCCTGTTTACATGCTAATATACCTCTTCGTGGGTGTGAAGTTCCAGTGCCACTACACTCCACCGGTTTCTGAACTTGGTGAATGGAAAGAACACTTGGCAACACAGTCCAGGCGGAGACTATTTTTGTACTGCGTCAGGAGAAAAGTCTCCACCCTACTTCAATAGATAAAGCCTTTTTCGGGACTTAAATGGCCTGATTGGCAATTAAGAATAAAAATGCAGGGCGTTGGAAATGTTTAATGTTTACCTGACACCTGAATCTTCAATAGTTTTCTTAGCCCTTGTGTGCAAAAAATAAAATGTATTGGCTCCTGAGAAAACAGGACTGGCTTCTAATGTATGTGCAGTTATTTCTACATCTGGCAACAATGCACCGTAACTATTTGGGTCTTCCAGAAAAACTTGACAACCTTGAAACAAATTTGGCAATATTTATAAGGGTCGTTCATTTGAAACCCTTTCCAATGGCTTTATTACTAAAGCATGAAAGAAACATTAACAGGTGTGGTAGAATTAAACAAAGCATTCATTTTGAATGAATTATGCACCATGAGTTGGTCAGAAGAAGTCGCCGTAGGCATTCAGGCAAGCATCCCATTACTTAGGTAGGCAGCGAATGCTGTCTGCAAAAAAGAATTGTGGTTGCTCACTGAACCAAGTGTTTACCGCGTTCATTACGTTTGCATCTGTGTGAAATCGTTGCCCCTTGAGAGCTTTTTTAGAGATCCGAATAAATGAAAATCACATGCAGCTTGTCTAGTGTTTCCAAGTAGTGGGTAAAGTTGATGTTGACACCAGGTTCTTTAAAGTCGGCCATCAATAGCCCTTCATAGTCGAAAAAATGCGCTCAGCATAACCTTACCAGCGGAAACCCGAAATTTTGAATTTTTTGGCTTTTGGTGATCCAGCATGCTTCCATTGCTTGCTCTCTCTTTTGCTGCTTGGCTCAAAGTGGTGACACCATGATTCATCGCCTGCCACTATGCGGAAGGGAAATACATAACCTTCCACTCTGTAATGCAGCAAGTGGTTCAAACACCATCCTATGCGTTCCTCTTTTTGGTGGTCGGTCAACATCTGTGGTACCCATTGTGAACACACCTTCCGATATTGCAGTTTCTTATGAACGACCTTTTGAATTGTCCCAATTGACACATCAAATTCTTTCGCTAGTGAACGTATGCATCGACAACGTTCATCTGTACTGCTGCATCAATTTTGTCAATGGTTTCTTCTGTTGCAACAATATGCGCTTGACCCGGCCGTCGAAGATCTGTCGTGAACTGACGTCCTTTCCGAAACATTCGTGCCCAGTCTGTCACTGTTGTCTTTGACACACATTTGTTACCGTACACTGTCTGCATTCTTCGACGAATGTCCACTGGTCGACATCCTTCAAGTGAAAGAAACTGAATCACCGTTGTTTGAGCTTCTTTGGACTGATTTTGGATCAACCCGGCTCTTTTCTGAACGGTCAGAAACAGAACCTATGCATCAAAGGACGATAAGCACGTGCTCTTTTATTCATTGTTCAGTACTTATCACATGACTATAACATGATCATGTTCAACGTACGCAATTACGCGTGGTGCGGCACAAACGGATTTCAAATGAACGCTCCTAATACATTGACCCCTGCTTATTAGAACAACATACTGGGAAAACTCCACATTGACCAAGTGAAGCATGCTATGCCATAGAGAAGAACCCTTCAGCAAAAGATATTAAAAGATCATGATCAGCTGAAATATATCTTTCAGTTTAGTCTAGTTGACGGATCAACATCATGGCACATGGGTGTAATCCATAAGTGCTCCATTTTCCTCCTAACTCAAACCTGAGTCTGGAGAAACTCAGAAACTCA
The DNA here is from genome assembly GCA_014155875.1 of Cepaea nemoralis. Lineage (NCBI taxonomy): Eukaryota > Metazoa > Mollusca > Gastropoda > Stylommatophora > Helicidae > Cepaea > Cepaea nemoralis. Next base: position 48,858 of record JACEFZ010003585.1, read on the forward strand.
GCTCAGTGCACAAACTCCATAGCACCGGCGAGGATCCTGAAATACTTTGGGTAGATATTTAACTCGAAATTTTTCCCGGGCAGCGCCGTTAGGCTACTCTTTTTCGATTTTCAACCGCCAGGGGATTTTTTACGTGCGCAACAATACACACACACGCGTCCGATCTCACTACCCAGAGACCAGGGGAAATTTTATTGCTAGAAGTCCACGTGAAAAAATCCTGGTCTTCACCGGGGCCTGAACCCGGGACCTCCAGCACTCGAGGCGGACACCATACCTCTAGACCACTCAGCATCCCTATAATTATATATATATATCATATATATATATATATATATATATATATATATATATATATATATATATATATATATATATATATATATATATATATATATATATATATATATATACCTTTCAACAACAGAACAAAATCAGAATCCAAAGGAGCTGATGTGGAAAGACCAATGACCTAAATAAGCATAAGACCAATCCATGTAACTTTTAAAAAGACCTTAAATGAGGAACAAAGTAGCAGCTATTGTAGAATAGTCATTAATGAAAATAGAACCTCAGTGGAATGACTTCCAGACAGTTTGCAGTCATTTTGGATCAACAGTGTGTAAAAACAGTTAAAGGATATTGGACAATCTCAAATAGAGCGCTGTTAGTGAATACTGAATCTAAGAACCCACATCTCAACACTCAGGACATTTCCTCACACACTCCATTCCACCACTTCAGAGGCCACTAAATAGTTCTTATTCTGATTATTCAAGTAGCTATTGAATTATAAGTGTATCTGGCTTAATAAATAAAAATAATACGTCTTGTAATTAGATAATAGGTATTACCTAGTCCAAATACCATCCTCTATGATTATGGGCTTGCAAATACCATTGAGATCATATTTACAATCTGATTGACTACATATAACGTCAGCTGTTTAGTAGCAGCAAAAAAAAAAACCCAGGAAAGATGAGGTTAAAACTTAAAGGCTATAAAGAAGACTCCACAGAACATCATGTTATATCTAGCGTTACTTTAAACAAAGAAATTAGGAAAAGGTGCATCTATAATATGAGTGCATTCGTAGGAAATTAAACCACTTCCACACAGTCTGCCTTAGGAAGCTATTGAATATTAAATGCAAGACAAGATCCCAGACACTAAAGTTCTAAAAAGAGCGTCCATGCCTAGTATCCACACTGTACTAATGAAGAATCAGATTTGCTGGGCTGGTCACTTAACTCGCATGCCAGATCACAGGCTCCCTAAAAAAAATTTGTAATGACGAGCTGCGTTGTGGTAAATGCTCCTAAGGCTTTAAAGACACTGAAAATCTCACTGAAAGCTTTTGGAATTCATCATGACACCTGGGAGACTGCTGCCAAAGACCAAAATTCGTGGCATACATCATTACGCAAGGGAGCAGTCACTTGTTAAGCAAACATGACTGCAAGAGCTGTGAAGAAAAGGCTGGACAGAAAAACCACTGCAGAAGAACCTCCTCCTGGAATGTCAAGCATTCTTTGCCCACATTGTCAAAGAACATTTCGAGCCAAACTAGGCCTTATCAGCCATCTTAGAACTCATGGCTGCATACTTTCACCCCCATTGGATGAAATGAATAGTCATCATCATTCTTGATGGACAAACAACAACATTCGTATTGATGTATACAAATCCATATTTATAGCTCTACCAAAGAAACCTGGAGCTTTAGAATGTAAAGATAATTGCACAATAAATCTTATGAGTTATGAGACAAAGGTGTTGCTGATAATAATTATGAGAAAAGTAAGAAACAAGTTAGCCATGCAAAGCCCTTGAGGTTTCATGGGAGATTGAAAGTTTTGTTTCATAGTTGTTGATGACCACATGCAGGCACGTGATTCTGACTGTGTGAGAGTATTCTGCATGTTTATCTTATGATTGTGTACTTTAGACAGTTTTGTAACTATTTTCTTTTCTAGTTAGTTAGTCGAGGTTCCAGCTTCACAGCAATAGGTCGTCTCCATTATGCTCCGTTCCTGTGCCAGTGAATATCACACAAAATGCTCCTCACTGTCCAATGTGAAAAGTGGAACAGACACGAAAACCACAGTTCATCGTCGATGGAATTGGCAGTCACCAGAAAGACCTCATTGACCCAGGTTTTCTCACATGGCTCTGTCTCTATCCACAGGGCGACCCGCCGAAAGCGTCGCATTAAGCACTAATTCCATAGCTCTATTGCCGACTCCCATGAGTCTCCTGAAAAATGCACTCGTGAACCGAAAAGGCAAATCAGTCAATTCAGCAACAGGCGGTAGCCATTGTTCCGAACATGCAGGTCACTGTACAAACAAAAGCAGACATGTAAAAGCATTCCACGTGAATATCAAAGCTCACAGAGTCGCACCACGTACTCACTCAGTATAGCAGGGCGACGGAACCGTATACTACCAGTCCAACATGAGGAAAATGTGAAATGCAAATTGCAGCCACAAGGATAAATACTCCAGAGGCCGTAGCAGTTCATTGCCTAACCGCCATGCTGGGGACCGGAAGAACTTTTTCTTTTCTAACTTGTGGAATAAGCACATATTTCACAAATCCTATACACATACATAACTTTGATTTGCACATACACAGTTCTAATTTGTATAATTTGCATGTTTCAGAAACGTATGTCTACCCCGTGATCCAGTTAGAAGGCATTGTTGAATTCCTGCTGGAAACAGAACTGGAGCAAATACAAATTGTTGAGAAGAATACAAGACTGAGACAGAAACCAGTTGGCATGATGGACTCTCATACAGTACAGGTGGACAGTGAAATTAACCAGAATGTGGATAATGAATGTTTACGAAAAGAAGATTGTATGAAACTGCCAGATAGTGACGTAAGTGATAATGTTAGTGAAGATCACACACATTCTCATACAGGAGAGAAAGTTTATGAATGTGATGTTAATGGAACAACACTTTCTGATGGAAGAAGCCAAACAACACTTTCTGATGAAAGAAACCAAATAACACTTTCATATGGAAGAAATCAAATGACACTTTCATATGGAAGAAACCAAACAACACTTTCAGATGGGAGAAACCAAACATTTTCAGATGGAAGAAACCAAACAACACTTTCAGATGGTAGAAACCAAACTACACTTTCAGATGGAAGAAACCAAACAACACTTTCAGATGGAAGAAACCAATCAATAGAGAAACCTTACTCATGTGATGTTTGTGGTGCAGCATTTTCTCAAGATAGTTATCTGACTTTGCACAAAAGAATGCATATTTGGGAGAAATATTTTAAATGCTATATTTGTAATAAAACATTTTCTCGTACAAGCGCACTGAGAATGCACAAAATAAGGCACTTGGTGAGAACAACCCCGTGATCCTGTTAGAATGTGATGTTTGTGGTAAAGCATTTTCTAATAAAAGTGCATCCTGTAAAGGACATGTAACTAACTAGTTAGCATTTAATGTTATGAATAATCACTGCCTTTTCTGGACTTGAAATAACAACAATATTATATAACCGTATAAACTTGATGTTTGTCGTAAAGCAGCTTCTAATAAAAGTGCATTCTCATCTCATCTGGTTCCTCTTGTACCTTGCGGTGTTGAGGTGAAGCATAAACAGTGGGAGAATATCCTGGCCTACCACAGGGATCACCATTATCTCCGGTACTGTTCAACGCCTACACAGTGAGAATCACCAGCGAGCAGATCACGGGACCGGGGAGGACACTGTCATATGCCGACAATATTTTAGTGTAATGCCAAGGTAAGGATAGAGATCAGGTTGCTGTGGAACTACAAACAGAACTCAATCGCATAAGTACTTGGTGTGTTGAAGCTGGGGCAATGGTCAACCCAACAATGGCAACAGTGACATGGTTCTCATTGAATAATCATATTGTCAACACTCCAACACCAATTGTTAATCTGTGTTCAGAGACGGTGGAAAGAGCGCAGGCAATGAATTACCTGAGGATACGGTTTGATCGAAGCCTTGCTTATAATGAGCACATAGATTAGGTTGTAACAAAGGCCAAGGGGGGTTTGGCTGCGATGCGGGTGATGGCGGCAGCAAACTGTGAGCAGCGCCATCTATGTCTTCTATACGAGGGGCTGGTCATGTCTGTTTTTGAGTATGCGATGGCAATCCTGACTCTTAGCTGTAAGCAGATAGAAAGGATGGAAAATGATACAGAATGAAGCTATGTGCATTGTTCTTGGATGTACAAGAGATACAGCATGCAGGCGATGCGCTACCTTCTTGATTTTCCAACCATTGAAGACAGAATACAAGTTTGCAGGGCACGCGCCTACCTCAGAGTTAACACAAACACACAACATCCACTGTATAGTGAAATTATGAAGGTGAAGGGCAGCAAGTTAAAAAGAGGACGGTCGTGAATGGGTCAAGCCGAAGACATTCTTCAACAGGTGTGTTCACTTGAGGACTTAGAACCTGGCGAGGAGTGGTTACAAGTGCCAACAGATTTCTGTACATCTTTTTCAGTTTTCATCCAACTAGATAGAAAATGCAGACAAGAAAATCCGGCTGCTGTGGAGGCTGAGGTACAAGTGTTGATTTTCAAGAATTCGCTAGACCGTAATGCTGTCATTTACACAGATGGGTCTGTCGTCTGACATGTGAGAAGCTCATGGGTCTTTATGGCTTAGGCCGGAGGGATAATTGTGAAGGAGGACTCTGGTGCTTTCACTGAAACCACAAGTAGCCTGACCATGGAAGTCATGGCTGTAAGTAAAGCAATAACATGGTTCGAGACACAGACATTCACTAGGGCATGTTTCCTTAGCGACTCAATGAGCATGCTCAAGAGGATAGAGATGGGGTGGATCCAAAGAGAATGGTTTCTGTCTCTGGAGCGGTCTCGGCTGGCAAAGATTAGTTTCATCTTTGTGCCAGGGCATGCGGGAGTACAAGGAAATGAGGCTACTGTGGAGGGCGGATGCGCCATGGACCAGGCTAACATTCTAAATGCTCTTCGAGAAGTAAGACTTTTGCGAGAACCAAGTGATGACTGTGAATCTACAACCATGGCCAGACTGCGAGAACAGCAAATTAAAAGAGGGTGGCCAAACAAGAACACTACGCGGGAAGCCAAAGAAGATTGATAAACCAACACAGAACTGGCGTCGTTAGTCGCTACATGCTGCGGGATTTGCTGAGGAGGGGATCCGAGCACTTATGGACTGAATGGTTCGATGTACAATGAGGATGATCTGTCGACTAACTAACTAACAGTGGGAGAATGTCCGTTTATGGGCTTCATGTATCCAGATTCCTATGGACTCCGTAATTCCCTCTGTCCATTGTTTACGTGGCTGGCCTCTTCCTCTGCTTCCATTTGGTTTGTACATCATTGCTTGTTATGGTATACTGTTAGTTGGTAATCTAGTTATATGGCCAAACCATCTAACTTGCTATTTTCTGATGAAATCTAGTGCTGCTTCTTCTTCTTCTTCTTCTGCGTTCATCCGGAGTTTCTTTTTTTCGGACATGACTGCGTTTTGCCTGTTTACAGCAGAGCTGCGTTCTTGCGCCGTTAGGCCGACACATCTGACTTCTGCGGGCATTTGTTGATTGGGTTAACCTTCCCGGTAGCACTGCTATAACCCCCACTTTAGTCCTGATTGTTTCATTTATGATTTTATCTCTTCTTGATACATTGAGTATTCTTCTCAGGAATCTCATTTCTGTTGTGGTTTTTCTTTTCTCTTTTTCTGTCATTGTCCATGTTTGGCATTGGTAGCATAGAGTTGGCAGGAAGATTGTGTTGTAAAGTGTTTTCCTAGTAATTATTGATACATGTTTGTTCTTTAGTATTGGTGCCATTTGTCCAATGAGTTGGTTTGCCTTACTGCATCTATTCTCAATCTCGTCTACTGAATTACCATTTCATGATATTTTACTTCCTATAGGGGTTATACGACTTTCTCCGTAATCCCGTATGCTCTTGTAACGTGATGTGACGTGCGCGAGAATTAATAGCGGTTCTCTCCGCGTCTGTAACTTACGGGGTATGTGAGCCGGTCGCTCAGAAAGCAATGGCAAACTACTGAGCGTAATCTTGCCAAGAAATCAACAATCAGCTGAAAGATGCTGATGTTGACAGGATATGTTGTAAAAGGATATGCGGGGGGAAAATGTTATAGTCATTACCTCTGTTTTACTTATGCTTATTTTTATGTGGTCTTGTAATTTGATTCTGATTTTGCTGTTGCTTGATCATAATAAAAGTGCATTAGCGGTGCATGAAGTAATCCATATTGGCTTGACATCTTTTAAATGTGATTGTGCAGCATTTATTCTTCCAAGCACATTTTTAAGACACAAAGTGACCACACAGGAAAGAAACCTTACAAATGTGATGTTTGTGGTGAAGCATATTTTAATCCAGGCCCATTTTCAAAACAAAAAATGATCCACAAGTGAGTGAAACCTTACAAATATGATATTTGTTATGCAGCATTTTCTCATTTGCACAGATTGTTAAAGCACAAAATGATCCAACAGGAGAGAAACCTTATAAATGTTATGATTGTACTGCAGTATTTTCTACAATTGGAATTTTAAAGTTCACAAGAGAGTCCATACAGGAGATTGAGAAAAGAAAACTATGCTAAACTTTGTGATGTTGATTGTCAGAAATATTTCTTATCAATATGGGATCACAAAGTGATCATACAAGGGAGACACTCTACATATGTGCTGTTTGTGGGAAGGCATTTTCTTATACAAGTAAACTTCTAATCTTCAATAGATACCCACCCCTAACATGTGTACACATGCACACACACACTTTGATCGATCCTTTGTCTCATGGTGGTACCTGAGACTGCACAGAACGCTCTGTTCACAGGCCTTATAACCATGTTTGTAATTCAACATTTACTCAGTGGCACAGACAATGCTGTTGAGTCAAGGTCATTAGTGTGTTCACCTGCCAACACAGTGATTCTATGTTTGTCTGCATGGCTCAGTTTGAACAAATTTCATTTTGTTAAGATCAGCTATTTTATGTTATAGTATATTGTGTGGACTGAAAATGATGGTTTTATGTGTTCTGTCATATTGATTTCTGCTACGATGGGTGACGTAATATTCTGTTGTGATAATTTGGCCGTGTGCCGCGTGGTTACACACCCGCTTCACACGCCAGTGATCCAGGGTTTGTTTCTGGATCCAGTCAAAGATATGCACTACTGACGAGCTCAAACGAGAGCGAAACTCGAGTCTAGTGCTTCCACATTGACGTGGATAGGCCTTAGGTTCATACCAGAATATGATCAGCGTTGCCAGTAGTGGGTTGTGCTCAATATTTAAATGGTATGAGTGTCAGCCAATCAGAAAGCTATAACAAACTACTGAACATAAACATGTCTAGTAAATCAAAATCAGCCAAAACATGTTGGAGTCGATTGTAACATCCTGTCAGGGACATGCAACTAACTATTTTTAGCATTTAATGAATGTTATGAATGATCACTGCCTGTTCTCTGGCTGCATGAATTGTGTGTGCTAAAAGCATTAGAATAGTTAGTTGTTCGTGTCTGTCAAGAGACACTGAAAATTACAATAATTTTCTGAACTTAAAATAACAACAAAATTAATGTGTGCGGACAAAACTACATGGCGATCAATGATCACTATACTTAATGAAGGAATTTAAAATGTCAAAAGATTTGAATATTTTTGACTTCATAATCTGCAACATTGGGGATTGTTGAAATTATGCCAGCCCTAGACTTGCTTTAGCAATGCAGAGGTTAAACAGTATTAAGAACCCATGACACAACACCAGCTGTCAAACTGTCATTTACTGCCAATATAGTGCCTTATGGTCTTTGAGCCTGAGGAATTAAGGCCGCCTGGCTAGTGCAGTCGCCGCGAACTGTACATGTTAAGATGTTCTTTTTGCCCCCGACAGAAAAAAATCCTTCACCTTACTGAGGATTTGAACCCAGGTCTCCCGAAGGAGAATCCGGCATTCTAGCCACTCGGCCAGCCACTCCTTGCTCCACAACACCAGCAGACAAGTTAAAGTCACAATCTTGAGAACAAGCATCTTTCTGCCACCGTGACGGTGGCTTGGAGAGAACAGTAAAAGAAGCCATGGCTTTGAGAACAAGCGTCTTGCTTGTACCAAAACACAGATGTGAGGTCAGGACCAGCTCTGGAAACTGAAATACTTGGGCCAAATTGTGTTTCTGCTACCATGACTGTGGCTTAGAAAGAACAATAATAGAAGACATGGCTCTAGAATTTTATTAGAAGGAAGCAAGTCAAATGGTTTGGCCATGCAAGTAGGTTACCAACTAACAATATACCACAACAAGTACTGATGTACAGACCAGATGGAAGCAGAGGAAGAGGCTGACCACATAAACGATGGATGCAGGGAATAACAGAGTCCATGGGAATATTGATACATGAAGCCCATGAGCGGGCATCTCCCGCTGTTTATACTTCACCTCGAGCATGGCCGAATGGGTAAACGCATGTTCTTAAACATCCGGTGTGCTGATGCCAAGGTAAGCGGTTCAACCCCTACACCAGACAATCTTTGTCCTTGACTTGGGGGCATAAATTACAAGTACCTCTGAAGCCAGAGTGTGTTCGCCTGATGGTGAGGGACACTGTTAATATGGAAAGCTTATCCACAGCAAAATTCAGTACATCACTACAATAAATAGTTTGTATGGACTACGCTTGCGTTCAAAGCGAGCAAGCGCAATAACCCCCCAAAAAAATTAAAAACAAAAAATACAAAAAACAAAAACAAAAAAACTTCACTGCAAGGTATAAGAGGAACGAGATGAGATGAGACTGCCTTGTAAGCCCAATTTGTCAGGAATTGATTTGGGACAAAATCTATATGGCTAAAATAAAGATTAAGCCCCTGGATAACCAAAGATTACGGCTGCTACTGTTTTTTGTTTTGTTTCTTTACAATATCCTTTACAAGACATCGCTGTCAACATCAGCATCTTTCATCTGATTGTTGATTTCTTGCCAAGATTACGCTCAGGAGTTTGCCATTGCATTCTGAGCGACCGGCTCACATACCCCATAAGTTACTGACGCGGAGAGAACCACTACCGATTCTCGCACAATGTCATGTTACTCACGAGAGTATAAAGGATTACAGAGAAAGTCGTGTAATCCCTAGATCAGGGAGACCAGCTTCTACTGGCTCACACTAATTAGCTGGTCTTGGTATCCCCAAGGAGTGGGAAAGGGAATGTTAGATGTCTAGGTTGAAGTCTACCAATGGACTAATAAACAGCAGGTTTTTCCCCCCTGACATAACTCCCCTCTTTGTTATGTAATTAATCCCCCACCAAGGTATGCAAGGGAATTGTTTCGCTTGGAAAAAAAAAATATAACAATTAAATTATGAGTTAAAACAAACTAGAATCACTTTTATTGTCTATAATTAAGAATTCACAATATGATGGTTATCAGGATGATGATAGTGAAACTGTAGAGGTTAATGTAATACAACAATCACATATATGCAATGATGAAAAGGATGCACATAACTCTTGTATCCTGTCTGGATCGGTGACCGGGTTACATGATCTGCCTTGCATCAAATGGGATTCCCCAAAGCTCCAGTAGAAACACCTACACTCCAGAAGAAACAGCTCATCGGTTTTCGAAACCAATGTCTAGTCCTGAAGCTACTTTATCGTCCCTTGTTTTCGGGATCTATAACCTGGTGCTCTTATTGAGAGCTGTTCCTAGTAAGTGCACATCTGATTTGACCATTTCAATTCCAACTCTTGCAGGTCCACATAGCAGGATGGATAAGAACGTGTGTTCTTAAACATCCGGTGTGCTGATGCAGAGGTAAGCGGTTCAACCCTTACACCAGATAGCTGGACTAAAATGTTGACCTGTCGTCCTTGACTTGGGGACGTTAATTACAAGTGCCTCTGAAGGTGGAGTGGGTTCACATAATGGCAAGGGACACTATTAATAGGGAAAGGTAGCCCACATACAAAATTCAGTCCATCACTACTATAAATAGTGTGTATATACTACGCTTGAGTTAAAGCGAGCGAGCACAACAACAACAACAAACAAACACAATATTCAAACTCTTGAGACAAATGGCCCCTTTCAACCATAATTGACCATTAGAATCCCCTAGCCTATATACCGTTACTTATCTATTCTCTCTCCGTTTATTTCCATAGGTGCTAGTGCAAGTGGTTTTCGTAGACCAGCTGTTTCAGTTCATAGTGTCTAGAGTCAGGCGGGATTATCTCCCGTGCTGACCAGTTCTCCTGTCTACCCGTCTGGGTAGTTTCCTTATCAGTCTAACACTCACGTCTATGACCGTGAGCTGTCTCTATTCAATCCAACCTTCACACCCACTGGCCAAGCCCTTAAGCAATCCGTGGTTTCACCGACAATATATTGACGCAGAGATTCTTATCAAGCTGGAATGCCACACCCATTCTCTGTTGGTGAAAAATACTGGCGTCAACTTGAAGATTAGACAAACCGAATAAAACAGACTGTAGTAGTTTTGTTTTATGCTGGCACCTTTGTGTGCAATCTTATGTCATAGCTATGTAGAGAATGGCCTTGTACAAAGGCGCGCAGTTTAGTGTCAGTTTATTAAACGCTGAGCATGCAGTTTATTCTTATGTTGATTCCTCCTTTGTGTTTGTGGAACGAGAGGCAGTCTGGTGAAATCGCGGCATTCTACGACAGCTTGAAATGTATCTATATCTGTAATGTTGTATCTTATAAGAACTACACTGTAGATTTTAGTTCACTCAGTGGTCCATAGGGCGTATCTTCCATTGCTGCTTCTCTAGGCCAGAAGGTTAGCCTCGTTATGTCGCATTTTGGGTAGTCTTGAAGTATGTGATCTGCTGTCTGTCACACCATTTCATGCGTGCACATTGCTTGTTCACCAATCTTGAATATTTTATACCTGTGGTTGCATAGTCTATGGTTGATTGTTCTGAGGTGCAGAATAGTGATTTGTTTTCGTTTGTGCATAACATGTTAAACGTCTTGTGCCGGTGTTAATGGCTTTCTGATTTATTATATCATTCTTTTGTTTTGGTGGTATATAACAGGCATATCAGGTTTTTCTTCTATTGCTCCTTCCTTAGCTAGCTGATCAGCTATCTCGTTTCCAGGTACTCCACAGTTAGATTGTATCCACCCCATGGCTACACCAGATGTCCTGCAGGTAATCTTCATCAATGAAACCGAGAGTGGCTGTTCTACGTTGTACCCTGTTCTTTCTTCCTTGTCGAATATTCCTTTCACTTGTGTCTGGATATGTAGTGCTAGTCTGTGTTCCTCTTTCCGTGGACTTCGCTCTGGGGTAGTTTTCATAGAGATACCAACTACCATGGTGAAGAACTTTACAGTTTATATTTGCCGCTTTTATATCTATACTCTCTCTCTCAGTGCTTATATCCTCCATCTCCTTCTTAGGGGTTGATCACATCCCTCCCGTGATTAATCAAAATGCTTGCTACTGAATGACAAATTGGTTCATATGGTCATCGATTTGTGTGATTCCTACTAAATGACCAATTGTTTCAAAAGGCTACTACTACGTGGAGAATCAGTGCTATGAGATAGAACCTTGGCGCGCTTGTAATTTTCTTAGAAATGCAAACCTGCTACATTAAAGATCGTGAGGGATTTATGTAACAAGCAAATGTCTCATTGGCTACTGAATGAAAAATTGTTGCTCTTGGAAATTCCTGAGGTGAGAAGCTCCCGACCACAATACAGTCGTTCATGGAGTTCTTTCCCATGGCAATGATTCTTGACCCCTTCCATGTATACATCAGTTTGGGAAGGGGTTGTATTCTTTTCAAGGGTCAGTAACGCACCCTTTCGCCTATGTTTTCGGTAGCAATGGTAGCTACGGATATTGAAAGCTACGTTTCCCACCGGGAAGGTTAACCCTGTCAACAAACGCCCGCATAAGTCGGATGTGTCGGCCTAAAGGCGCATTGTAGCAGCTCCGCTGTAAACAGGCAAGACGCAATCACACCCGAAAAAAAGACTCCGGATGAACGTAGAAGAAGAAGAAGAAAGCTACGTTTTCGTTAAGGTGAGTTTCTTGCAACAACATAATTTACTTGTTCTTCATTCAAGATATTTTCTAGCTTTATTTAGTTTTCTTTGTGTTACTCCCTCTGCATTCAGTGAATAATGTCCAGTCTTTGTTTGGCATGGCCAGACACTTTATTCTCATGCCGCCTGGCTCCAAAAGACATCTGAGAAGGACCTCTAGTGGTTGCGTTTAGATCCTCTCGAGACACAGGGCCCGGTACTACATCTGCCTGGGGGTCCATAGCAGAGCGAGCACCATAACGGTTTGCAGTAATATACATTTTTCATTAGCTTATTTGCGCGGCATCCTGATTGCTTTGGTATTCTTCTTCTTCTTCTACGTTCATCCGGAGTTTTTTTTTTTTTTTTTGACGTGATTGCGCTGCGCCTGTTAACAGCAGAGCTGCGTTCTTGCGCCGTTAGGCCGACACGTCCGACTTCTGCGGGCATTTGTTGACCGGGTTAACCTTCCCGGGGGATTGCTGTGGTATGATTCCTCCAATTTTAGCACTCTCCTTTGTTAGGGTAGACTGATTTACTCGAGCTTAGATATGTGTGTATCCACGTGTCTGTATGTACGTACATACACATCTAGAGCAGTCTGATTTTACGGCGCCAGGGTCTCACCGTCACCCCTTCACTTGTTAATTAAAACATTTCCGCCACGTGAAGGCCAGGATTGGGACGTTTGCTGCCAGAGATTATGAATGCACAAGCCTTGGGGATATTTTGCAAGGTTGGGTGCACACCCCAACTCTTCCCCCCGGCTATAACAGCACTTTGGAACCTGGGGCATTTTAAATGTACGTCCCCAACTCAAGCACGAGAAGTCAACAGTCCAACTGACCAGCGTGTCAAGCGAACCAACCATGCCTCGGACGGGAGAGAAAGTTTTAGTGCGATAACAGATTCTGTGCCAAACAAAACATAGGTTTGGGCCAAGCAAACACAAATCATGGGAAATGGGAAGTAGGGGTGGGTTACATTATGGCTCGGTCAGAAGAGAAATGCGAGTTACACCTCTCATCCATCCCGCCCTCCTCTCAAATTGATTGCTGCTTTCTTTCGATAAATTTATATTATTGACGTCTTAAGGTTATGAAGGAAAAGAGGCATCAAGATGGGAGACTCTATGGAGACGTCAACAATCTCAAGCTGATTGCTGTGTTTTCTTTTTAGATTGAATAAAAAAACCAAAAAAAAACATATCTTATATTCACAATGTCTGGCATATGCTCAAATTTATTGATAACTTGGAGCACTTTACCCGAACCCACCACGATCATACTTATATCGATCGATCTCTAAACTGAAACTGTTGAGATAAAGTCCCAACTTCTGAACTTCAGACTGTTTGACAGTGCCATGTGCTGTGGCTTTCCCGTACTCCTATATAGGTTTCAATTTGTATGTTGTCTAAGGCGTCTTCTAGTCTCTAGATCAGTGGTTCTCAACTGGTGGGGAATATCCCCCCCCCCCAGGGGGGAATTTTAGGGTTTCCAGGGGGGGGGGGGATGAAGACCATTTCAATATCGCGTTAATACAAGAACCGATTACTTGATATTGTTTTTCCCTTCATACTTTACAGTTATGTACGTCTCAGCTTTCTAAAATTCATTTTATAAAGTAAGTAGACCCACAAATCATGTTTTATGTGGATGTCTAGACTTGTTTTAGTATATGCTATTAAATTTACCTTCCAATTTTACGTATGCTGTGTAGGGGTGGGGGAAATTTTTAGATAGGAAATATGAAAGGGGGAATGACGTTCTGAAAATACGGTGAAGGGGGGCACGTGCCAAATTTTTTATAGGGGGGGGGGGATGACGTTCTGAAAATATGGTGAAGGGGGGGCACGGGCCAAAAAAGGTTGAGAACCACTGCTCTAGATCTTACGTCTACATGTACTTGTATGAGTGTCAAAGAATGCCCAATACGTGTGTGTGTTTATTCATTAAAGGACCTCTGAATTCGATCACGTGAAGATCTGGCACCTCAGTATCAGGGTATTTAGCCCCAATGGGGCCTTCTATCTTAGATAGTATCTATGCAACAAAAACACCATCTTTGAAAAGGTATTCGTAGATATCAACTCTGTTCTTCTATGGAATCAACATTGTAATGCTGTGGGTCTGTACCAGCTTTAGTCCTTGTGAGGCCAGAAGATGTAGGAGAATGAAGAATCTGGCAACGGGCGGTAACTAGCGCTAACTTCCGGCTAGCAATGTCCGACAGGCCGGCCACAATCACTCTTCGGTCACTTCACCATCTCCAGTTTAGGATGTGCGTTTACTGACCGTGGTAACTTATGGTTTTCAGTGTTTATTGCAGCAATATTTTATAGTGAATTTAACCAGGACTGTTTTTAAATGAGAACATTGTGTCATAATACGTGACTTCAGTTTGCTTGAGCAGCGCTTATCTCAGTCCTTTGTTCTGATGTGGTGATCGGCAACCATTTTTCTCGCTCCCAGGATTTGGCCAAATTCCTAATGTGGTCATTAAACTGTTATTTACTGCCAATATAGTACCTTGCGAAGTATGGCAGATGGGTCTTTGAGCCTGAGGAATTATTAAGACCGCCTGGCTAGTGCAGTCGCCGCGAACTGTGCAGGTTAGGATTTTCTTTTTGCCCCCACCCCCGACAAAAAAATCTCACACCTTACCGAGGGATCGAACCCGGGTCTCCCGAAGGAGATTTCTGCGTTCTAGCCAGTCGGTCATTATGTTGTTCAATTTCCGAAAACCGCGCGATTTTGACAGGCTATAAATAGGCCAGAAATGTGATAATCATCAACTCAGACATCCTGTCCTCAAACCCAAATTTCTTGTGCGGATACCGTGACTGTGCAACTGTGATACATTTTTCAGTGAGGAAAAGTGAAATCTGTTAAAGACTCTTGACTAATTCATTGATATTGTGATTATGTGTGGATTATTATTTCAAGGAGACAGAAAACCAAACATTCAGCTTTTTCTCACGTAAAAAGTGAAAATTGTTGGAATAACGAGACTATTTCAGTGACACATTGACTCTATTTGGATTAATATTTCAAGGAGAAAGGAACCCAAACGCGAGTAGGAAATCGTATCTTACAAAATAAAATATACTAGATAAATTGAACTAAAAAAGCAAGCAAAAATACTAGGTCATCACGGCATTGTTAGAAAGCCGCCTTTTTCTGCATCGTATTTTAGCCCCTACCATCATGAGCATTTCTCTAGTGTAGACAGAACCGAAATATTACCCTCCGTTAGCGAGTTCTGCTAGCTCACCGCCTTTTAGGATATCCTATCTTATAAAAAATTAATTATACTAGATAAATTGAAACTTAAAAAACAAGCAAATATACTAGAAAAAAATATAACAAACAACAAAGTAACTTAAAATAAAGGCAAACATTTAAAACCTAAAACTCTAGCGCAAGCAGTTTCAACACACGATTGCTAAAGAGGTGCCATCTTCTGCAGTGTATCTTAGCACTTTCCGTTGCACGCAGCCAAAACCTAAATACGACCCGCCTTTCCAGAGAGCAGCTAGCCCACCGCCTTTTGTCTGTCGCTGTTCGGTCTTTCCCCATTGCACGCTCTTTTGTCTTTATGTTCTTCTTATCAGCAAATCCTAAATTTCTAGCACGGCAGATTTGCACCTCACGTGGATAGAGTAGGAAATCATATATTATAAAATAAAGTATACTAGTTAAATTGAACTTAACAGACAAGCAAATATACTAGCAATGACATAACAAACAAAATAGTAACATAAAATAGAGACAGTAATAAACTAAAATTCAAAACCTCAAACTAGAGAAAACATTAACGCAAACAAATACCATATCAAAGAAATAGGGAAAGGTCAACATTAGTCAAAAGAAAGAACTTAGTAGAATGGCTCACAACACAAGAAGCAGCTCTCGGGCCAAGGAAACGTACCCTTGGAAAGTAACAGCCGGCATGAAGCCAAGTACCAGCCGGGGACAGGAATGCAGTAGAGTAGACCTCTCAAGGGTAACCAGAGGGAGAGAGTGTCGGCCAAGACGAGCGGGAATGTACCAGCGCAGCCAGTCCAAAGAGGAGCGAGGATGGACCCAACAACCAGAGAGAGTGGCAAGCTATGCATAACAGTGCAACAGCTGACAGGCTAGAGGTAGAGAAAATACGCCTAGAAGTGACCCAAATAAAGTCAGGCCAGATGTCCTTCACCCAAATAAAGTCAGGCCAGATGTCCTTCAAGGCACTGGAAAGGAAAGAAATATTAGCACTATTAGAAAACACACTAGGAAATAGGTGCATTAAAACACTCATCAAAACACAGCAAGGTAAGATACACATATATCCCAACAGGGAAAATGGCGGAGATAATCAAAGAAATTAGAGTGTCGGAGAAGCCAGCCAGAATCCTACTGCCTCATGGAACCAGCGTGGGCAATAGTATATGTAAAGCAGGTTGCACCATTGTGGTTAAAGGTATCCATAATCATAGTGACATGACAGAGATATTGGACGACCTAAGAAAAGAAAACGCACACTTACAGATTATAGAGGGAGAGAGGATAGTGACAAGACAAGGAAAAACAACCACTGTCATCACAATAAAATGCGAAGGTAAAGACATGCTGAACAACATAACACTAAACAAGAAACACAGATACTTCGAAAAATTCGTACCACCAGTAGCACAGTGTGCGCGTTGTCAAAAGTATGGCAATTATTTACAAGCATGCAGACAGAAAGAGCCTATCTGCAAGTGCTATGGTGGACCGCACTGGGCAAGTGACTGCAAGATTGCAAAAAAGGACATAAATTATACAGGGCACAACCCCAAAAGATTCTGCGCAAACTGTCGGGGTAACCACGGCACAAGATACAAAGGGTGCCCTGGGTACAAAAACATGCTGGTAGCCAGGAGAGAAATCAGTGCTAACAGAAACCCCAATCAGGATAACAAAATTGAAGCAGAAATTTCCAAAAAATAGCCCCGGGTTGCAGTCTCAGGTATGAATATTGCAGACCGAAATGACCAACCTGAGATCGCAGGTAGCCGACAAATCACCAGGCAGCAGACAACAAGACCAAACAAAAACAGGACAAAACATTAGGCTAAATGAAGATAACCAAAGAAAGTTATTAAACAGAGTACAAGAAGCAGAAGAGAAGATGACAAAGTACATGGAGGAAGTCCGCAGCAAGGATGGGAGAAACTACCAATTGGTAGCAGAAGAAATCAAGGACCAGAGCACTGGGTTGTCACAATTTGCTGACGACTGCGCATATGGAGGAGTAGAAGATCCATAAAATCGATACGAGTCCAGCTACAGAAACAGATAACGAAACTAGCTAACTGGATGGAGAAATGGGGATTTCAAATAAACACCAATAAAACAGTCAGCATGGTATTCAGTACCAAGCAGACAAACTTTAGCAACGAGAATAACATAAAAATAAAAGGGGAAACAATCGAAAGATCACGCAGCACAGTATTCCTCGGAATGATTCTAGACGAGAAGATGAACTGCTGTGCAAAACACATACGGCAGACAGTGGACAAATGCAAGACCACGAACAACTTACTGCGGGTGATAAAGGGTAATGGATGGGGTGCCCACACCAAAACAATGCTGATGTTCTACAAAGCACTCATCAGAGGCAAACTAGAATATGGCAGCATTGTATACGAAGCAGCATCAGAAGCCAGCAAGATGAAGCTGGACACCATACAGACCCAAGCCTTAAACACCATACTTGGCGCAGGCAAAGGGACATCCAAAGCAGCCATGGAAGTAGCGCTAGGAGTAATGCCACTGAGTCTGAAGCGAAAGCAGTTGACATACAACTACTGGTTAAAGGTAGCACAAGACGAAGCTCACCCGGCCTACCAAACATTCAGTGACAACCGCAGCAAATGGGGAGGTATCCCAATATTAAAGATGCAAAGACCGGCGGGCTGGGAGGCAGCAGAGAAGATGAAAGAAAATGAAGAACTAGAAGAAACCATAAAACAGACAAGATTATATAAGCCAACAAACCCACCATGGGAATTAACAGTTCCAATTACAGATACCAGCCTAGCAAAGATCATCACCAAGCACATAGAGGATACAGAGGCTAGATACGCGGCGAGGCCCATACAGACAAAATTAGTAAAGACAACCTCACAATATACACTGATGGGTCCAAGAACGAACAAAGTGAAAGAAAGCGTGAGGTCTATTGGAAAAGGATGCATCAGCTGGAAGTATACATAAACGGGCAGAACCAAACAAGGACCAACACGTCAATAACCAAATTCACAGCCAACACAAGAACCAACTTACCCTGACACCATAGCAAGAACTATAAATAACCTACACGAGCCAGAAATCACCTGAAGGAGAGCACAAAGAGGAACAGTATCAAAACACACAAACCCACGGATCTCCACTCTAACCAACGCTGAAGAAGCAGGTTGAACGAGACCGAGTTTGGAATTTTTGTTTTTGAATCAAGCAAGCAAGCCATGTGTTTTAGTCTCTAGCACGTGTGTTTTGAAAGCTATCCGCCGCTGATTAGAACTGCTGCATTTGTTTACATATTGATGTAAGTATATCTATTACAGTTTGTTTTTTAAAGCCTAGTCTCATTGGATATAAGTAATATTTGAGTTACCACTTCATTTTTATATCTGTGTATAAAATTTCATTATCTGAAATGATCGGTTGAATTAACATTAGCTGTTTTAAGTGAATCACTTCACCCAGTCTCAAGCGAAAATATCGGCAGCCATCTTGGATTTCTTGCCCCCGATTTTGGCCTCATTTACTTTAACAATACTTATATTTCTTCTATATTTCAACACTTTTTTTCACCATTAGTTGAAACTATTATTAATTTCAACTTGGTTGAACTTAAAAGCTGTGGAAGCTTGTAAGATTTATTCACAGAACTGAATATAAATGATATTCTTACAAGGACTACTCAATAAAAACAAAAAAATTAGTTGGTTGAAAAGTCAGTTAACACGTGTTTTTTTGTGTGTGAATAGGTCTTTCTTTTGTGTAGGTTCGTATTATTGTGAGTAATATTGGAATTCTACATCCATTTTTATATCTCTAAAATTTCATTACTTGAAATGATTGGTAGTATTTACAGTAGCTGTTTAAAGTTAATCACTTCAGTTGGTCTCCTATCGGAAAAATTGGCAGCCATCTTGCCTTATTATTTATAATACAGATAAGGATCCTCGCCGGTGCTACGGAGTTCAGTGCACTGAGATGAGCTTCTCCAAAACTCAGGTTTGAGTTAGGAGGAGAACGGAGCACTTTTGGGTTACACTCGTGTGCCGTGACGTTGATCCATTGACTAAACTAAACTAATACAGATACGACTTTTATCGTTGTTTACACTAGTTCTTTATTTAACAGTTCATTGGGAAAGCCCCACAGCGATTAATATTATTAATAATTGAATTCTGCATACATTTTCATATCTGTGTGTAAAATAGATTATAATTAGCCTGATTAATTAATACATATGACCTTATTAATTATACCTCTCCCCTGCCCCTCCCCTTTTTCTTTTTAATTTTATTTCAATATTTCTCTCTCTCTCCCTTCCCCTCCCTCTCTCATTCCCTCCCCCTTCTTCCCTCTCTCCCTTCCCCTCCCCGTCTCCTCCCCCACCCCCTCCCTCCCTCCACCTTCATGCCACTGAAATTATTTTAGAACAATTTTTTTCCCCCACAGTTCTGAAGATCATCATCATCATGGAGAAGAAAACTGCAAGTGACATGAGACAGATAGACGCTGGTGAAGTTTTGCACACGCTGGAACCAGTCAACACTACAGATGAAGACAGACAGAATAGTGCCTTGGGATGCCATGCTGCAGAACTTATCCATCAAATTTCCACACTGAGGTAATTATCATCATCATCATCATTGCAGTGCACCATTACCTAGTACCATCATGATCTGAGTTGTGTTGTAATTCTTATGCAGAAAATTATGTGTATGGCATCTAATAAAAACAACTATCTGTTTCATCTCATCTCTCATCTCATCATGTTCCTCTTGTACCTTGCGGTGTCGAGGTGAAGTATAAACTTCGTGAGAGTGCCCGGTTATGGGCTTCGTATATCGACATTCCCATGGATTCTGTTATTCCCTCCGTCCAGCGTTTACGTGGTCGGCCTCTTCCTCTGTTTCCATCTGGTCTGTACGTCATTGCTTGTTGTGGCATGCTGTTGACTGGTAGCCTACTTGCATGGCCAAACCATTTGACTTGCTGCTTTCTAATAAAATCTAGAGCAGCTTTAACCCCCACTTTAGTTATCTTTAACCCCCACTTTAGTATCTTTTATCTGTTTCATATTTGCTGTAAATAGAGCACATTTACATCCATCCATCATGTGCCATGCCGGTAAGCGTGGCGCGGTCATGTTCTGCCATCTCACTCGATCACCAGAGTCGTGGATCAGCTCCGTGTTTCTGTCTCGACCATGCCACAAGGCCAAGCCATCCAGGTACTTGCTTCTAGGTCTTCCCCTTGGTCTGTTCCCCTCGATCTTACCAGTTGTCACCAAATTCTCCAATCCATTTCTTCTCATAACATGCCCAAAAAATGTTGACTGTTTATGTCTAATTTCTCTAATCAATTTACGATCTTCATTTGTTTCTTGAAGGACTTGTTCATTGGTCTTTCTGGCTGTCCATGGTATTCTTTGCATTTTCCTCAGAAACCACATCTCTACAGCCATCAGATATTTTTCAGCCTGACTGCTCATTGTCCATGCTTCACATCCATATAAAAGTACAGGTTCAATGTAGCATCTCAACACTCTTTTTCTCGTTTCAATTGACATCTTTTTATTGGTCAATATGTTTTTCATCTTGCTAAAGGCTACTTTTGCCATGGCGATTCTTGTTCTAATCTCTTCAAGGCATCTCCCATCAGATGTTATTACTGTTCCGAGATAATTGTACCTGCTCACTTGTTGAAGAATATTCCCATTTACTTGTATATTACATTGTGGTATTTCGTCCTTCCTAGTGACGACCATAATCTGTGTCTTTTTACAATTTAATTCTAACCCTAGTTGTTCACTGTGTGTAACAATCGCATCTACTAAATTTTGCAGGTCCTGTTCATTGTCTGCAATCAAGACTGTATCATCTGCATATCTAATGTTATTGATGCATCGTCCCCCAATATTGATTCCTTCCATATCTTCAATATTTCTGAAAATACTTTCACTGTACAGGGAAAACAGATCTGGAGACATTACACATCCCTGTCTCACACCCCTTTTAATAGGCTGATATTGGCTTACTTCATTATCAACTCTTATGGCAGCTTGTTGTTTCCAATATATGTTTTTTTACAAGTCTAAGATCTTTTCCATCAATTTGTAGATCTTCAAGCATCCTTATCATGTTGACATGTCTCACTTTATCAAAAGCCTTTGTGTAGTCAATAAAGCAAAGGTGTAGATCTTTGTTTACTTCTATAGAACGTTCGATTATGTTTCTCAGTATATACACAGCATTTACTGTACCCTTGCCTTCCACAAACCCACATTGTTCTTCTCCTATTTCAGGTTGTATTTTCCTCCTAACTCTTTGCATGATAATTCTTAGCAAAATCTTCGTGATGTGACTCATTATACTAATTGTTCGGTGTTGATCACATTCCAAGGCTCCTGATTTCTTTGGGATTGCAATAAATACAGAATTACATAACTCCTGAGGTATATTTCCAGTATCATATATTGTATTAAGCAGACTGGTAACTTTATCTATTCCATATTCTTCTAAAGCATTAATCATTTCTGTTGTGACGCTGTCTGAACCGGGGGTCTTGCCAGATTTCATATGGTTAAGCGCATTCTGAACCTCCATCTTTAAAATTGCTGGTCCTTCATTATTATTTTGAACATCATACTGTTCGTCTCTGTTATCGTCATAAAGGTTTTTCACATAATCTGACCATTCATGTAAGATCTGATCTTTTTCTATTATGATTCTTCCATCTTTTGTCTTTAGGCAGCCTGCTGATGTACGTGTTCTTTGATTAGTAAGCTCCTGAATTCTTTTGTGCATTAGTTTTGCATTGTTACTGTTGTGTTGTTTTTCAATTTCTCTGCAATTTTTCTCAAGCCATGTTTCTTTTGCCTCCTTACATAAAGTTCTCACTTTTCTGTGAATTTCTTCATATTTGGCAGGATTATTTTTGTTCTGTCTTCTTGTTTCCATTAGTTGTAAAATTTCTTCAGTCATCCATGTCTTACGGCCCACTTTCTTTACTTTTGGAATAGTTTTTTCTGCTGCGCAACTGATTGAATTCTTCATCGTTTCCCATTGATCATCTACATCTTGAAACAGGATCTCTAGATCAGACAATATATCAAATTTGTTCTTTACTTCTATGTTAAAATTATCTTGTATTTCTTTGTCAGTCTTCAATTTGCACAAGTCATATTTAGGGTTTCCTGCTGTATACTTGACTTTCTTTAACTTTACCCTCAATGTGCCTGTAATTAATCTGTGATCACTGTAACAGTCTGCATTTGGAACTATTTTTACGACTGTTAACGCATTTCGAAACCTTTTGCTAATCAGGATGTAATCTATCTGGTTTTTAATCCTGCTGTCTGGACTCCTCCATGTCCATAATCTTCTAGGATGCTGTTTAAACCAGGTGTTTCCTACAACCATTTCTTGTTCTTTTGCCCATTCTACAAGTCTGTATCCTCTTTCATTTCTCTCTACCAAACCATGGTTGCCTACACTGCATCCATCGCCTTGCTGTCCTATTTTTGCGTTGAAATCACCCATTATGATATTTATTTCTGATTTTTTGCAGTTCTTCAAAGGCAGACTCCACATCATTATAAAATTCCTCTATGCTTTCTTCACTGCTTTCACCTGTTGGGGCATATACTTGAATGACATTTATGTTGATGATTTCACACAACATGATTTTCTTGGCATCTGTAAAGATGGCTTAACACAATGTTAGCCGGTTAGCGATTTCTCCGTAATCCCGTTTATTCACGTTAGCAAATGTGGCTGCATGCGAATCGGTAGTGGTTCTTGTCACGCCCGTTATCTACAGGATATGTGAGCCGGCCACTCAGAAAGCAATGGTAAACTACTGAGCGTAATCTTGCCAAGAAATCAACAGCAGCAGTGAAATGCTGGTGTTGACAGCGATGTCCTGTGATAGGATGTGCGGGGAAAAAAAACACAATGTTGAATGTTTGAATATGTTTTACAGATACAAGGATGGGTCTGACGATCCAGGTGCATTTATGGCTTCTTTGAAGAATAAGATTTATTTATTCTTATCATCCCGTCACCTGTGGGTCTTCTCCGTGACTATGTTGTGTTTTGTGTATGAATTTGTTGATGATGACCAGTCGCAACATCCTTGTATTGTTCGTAATTATATTATGTAAAACTGCATTACTTTGTGTTTTTTTATATTGTTTACATTTCTAAAGCTTCACCCCAGTTTCACTATTTTTATTCATATTTCACAGGTGATCTTAGTGACAACTGGCAAGATCGAAGGAAACGGACCAAGGAGAAGACCGAAAAGTAAATACCTGGATGGCTTGGCCACGTAGCATGAACGAGACAGGAACACTGCGCTGATCCACGACTGGTGATCGAGTAAAATGGCGAGTCATGACAGCGCACACTTTCTGGCATGGCACATGATTGATTGATTGATTGATTGATTGATTGATTGAGTTGCAAAGACAACTTATCACAAACATCAGAAAGAAGAAGTCATTGGTTTTTGGCCGCATTATGAGAAGACAAAAACAGGAACATGTCGTAACAACCGGAAAGATTTATGGAAAGAGAGATAGAGGAAAGGTGAGAATATTTTTGACAGTCTTGTGTCATGGCACAGAAGGGAGTCAACACACAAATTGATTCATGCTGTCCTAGACCACAGTTGATGGGGAGGCATGATCACCCACATCAACCGGCAAGGCACTGGATGATGATGGTGTATCCGTCATATAATTTAATATGAACAAAGATGAAAATGCTGTTTGAGCACTTCGATAACTTGTGGCCTAACACGTATATCTCTGTGTTTTATCACTTGTGCCAGTGTAACTTATTTTTGTGAACAAAGACCTTAGCAACCATTTATGGTTGTGCTTATGACAATGAGATTTTATTACGTAAAAAATAATTTTGAAATATTGTGTCATTTAATCACACTAATATTAAAAATGTTTACCCATTAATATAAATAGAACAAAATAATGATTGTTTTTATTTTTTTGCGCTCGCTCATTTTGAACTCAAGTGTAGTCTATACACACTATGTTTATAGTAGTGATGGGCTGAATTTTGAGCGTGGATTAGCTTTCCTTATTAACAGTGTCCCTCGCCATCAGGCGGACCCACTCTGACTTCAGAGGTACTTGTAATTTACATCCTCAAGTCAATGACAACAGGTCAACATTTTAATCCAGCTGTCCGGTGTAGGGGTTGAACCTCGGCATCAGCACACCGGAGGTGTAAGAACACATGTTCTTACCCATTCGGCCATGCTGACCTGCACATGATGTTATATTATGCTTTTTTTAAAAAAACAGCAGTAGCTGGGCGATGTAGCCTTTCTGTATTGGATAGCTAGGTTCAAGCACTGACAGGTGTACTCTCAGATCACTGGCATTTCTTTTTGCCACGATGACAAGTCTGCTTCTACAAGTAAATATACACTACACTATATATATATATATTTATATTAATTAGATGAGCGACTGGCCGAGTGACTAGAATGCTGGACTCTTATTCGGGAGACCCGGGTTCGATCCCTTGGTAAGGTGTGGGATTTTTTTCTGTCGGGGGCAAAAAGAAAATTCTAACCTGCACAGTTCGCGGCGACTACACTAGTCAGGCGGCCTTTAATTCCTCAGGCTCAAAGACCCCTCTGCCATACACCACAAGGTACTATTTTGACAGTGAGTGACAGTTATATATATATTAGGGCTGCGACCGATTAATTTAAATTTAATAGTTAACTTTTGAAAAATTAACGATGAATTAATAAATTTTGATTTAAGCAAAACATTTATAGTCACATAACTCGCATTATAGTCGTATTTGTCAAAAATCTAAATAACACTGGATTGTCTTGTTCATATTTCTTCTAATTACTAACTATGCAAACAGACGAGTGTGTTGACAGTATTTGGTTCAAGTGACGAGCGTGTCTTATTAACGATATAACCAGCAGAGCTGAACAATCGTTCACATGGAACTGAGATAGCCGGTATGCACAGAATGGTCTTGGCAAGGAATGCCAATTGTGTATATCGATGTTCATTAAGTTTCCACCATTGTAGAGGGTCAACTGATTCAGCAACTTTCTTCTCCATTTCAGACTCCATTAAGTTAATACGCTTTTCATTTGTTTCACATATAGTTTCATTGTCAATGTCAGTATCATTCGTTGCAGCAGTCTCCATCTGCTCACCATGAACAGCAACTGCTATTTGGTGTTCAATACGTGACCAAATTCGTTCTTTTGCATCTTTTGACAAACACTTCAGGTATTTGTAGCGTGGATCAAGTGCTGTTGCAATCTGTAGTATTTAAATTATTGTCATATTAGTTACACGTTCACTGAAGTCATTAATACATGCTGCCTTAAATTTAGCTATGTAGCCCGGATCATCATCGTATACAGTCAAATGCTTTGTCAAAGATGATAGCAGTGGCAATACACAGCTACATGAAATGTAATCTTGACCGCCAAGCAGGACCGTGGTCTCACAGAATAAGTCCAAAACTTTAACATATTTCGAAATCTTCTCCCAATCTGAATCTGACAGTTTTGGATCTTTGTATTGCTTCTTTTCATCTGACATGTAGACAGTTAATGCTGCTCTGGCCTGTAGAAGACTGTGGCATAATAAAAAATACTGTTTCATCTTGTTGTACAGACAGAAAAATAAATGACCAAGTCCTACAAGAAACAAATTAAAATCGTTAACTGATTAGAGAAATTAGACGCAGACAGTTGCAATATTTTGGTCATGTTATGAGAAGAAATAAATTGGAGAACTTTGTGATAACTGGCAAGATCGAGGAGAAGAGAAGGCAGAGCAGTAAATACTTGGATGGCTTGGCCATGTGGCATGTTCGAGACAAGAATACTGAGCTGATCCATGACTCTGGTGATCAAGTGAAATGGTGAAACACGACACCCACATTTATCGGCATGGCACATGATGATATACATATATATATCATGAAGTGCCATGCCGGCTGGCGTAGGCGTTCATGACTCTCCAGAGATCTCGGTCTTTGGTTTTCTTGATCAACTCTGTTGATGATATTCCTCCATGTCACCAACTCAATCCATCCAGCATAAATTCTCTTGGTCTGCCTCTGCCTCTCTTCCCCTCGATCTTTCCAGTTGTCACGATATTCTCTGATGCCTTTTCTCATCACATGACCAAAACAAGCTGTTTGCCTATTTCTTATTGTTGTATATAATGTTCTAGTTTCATTAGCCTCTTTCAGGCAGTCGTCGTTAGTTACTTTGGCAGTCCAAGAAATTTGCAATATTTCTTTTGCCTTTGCTTGCCCTATTCTGTGCTTAAAGCTCTTGAGGTTTCATGGGAGATTAAAACAGTTTAAGTTAAGTTTTCTTTCATAGTTGTTGATGACCACTTGCAGGCATATGATTCTGACTCTGTGTGAGAGTATTCTGCATGTTTATCTTATGATTGTGTACTTTAGAAAGTTTTGTAGCTATACATACATAACTCTGATTTGCACATAAACAGTTCTAATCTCTGTAATTTGCATGTTTCAGAAACCCGTGTCTACCCCATGGTCATGACCGAAGGGATTGCATGGAATAGTCAGATAGTGGCTTCAGTTTCTGGAAAATATACTATACTGAAAATTTATAAATGTGATGATTGTGGTGCACATTTTCTCAGAAAGGGACATTAAAAAGACATCATAATCCATACAGGGCAGAGACCTCATAAATGTGATTGTGGTGCATTGTTTTCTTGTCCAAGCACACTTACGCACAAAATAACCTACACGGGAGAGAAACCTTACAAATGTGATGTTTGTGGTAAAACATTTTTTAATCCGTGTGCATTTTCAAATCATAAAAAATGGTTCACACAGGAGAGAAGCTGTATAAATGTGATGTTTGTGGTGCAGCATTTGTACAAAGTTGTAATTTAAGGATGCATCAAAGAACCCACACAGGAGAGAAACCTTATAAATGTGACGATTGTGGTGCAGCATTTTCTCGGAAAAGTACATTAAAAAGACACATTATAATCCATACAGGGCAGAGACCTTATAAATGTGATTGTGGTGCGTTGTTTTCTTGTCCAAGCAAATTGTTTATGCACAAAATAACCCACACACTAGAGGCACCCTACAAATGTGATGTTTGTGGTAAAACATTTTATAATCCATATACTTTTTCAAATCATAAAATGATCCACACTAGAGAGAAACCATATAAATGTGATGCATGTGGTGCAGCATTTATTCATAATTGTAATCTGACAATGCATCAAAGAACACACACAGGAGAGAAACCTTATAAATGTGATGATTGTGGTGCAGCATTTTCTCAGAAAAGTTCATTAAAAAGACACATTATAATTCATACAGGGCAGAGACCTTATAAATGTGATTGTGGTGCGTTGTTTTCTTGTCCAAGCACACTGTTTATGCACAACATAACCCACACAGAAGAGAAACCTTACAAATGTGATGTTTGTGGTAAAACATTTTCTAATCTGCGTGCATTTTCAAATCATAAAATTATCCACACTAAAGAGAAACCTTGTAAATGTGATGTTTGTGGTGCAACATTTTCTACTAACAGTAACCTAAAAGTTCACAAAAGAATCCATACAGGAGAGAAACCATATAAATGTGATGTTTGTGGTGCAGCATTTCTACAGAATTGTGTTCTGAGGAGGCATGAAAGAACCCACACAGGAGAGAAACCTTTTAAATGTGATGTTTGTTGTGCAGCATTTGTACAAAATTGTGATCTGAGGAGGCATGAAAGAACCCACACAGGAGAGAAACCTTATAAATGTGAATATTGTGGTGCAGCATTTTCCAGTAAAAAGAATCTAAAAGTTCACAAAAGAATCCATACGGGAGAGAATCCATATAAATGTGATGTGTGTGGTGCAACATTTATGCACAGTAGTTATTTGAGGACGCATGAAAGAATCCATACAGGAGAGAGACCTTATAAATGTGATGAATGTGGTGCAGCATTTATACAAAATTCTAATCTGAGGGTGCACAAAAGAATCCACACAGGAGAGAAACCGTATAAATGTGATGTTTGTGGTGCAGCATTTGTACAAAATTGTGATCTGAGAAAGCATGAAAGAATCCATACAGGAGAGAAACCTTATGTATGTGATGATTGTGGTGCAGCATTTGTACAAAGTTGTAATCTGAGTGTGCACAAAAGAATCCACACAGGAGAGAAACCTTACGTTTGTGATGTTTGTGGTAAAGCATTTTCTACTTCAGGTGCATTTTCAAATCATAAAATTACCCACACAGGAGAGAAGCCGTTTAAATGTGATGATTGTGGTGCAGCATTTCCCAATAATAATTACTTAAAAGTTCACACAAAAATCCATACAGAAGAGAATCTACATAATTATGTTGCTTATGATGCAGCATTTATATGAAATTGTAATCTGAGGGTGCATGAAAGAATCCATACAGGAGAGAAACCTTATAAATGTGATGTTTGTGGTGCATCATTTGCTCATTTAATTACCTTACAACATGTCATCAAAGTGCGGAGAAAAAGATTACAAATGTGATTGTTGTTGTAAAGCATTTTCTCACAGAAGTACTATGAAATACCACAAGCGTATCAGTGAAAGAAGAAAATAAATGAAATTTATGATATCAAGTGTCAAAAACATTTCTCAATACCAAGGTGGGTCACACAAGATGTGCTGTTTGTGTGAAGGCATTTTCTTATACAAGTGCTCTGAAAGAATACAAAGTGGTTTTCTTTTTCCTCTTCTTCCTCCAAGTTCCTCTTTCAAGAGAGGCATATCTCACACCTATTTATGTATCTCAGAGTTCAGTGTATCTGACTTTGGCATGAATTTGTGATATTATTTTCTAGATGCAGTCTGATTCAAGATAATAGACTTCTATCTATTCACTGGTTGTTCTCTCTCTTATCCCCCCACCTCCCTCACACACACACTCGCACACTTCGTGTCTGGTATTCCTGCCAACACAGTGATTCTATGTTTCTGTGCACTGCTCAGTTTGGGCACTTTCATTTTGTTGACATAGCTAAGTTTAGTTATAGTATTTCGTGTGGAATGAGAACGAAGATTTTATGTGTTGATTTCTGGCAGTGGTATGAGCGTCAGCCAATCAGAAAGCAATAACAAACTACTGAACATAAACATGTTTAGTAAATCAAAAACATATTGGAATACAAAACATGTTGGAGTTGATCGTAACATCCTGTAAAGGACATGCAACTAACTATTTTTAGCATTTAATGTTATGAATAATCACTACCTGTTCTCTGGCTGCATGCATTTTGTGTCTGTGTGTGTGTGCTAAGATATTAGAATGGTTGTTTCTGTCTATCAAGAAGCACTGAAAATCACAATACTTTTCTGAACTTAAAATAACAAAATTAATGCTTGCGGACAAAACTACATGGCAATCAAAAGTTACAATCATTAATGATAAACCGAAACACATTTATGAAAACGTGCATATTTCTTGTGCCAAAACATAGATGTGAATTAAGGACCATTGTTCAAGAAGAAAATATTGGCTTTTGAACCTACATAATTGCAGAAAAGTTCTTAGAACGTCGTAGACCAAGAAAGAAAGCACTGATATTCATTGTGATATTCATTGACATCTGAACATTGAAGAAAACACGGCTCATTACCAGCATCATATTCCGGGAAACTGAAATATTTTGGCCACATTGACAGTCATGTCTTGGAAAGAACAATAATAGAAGACATGGCTCTGGAAGACAAGGCAGGGGTCAGCCAGCATGGAGATGGACGTGGGACACTGCAGACACCTAGGTCATGAATATTCATGAGGCTGGGAAATTGGCAAATGATCTAGAACCTTTTGGGCAAACTGTGATGTGAAAGACATTGTGCAAAGTGCCTGCTAACAATGATTTGTCTGAAGTTCTCAAGGATATTTGTAAACAAAATTTTATCACAATACAATCCATCTGCTATAATTGTGTAGTTAATAACATTTTGTGTTGTTGCGCTCGCTCGCTTTTGAACTCAAGCGTAGTCAATACACACTACATCTAGTAGTGCTGAACTGAATTTTGTGTGTGGATTAGCTTTCCCTATTAACAGTGTCCCTCGCCATCAGGCAAACCCACTCCGACTTCAGTGGTACTTGTAATTTACGTCCCCAATTCAAGGATGAAAGATCATTTAGTCCAACTGTCCGATGTAGGGGTTGAACGGTTGAACCCCTTAGCTCGGCATCAGCACACCGGATGTTTAAGAACTCGTGTTCTTATCCATTCGCCCATGCTGACCTACAATACTATTTATAAATGTATAAATAGAAAGAAATGACTGGGTTTAGTTTCTTCAGGTATCACATACTTAATAGATGACATCTAAGAATATATCACTAAAGCCAACAGCCTCTAGACCTCAAAACCTTGGCACGCATTCCCTAGTAAGCAAAGCTGAATTGAACAATAATACCACACACCCGGGAGGGTTAACCCAGTCAACATATGCCCGCAGAAGTCGGATGTGTCAGCCAAAGGGATCAAGTATCGCAGCTATGCTGTAAACTGGCACAACTCAGTTACGTCTAAAACAACATTCCGGACGAACGCAGAAGAAGAAACCACACATCTGTGCTCAGGGTGCATTGTTTTATCAGCTTGAAAATGTATCTTGCTATAAACTGTTTTGTATTTTACTGCTTTAGACATAGCAAGCAGGATAGCTCCACTATGACAATCACGGGAATTTGCCTGGATTTTACTATTCATGGTGGGTGTGGATTAAAATCCCTTGTACTCTCCCAATCAACATGAATAAATTCCGACCAGATGTCTCCTTTTAATAAAAAAAAAAAGTTTTTATAATGTTAGAGACCGAAGTCCTTGGATACTCAAGAAAATAGTCAAGAAGTGACTATATAGAAAGAAACTGAACAGTTCATGTTATCTCCAGAAGAAGAGTCGGATATCTAGCTAAAGTTTAAGATGAAGTTGCTAGACATTGTTATGTCCTCTCCCTGAAAATCTCCACTTCTGGTAAGTGTATTTGATTCCTCCAGAAGATGTAAATGAAGAGTGGGTTACGTTATTGCACTCACCAGTACACTCACAGTTAGAAAGATAATGTCATTTTATAATTAAAAACAACTGATGCAGTTATTGTTGTTACCTTTCTTTCATCAATTTAAATCAGTGATGTGATGTGTGGTTTATTAGTGTTTTGTTTAGTTACTTCATTGTTTGAGTGTGATAAACGAGTGAGCAATCACATTTTAGATGAGGGGGTGGTTCTGTTATGAGAAGATATGTGAAAACAAGTAAATCTACCCCCCCCCCCCCCCCCCCCCCCCAAAAAAAAAAAAAAACTTGTGAAAAGATGAAGACTCAACCGCTCATTGTGTGTGGGACTGCCAAAGTCTCAAATCTACGGACTGTTCTGCTGGTCCAAACAAGTACAGCTTGTGATAAGCTGGAGGCACAATATACAGAAGTGAGGCTAAGCAGCCATAGTGACGTGATGATTCCTTGGGTGAGCGCACTCCCGCAACCATCATGTGTCAGCTCGAGGTTTGGTTGGTGAGGAATGCCCATAGTCTGCCGACCGACATGCATGCAGATGATCTTGACGGTCCTATAGATTAAATAAAGATGGAGGGGCGAAGATAACGTCGAAACTCTGAGACCATGGAATGTCCCATGGAAGCCCAGGATGGCTAACAAAGTCAACAAATATCCAATGAATTCGGATGTGTCAACGAACAGTTCTGCTGTGAACAGACAATGTGGTTATGTACTGAAAAAGAATATTCCGGGTGTTTGTAAAGTTTCACTACACTTTGTATGTAGAACAAATGTGTTAAATGAATTACATGACGTCATCAGTAAATGTGCTCCACAGTCCATCATGAAGCAATATGCAGCAAATGGCTGTCGTCTGCTGGAGTTATTCTTTGTACTCCAAACAGAATGGTGTTATCAGCGGAAGAAATATATTTTTTGGTAGAGCAAGTGGTTGTTCAAAGATTTATAGAAAGATTTCCTGATTAACACCCTCATCATCGCACTTGCGGTTAGAAATTTGTTGAATAAGTTTCTTGCTATGGAAAATGTGCAAGATGCTCTGCGATCTGGTAGGCCTGCTGTATCTGAAGAAAAATGCGTAGATATCCAAGACACAATCCTGGAAAGTCCAAGCAAATCCTTAAGTAAAAGTCGCAACAAATGGGTGTATCAGTGAGCACAGAGCACACAATTCTTAACTTAAACGATTAAATTTTCATCCATACAGGATTTCTGTTGTGTCTGAACTAAAAGAGTGTGATAATCAATCTAAAGTTAACTACCCCACGTGGTTTCAAATATATTTAGCTAAAGAAGACGAATCAATTCTTGATGTAATA
Organism: Cepaea nemoralis; assembly: GCA_014155875.1. Lineage (NCBI taxonomy): Eukaryota > Metazoa > Mollusca > Gastropoda > Stylommatophora > Helicidae > Cepaea > Cepaea nemoralis. Next base: position 81,676 of record JACEFZ010003585.1, read on the forward strand.
TTCTTCTCAGATGAGTCTTGTTTTAATCTATCTAGATACGTTAAAGGCCAAAATAATCACAATGGGAAATATTTTTAATCCCGATGCATTTCATGACGCGTCTCTACATGATGAGAAAAGTGGAGGTATGCTGTGCTGTCAGAAGAAAATATTTTATTGGACCAACTTTCTTCAACAATACTATAAATGCCGATTGGTACTGACATTTTGGAACCTTTAATAGAACAGCTGACTGAACGTGAAATTGAATCAGCGTGGTTCCAGCAAGATGGTGCAACTACACACACACATAGCTAGAGCATCACTACTTTTTTTTGGGGGGGGGGGGGGGGGATTTTCGTAAATCGCATAATATCATGTGGAATTTGGCCTACTCGTTCGTTAGATCTAACTCCATTAGATTATCTTCTTCTTTTCGTTCATCCGGAGTGTTTTTTTTTTTCAGATGTGATTGCGGTGTGTCTGTTATGCGCCCTTGGGCCGAAACCCGTAGGCCAACACATCCGACTATGGCATGCTTTTTTGACCAGGTAGCATTCCTGGGAGACTCACTTTTGTGGTGCCATCTACAACCCAGCTGGCTAAAGTTGAACGGTCGAAGACAACGGTCATCCCTCAAAGGAAGGCAGGGACAGTCCATAGCATTTTCCGCCATCCAAGGCTGCTTCCATAGTTGCAGGGCCGATACATAGCGCCCTGGTTGAGGGCTCACAGTCCTGCTCATGGCTGCTTTAAATCCTCACTTCAATATATTGGTCATTTCGTTTGCCCCGGGCCATTCCCGCACAAACCACACAGGTTTGCAGACGGTATCCACTCAGTGAGTTTTCGGACATGTGCTTGTCGTTGCGCCCGTCAGGGCTGTTCCAGGCACGACAGACATTCGGAAAACTACCTAGTCAGAGCTGTTCCGAACAAGAGCGGCATTCGGAAACTAGGTAGTCAGAGCTGTTCCTAGCACGAGAGACATTCGGACGAGACATTTTACTCGGACGTAATTGCGTAGTGTCAATTTTTAGTTTGCCACCTTTAGGACGACACTTCCGACTTCCGGCGGGCATTTTTAATGAGGTTAGCCTTCCTCTGGTTTCGAGGCACGTTAGACCGTTGTGATGTCGCCAACATCTCAGCTGGTCAAGATAGAACGATCAACGACATCGCGGTCGGCCCTCAAGGAAAGGCAGAGGCAAGACCATGGGCATTCCCTCGCTATCCAAGGAGGCTTCCATAATTGCACAGACGGCACATATTGCTCTGAGACTGGGCTCACCCGAGGAGTTGCCACATCCTGCTCATTGCTGCTTTAGTTCTTCACTTCCATGTGTTGGGAATCTCGCTTGACACTGATCGCTCAAGCACACACCAGGAGCGGTCAGACTGCGAGCGACATCCACTCGGTAAGCTTTTATTTTTGACTTCGGACGACGCAATAGGTTCGCTCGCCGTGCGTTCCATTTCGCGTCATTGAGACGTTCTTCCACTTTTGTCTACACTCTCTATGAGTTAGATACAAACAGTTTTCGTAACCATTAGATTATTATCTAAGGGGTTTCTTGAAAAGAAGTGTTAAAAAATAATGTATACACAATTGTGGACCTGAAAGAAGCAAGCAGAAATACCATTTAAGAAATAACAGACATGTTGCAGAAGGTATTTGACAATATGAAGAGACGTGTACAGTCATGTCTTGAAGCCCGTGGTGGACATTTCCAACACCTGTTATAATGAATACTTCATTGTTACTTTCCAGCTTCCCCAAAACAGCGTTAGATTATTGCTGTTACTGTTGTAACAAATTAATTAAATTTTATCACGTATGACGACGCCATGCACTTAATTTTTCATATTTGTTCAACATACAAAGTGTAGTGAGACTTATAAACATTAGCATTCCTTTAGCATTATCTTGTGCTGTGCCGATAAACGTAGGCGGTCATGTTTCGCCATCTCACATGATCACCAGAAAATTGGATCAGCTTTGTCTTCTTGTCTTGACCATGCCATGTGCCCAAGACACCCAGATATTTACTTCTCTCCCTTTCCTTTGCTCTGTTCTCCCTCAATCTTGCCTGTTGTCACCAAATTCTATAGTTTATTTCTTCTCATAACGTGCCCCAAGAGTCGTGACTGTCAACGTTTAATTTCTCTAATCAGTTTACTCTTTTTATTTGATTCTTGAAGGACTTGTTCATTGCTTTGTCTGTCTGTCTATGGTATTTGACTTGCATTTCCCCCATAAACCATATTTCCACTGCCATTAGTTGGTTTTTAACTTGTCTGCTCATTATCCACGTTTCACATTATACTGTAAGAATAATCAAGCCAACATTCACATAACCCGTAACTGGCCTACACGACGTGGCCACCCCCGCACAACAGCTGTTACAGGCTGGCTAAACCAGGCGTGGGTAACCGATTCGGAGTCAATCCAATCGGTGAAATAGATTATGCTTACCCAGCATGTGAAGATGGGATTCTGCAGACTGCGCGGAAGAAATCATTGATGATTCAACGGGCAAAACAGCGTTTACCTGCAAAACGTTGGGGAGCGTAATGAGCACGACAAGGCCCGTAGAGCGCCCTGGTCATCCACTGAACCCGTATTCCCCCTCTGCCGTGCGTCCACCTTGACGAGGTAGAGGGGCTTGCTCGTTCCAATGACCCCAAGAGCTATGCCGACGGTAGCACAGCTACTGGTAGGGTCACCCATGTCGGACAGGTCAAGGGAGAGGGACCAGACGAAGTGACGCACAAACCTGCTGCCTTGTAGGTAGACTGGGGACAGTCAAAGGCTAGGGAAAGCATCCCGAAAAATGTTTGTCGAAATCGGATGTACTGAGCCACAGGCTTGACAAAGAAGTGCAACGTAACTCTATCATTCCATGATGCCACAGATGAAAATTAATCGTTATGGTGCTAATCCCGTGAAGTCCCATCAGGCGGTGATAGTGCCGGGCCCCCTGCCTCAAGGGGGTCCACCCATGACTACTGGTGGTCACCTTCCCCTGTGCTGTGGAGTCAAGGCACAGAGGAGTAGGTTAAGAGCTATTGACCAAATACCAAGGACACTCAACATACTACAGTGGAATGCCGAAGGAGTTTATAACAAGAAAGAATCCCTGACACAGCGTCTTCATAAAGATTGTATAGATGTGGCATGCATTCAAGAGACACACCTCAACGCCATGCGCACATTTTCAGTCAGGGGATATCAGGCCACACGTTTCGACCGCGAAGGACATAAAGGAGGAGTTCTAATACTTACACGAAATACAATACCTTGCAGTGAAGTATCTGTGATCTCTGACAACCAAACAGAAATTATAGGTGTTGATATAATGATAAAGGACGTGAAAATAAGAATTTACAATCTTTATAGCCCAGCAGATAAGGATCTTACACTCTCAAACATGAAAATAACTGACACAAATTGCATTATTGTCGGAGACTTTAATAGCCGTTCAGAAAGATGGGGATACCCAGATACTGACAAAAGAGGAGATGAAGTGGAGGACTGGGAAATAGACTCAAATCTCCATCTACTCAACAAAGCGGATGACACACCGAGCTTCTACTCCAGAAGATGGATTACCACTTCTACTCCAGACTTAGCTTTCTGCACAGGAGACATCCTCCACAAAATCGACCGCCATGTGCTGGACCAATTAGCAGGTAGTGACCACAGACCAATCAAGCTTGTAATGAATATGGAGTATGTTCCACAGGAGCAAAAGCCCTTGCCCCGCTGGAATTACAAACGAGCAGATTGGGACAGATTTGCCACACTAACAGACAAATATTGTGAAAACATAAATACACGATATGGCAACATGAAGCAAATGGTGGAAAGTCTAAACAGAGCAATAATACAGGCAGCCACTGAGTCCATTCCAAGAGGAGCGAGGAAAAATTACAAACCATACTGGACTGAAGAACTACAAAGTTTGGAGGACAAAGTTGAAGATGCCAGGAAGACAGCAGAGAGAGAACAAACAATTGAAGCGAACATCTCTCTCAAAGCCATCTCAGCAAAATATAAAAGAACAGTAAATCAAACAACAAGAGATTGTTGGAGGGAAAAAACAGAAAACCTGAATTTTGACAGGGATGGAAACAAACTATGGAAACTAGTGAAAGCCATGAACAATGAAGGACCTAGAAACAAACAAATAACAATTAAACAAGGAAATGCCTTGCTTACAGGAAAAAAGGCTGCAAATGCACTAATGGAACACTATGCCAGTGCAAACCACATTGATATTACAACCGAACAGAAGAAAGCAATCAAAGATAAACAGATACATCATAGTAATACAGAGACAGCAGCAGAATATATGATGGCAAATCTAACAATGGAAGAAATGGAACAGGCAATGAATACCCTAAAAAAGAAGAAATCACCAGGAAAGGATGGAATCACAAATGAAATGCTAATAGGACTAGGGACAAAGGCAAAAAAGAAACTACTAGCAGTCCTAAATTACAGCTGGAAGAGGGGAATAGTCCCACAGGCATGGAAGGAAGCTATACTAATACCAGTCCCAAAGAAAGGAAAAGACCTGGAAGAACCAAATGGCTATCGACCTATCAGTCTACTTAGCTGTGTAGGAAAATTAATGGAACGCATTATCAATGGCAGGCTAACATGGCATCTGGAAGAAAACAAACTCTTAACACCACACCAAGCAGGATTCAGAAAGTACAGATCCACTGAAGATCAAATAACCTATATAGCTCAGGAAATAGAGGATGCCTTCCAAGAGAAAACGCACACACTAGCGGTCTGGATAGATTTAGAAAAAGCATTTGATAAAGTATGGAAGGAAGGACTGAAAGTAAAACTGCAAAAAATGCATGTTTGTGGGAAAATGTACAAATGGATCAGCCACTACCTTGAGAACAGAACTGCCAGGACAAAAGTACAAGGACAAACCAGCAAAATGATGCTGTTGGAGCAAGGTGTCCCCCAAGGAGGAGTTCTTTCACCAACATTATTCCTAGCATATATAAACGACATCACGGAAAATTTTCCAGCCAGAGTACACACATCATCCTTTGCAGATGACCTAGCCATATGGACATCTGAAGAATATATTAGTACAGCTAACAGCAGAATACAGCAAGCCCTATTAGCACTAGAGGACTGGTCAAAATCATGGCTAGTGAAGATAAGTGAGGAGAAAACAACATGCACAGTGTTCTCCCTCTCAAATAAAACTCAGCAACCTAAGCTGGTATTGAATGGAAAAATATTGCGCCATGAAGAAAATCCAAACTATCTCGGAGTCACCTTTGATCGTCGCCTGACATGGAAAACACAGGTTGAGAAAAATCGAACAAGAGCAAGGCAAAGAATGGCAATCATGAAAAAGCTTGCTGGTACAACGTGGGGAGCAGATGAGAAAGTTCTCAAGAAGCTATATACTGGACGGGTGAGGCCAGTACTGGAATATGGCATTGCAGCTTGGGCAACAGCAGCTAAGTCAAACTTTAACAAAATAAGTAGAGTCCAAAACCAAGGAATGCGAATCATAACTGGAAGCCTGAAGACAACGCCTATTAATGAACTAGAAAAGATCACTTGTTTACAACCAATGCAGGACAGAAGAGATAGCAGAGCCCAGCAACAAGCAGAAAAATTTAGAAGATTGACAGACCACCCTATGTATAACAGGTTTAATGGTTTTGGAAAAGGAAGACTGAAGCGTAGCAACTTTGTAGAAACTGCAAAACGAAAGATTAGGGCAGATCCCATACTTAACATATCAACAGTCAAGCCCATTTACTATGCACACAACTTCCCAGCTTGGAGACAGCAGCAACTGCCTGAGATGATAGAAAACATTCCTGGTATTGAGAAAAAGAACACTCAGCATGAAACCGAAAGAAGAGAAATAACCCTAAACTACATAAAAGAACATTACCCAAGCAGCAATTGGACCCATGCATATACAGATGGATCAGCCAAAAATTCAATAGAGAATGGAGGAGGAGGAATTCTCCTAAATGTAAAAAATGGAGTGAAAAAAACACATTCAGTGGCAACTGGAAAGTTTTCAAGCAACTTCAAAGCAGAGGTAGAGGCTCTGAAAACTGCAGCAGAAATGCTCTTGATGGAGGAAAATAAAGAGAAGCAAATAGCTATCTTCACAGATGCAAAGTCAGCTGTCTCAATACTGAAGAGCAATAACAGCACAGAAATAGCTGACCTAAGAGCAGCACTCCATGGTCTAAGCCAGAAATCCAAAAAAGTTGTAATACAGTGGATCCCATCACATTGCAGTATACCTGGAAATGAAGAGGCTGACAGACTGGCAAAAGAGGGCGGACGACTACCACAGCCTGACATAGACATAACTTACAATGAGGCAAAGAGGTTGATAAAAAGCACCTATAAAACCAAATGGGAATCAGAGCATCCAGGCCACCAGAAGGATGATGCATATTACAAACTCGACCGAAGAGAACAAGTAGCAATCTTCAGACTCCGCACAGGACATAACAGGCTGAAATACCACTTGTTCAATAAACTAAAAATAGGAGATACCGATGAATGTAATTGTCGAACTGGAAAAATGACAGCAAAACATTTGCTGCAGGATTGCCCAATATATGCAGAACAGAGAAAGATATTTTGGCCCACACCTGCTTCATTTGAGGACAAGCTCTATGGAGATATCAACAAGCTCAAGTTGACCGCAGCTTACTTTAACTACATACAGGTTGACATTTAAAGGTGTATGAAGAAGTATTCAGACTGCCACACTTCATACCACAGGTATGTCGGTTACAAAAGCCTCCCAGAGGCATGAAATGGAATATTGCTCGGATAGCAAATCCATTACGTGGAAAGTCCGAATCAAAAGCTCACTGTGTGAGCTTCATAAAAGGTGGAAAAAGTGTCCTAGTGGCACGAAATGGAATATTGCTTGGATAGCAAATCCATTACGTGGAAAGTCCGAATCAAAAGCTCACTGTGTGGGCTTCAAATAAGGTGGAAAAAGTGTCCTAGTGGCACGAAATGGAATATTGCTCGGATAGCAAATCCATTGCGCGGAAAGTCCGAGTCGAAAGCTCACTGTGTGGATGTCATCTGCACACTGCATTCTTCTGGTTTCCGGAAGAACAGCCTATGGTGAACGGAAGGCCCAATATACGGAAGTGAGGCTAAGCAGCCATATGCAGGACGTGACGATTCCTTGGGTGAGCCCAGTACCAGAGCGCTGTGTGTTGGCTCTGCAATTATGGAAGCCTCCTTGGATGGCGGGGAATGCCCATGGTCTGCCCCTGCCTTCCCTTGAGGGCTGACCAGGATGTCTTTGGCTGTTCTATATGGGCCAGCTAGGATGGGAGATAACACCACAACAGTGAGAGTCAAACTACCTAAGACACCCCCGGGAAGGTTAACCCGGTCAACAAATGCCCGCAGAAGTCGGATGTGTCGGCCTAACGGCGCAAGAACGCAGCTCTGCTGTAAACAGGCACAACGCAATCACATCCGAAAAAAAAACTCCGGATGAACGAAGAAGAAGAACCCGTATTCGCCTCCAGTCGTCTTGACTTGTCTTGCCACTGGACTCAGGCGAGAGAGTGAGGTCGACGAATTACGCAACTCTTCCTCACTTTAATCCAATTTATTGCGCAAGTCATTCTGCATCCAACTTCATATATCACCTTCAAGCTCTGTGGCGAGCGGCGAAGCGGCAGGCGTAGTATGTTGGCAGTCGTAGTCGCAGGCCTGCACACATTCGGCTCAGGCCATATGGTCGTCTTCTACTGGCCGAAGCAGCAGTGGGGTTCGGCAGCCCCCTGAGTGCTGAGCAGCCCTTTATAAGAAAGCACTGCTCACCTCCATAGCACGAGGAAGGGGCTAGAAAAGGTGCCCTAAACATTGTCTGCTCCATCATCACCTAACCAGCTAGCCGCGGTTGGTTGGTACTCTAAACTGCGGTCGACATACAAACAAAGTAAACACAGGTAAAGCTAAAAGAGCTAACCATATTCCCTTGACAATTGAAACTTGAAATGTACGCACCCTACTTGACAGAGACGGCGCGTCTGGCCCAGAGAGACGAACAGCACTGATTGGAAGAGAACTGGGCAGGTACAACATCGACATTGCAGCCTTGAGCGAGACCTGACTTGCAGAAGAATGCCAATCTGTGAAGTAGGTGCCGGATATACATTCTTCTGGAGTGGAAGGAAAAGCGAGAAAAGACGCCATTCCAAAGGCGTGGGATTTGCCATTAAGTCAGCCCTGGTAGGCAAACTAGCTGAATTTCCGAAGGCTATAAACGACAGGCTTATGACCATTAAGTTGCCCCTGCTGAACGGAAGGAAGCACGCCACCATCGTGAGTGTCTACGCATCAACCATGACCAATGAAGACGACGTCAAGAACAAGTTCTTTGAGGACCTGCACAGTGTCTTAACATCTGTTCCCAAAGGACACAAACTTATATTCCTTGGGGACTTCAATGCCAGATTACGCAAGACCTCTTGGCGTGGCATCATAGGAAAGCACGGAGTGGGGAATTGTAATAGCAATGGACTCCTCCTCCTCCTCCTTCAGACATGTGCCGAACACAATCTCCTGATTACCAACACAATGTTCCGTCTTCCTATAAGAAATTAGACATCGTGGATGCACCCTCACTCGAAACACTGGCACTTTATTCACTATGTCATCGCCAGGAGTGACAGACAAGACTTTCGGGTGACAAAATCCATGTGTGGTGCCGAATGTTGGACAGACCATGGTCTCCTTGTCTCAAAAATAAACATACACATCAAAACACCACGACGTCCTCAACTAACTAACTAACTAACTAACTAACTAACTAACTAACTAACTAACTAACTAACTAACTAACTAACTAACTAACAACAAAATGCAGCTGTCGTTTGAAAATATGCTGGAAGACCGCCTCGAGCTCAATGCTGCAGCTAAACAGGATACAGAAACAGAGTGGAGAGCCCTAAAGGACATAACTTACAACACTGCTATGGAAATCCTGGGTCCAGCCTCCCCCCCCCCCCCCGAAAGCATAAAGACTGGTTTGATGAAAATTGCGAAGACATCAACTAATTGCTGGCTGAGAAACATCTTCTCCTTAAGGCACATTTGAATGGCCCGAAGTCAACATAAACAAAAACACAAAAAGATGCCTTCAATAACATCCGGAGAGTAGTGCAGCAGCAACTTCGGCACATGCAAGACTCCTGGTTGAGCAACAAAACAGATGAGATTCAAGGCTTTGCCGACAGACATGCTATGAAAAAGTTCTACGACTCGCTGAAAGCGATCCATGGTCATACATCACCAGGCATAGTTCTCCTCAGTGCAGATGGAGGAACGTTGGTCACCGATAAGAAAGAAATTTTTCAACGCTGGGCAGAGCATTTCAGCAACATTTTAAATCAGTGGTTCTCAACCGGTGGGTAATTCCCCCTCCCCCCAGGGGGGAATTTTGGGGTTTCAGGGGGGGGGGGGTGAAGATTATTTCGAGATCGCGTTAATACAAGAACCGATTGCTTGATATTGTTTTTCCCTTCATACTTTACGATTCTGTACGTACCACCCTTCTGAAATTCATTTTATAACGTAAGTAGATCCGCAAATCATGTTTTATGTAGATGTCTAGACTTGTTTTAGTATGTGCTATTAAATTTAGCTTCAATTATTAGTATACTGTGTAGGGGCAGGGGGTAACTTTTAGGGAGGAAATACGAAAGGGGGGAATGACGTTCTAAAATTATGGTGAGGGGGGGGGGGAATGACGTTCTAAAAATATGGTGAAGGGGGCCAAGGGCCAAAAAAGGTTGAGAACCACTGTTTTAAATGAAACCTCATCCTTCGATGATGAAACCATCAACTACCTTAAGTCCCCACTAATGATACTCTTGGTGATTTGCCAAACATAGTGAAAATAAACAAAGCTATCCAGTAACTTTCCAGCGGTAAGGCACCTGGTCCTAACTCCATCCCAGCAGAGATATACAAAGCAGGTGGGTCAATTATAATAGAGCAGCTTCACCAAGTCTTTACAAACATATGGTGAACGAGACCATGCCACAAGATTTCAAGGACGCGTCAAAAGTCCACCTTTACAAACGTAAAGGAAACCGCCAATCCTGTAACAACCACCGAGGCATCTCCTTGCCCTAAATTGAAGGGAAGTTACTCGCGAGAATTCTTCTCAGTCGCCTCACAGCCCACCTCGATCAAGGTCTTCTTCCTGAGAGTCAATGTGGCTTCAGAAAAGAACGAGGAACTGTTGACACGATTTTCGCTGCAAGGTAGCTGCAAGAGAAATGACAGAACTCCGACATGTTCTCCACTTTCATTGACCTTACCAAGGCCTTTAATACAGTCAGCAGAGAAGGACTGTGGAAGATTATGGTGAAATATGGCTGTCCACGAATGTCTTTCCAAATAGGGCGTCTATTTCATGATAGTATGCAAGCAAGAGTACAGGAAAATTATGACCTGTCTGAGCCCTTTCTGTTCATCAATGGAGTGAAGCAAGGATGTGTCCTGGCACCAACACTGTTCAGCCTCATGTTTTCAACTATGCTGACGAATGATTTCGAGAAAAACGATGCTGGAATAGACATCAACTACCGCATGGATGGAAAGTTGTTCAATCTCAGAAGACTGAAAGCTAACTAAAACCAAAACTAACAGCGACATTGTCAGAGAGCTCCTGTTTGCTGGTGATTGCGCTCTATATGCCAACTCAAAGGCAGACATGCAACACAATGTTTCAACTTTCTCATATGCCTGTGCCAACTTCGGGCTCAATATCAATTTGGAGAAGACTAGTTATGTACCAGCCAGCTCCAGGGATTAATCACACCGTGGCGAATATCAAAGTGAATGGTCATAGACTAAGTGTTGTGGACAAATTCACCTATCTTGGCAACACTGTGTCACAAGCTGCTACAATTGATGATGAAGTGAATGCAAGAATCTCCAAGGTCAGCGTGGCCTTTGGTAGACTGTACAAGAATGCGTGAGACAGAAGTGGAACAAGCCTTCAAACGCAGCTGAAAGTCTACAAAGCAGTTGTATTATCCACACTGCTATATGCTTGTGAAACCTGGGCTGTTTATCAGCGACACGCTAGGAAATTACACAACTTCCACACAGTCTGTCTTAGGAAGCTATTGAAGATTTAATGGCAAGACAAGATCCTAGACACTGAAGTCATAGAAAGAGCGTGCATGCCCAGTATCCACACTCTACTAATGAAGAATCAGATTCACTGGTCTGCTCACTTGACTTATATGCCAGATCATAGGCTCCCTAAAAGATGTTTTTTTAAATTTTTTTATTAATTTTTTTTTTTTTTTAGGGCGAGCTGCGTTGTGGTAAACGCTATGAAGGCGGCCAGATGAAACACTTGAAAGACACTCTGAAGATCTCACTAAAAGCTTTTGGAATTCATCATTACTCTTTGAGAGACTGCTGCCTCAGACCGAAATTCGTGGCGTACACCATTACGCAAGGGTGTAGTCACTTGTGAAGCTAACAGGAGCAAACCTTTGAGGTTGAATATATAATTGTTTAAAAAAAAGACAATTTGGGATCTCCCTCTCCAGATAAGTTTACTTGTGTATCAGTATGCCAAGTTAAGTATGTTAGCTTTTATATGATGATTGTCTAGATTGGTTTGTAAATAGGGGTTATTTTCAACTATGTGAGATGGATACAGATAGTCTCTATTTAGCCCTTAGCACACCCGCCCTAACAGAGGCAGTTAGACCCCACTTGCGACAGGACTTTGATATGGTATATAATAAATGGTTCCCAGCCGACGTCTGTCCCGTTCATAAATCCACACCTAATACATATTAGGCCTGTCAAGACATCTAACTTTACGGAAAGAGAACCAATGGGCTATTTAAGTTTAGAATATAAAGGATCATGGTGTCCCTTTGTTGTAAAACATACCACTGTTTCCGTGACTACACTTAAGCCAGCACATAATGTCTCCAAAACAAAATACCACAACACAAGAGACAAAACCACATTTTTGAATGTACTAAACCCACATACATATGCTGCGGTGACCAGTATTGGGTTCAAGACACAAGACTCTTCTGTCTGTATATACTCACAAAACAGAAACTCCCTTTCCTATTTCTACATACAAAGACAGGTACAAGCGGACAATGCCATCATATACCTCTCCTCGCCTAATTCCAAACATTATATTTATTATATTGAAACAATGTAATGTAAATTAATATTAAAACTATGTAAAATTGACCAGTGTGTCTATTGTAATGGCCTTATTATGTACTTGATACTGTTATAGACTGAATAGACAAGACTAGACTGGCACCTTGCCGCCTTGACAGGCCATAGTTTTAAAGATTTAGCACAACCCACAACTGGCAACGCTGCTCGTATTCCGGCACGAACCTAAGGTCTTGTCCACGTCAATATGAAAGCACTAGACTCGAGTTTCGCTCTCGTTTGAGCTCATTAGTAGTGCATATACTTGACCGGACCCGGAAACAAACCCCGTATCACTGGTGTGTGACGCAGGTGTTTAACCACTAGACCAAGCGGCACACGCTAATGCAACCAAATTATCACACTAGAATATCACAACGGCACCCATCGTAGGCCATCGCTCAAACTTTGCCCGATCGCCGCGACTGACATCCGTCAATCGATGCAGCCCTGAATGATCAGGTCTTCTCACTGGCAAGGCACACCAGGCTGCTTAAAGTCCAGCGAGCAATAATCAAATTGATTTAAATATTGAGCACAACCCACAACTGGCAACGCTGATCGTATTCCGGTACGGACCCAAGGCCTTGTCCACGTCAAAATGGAAGCACTTAACTCGAGTTTCGCTCTAGTTTGAGCTCAAGACGATAGTTTGTAAAATGGAGTTATTCCTCTCCATAACACAAAGCCTGGGCTGAATTTAGAGACCATGTGTTGCTCATGCAGCCTGATCCCTCTCTCGACCTGTCTAGTTTACTCCAGAGGAAAGGTAACACCAAAACGTCTGGAACAAGACAAGCTGCAGAAGCTGCCGTATCAGCAAAGCAATGCTCTAACTGTCCGCCTGTAGGAGCTTCGATCCTAGATCAGTTACCAATCAAGGCTTAGGGCCTGGTCTGCCCTGCCATGACATATAGTCTTTAGGTTACATTTCTTCGCACTAAGATAAGACTTGTACTCTCCCAATCGCGCTCCTCCGCCCGAATCCGTTGGCACAATGTATATGTATGGTAAGCTTCGGCCAACATTCGGCGCTAACAGAAGCAGGTAGTACCGTCTACTGTCATACGGTAGATCAATCATATCTAAGACCTGATCTGATACTGTTATAACGTATTTGATAATTGCATAAATGCCTTTGAAACTGTTATAATGTCTTTGCTAATTTTAAAATGTAATTATTTTAATTTGCCTTTTAAACATGTTTTAATACATGCTAATGTACCTATTGTATAAATGTAATCCCTCACCCCTAACCATTTTGTAAACGTATCCTATAATAGTTTAATAAAAATGTTTTATAATATATCAACTGATGACGCTTTTGTGTTGGTTCATTTATGTGTTGTTATGGTTAATCTTGGTGATGTTGTTTCTTGTGTATATGTTGTTATTGTTTTCCTGGTCATGGCTGTTTTTCTATGGTGAGAGTATAATACTGTTGTTTATACACTAATTAATTAATTGTGTTGCGTATCCCTTACGGGACGTTGCAGTCAACACCAGCATTTGTTCAGCTGCTGTTGATGTACTAGGCAAGTGTTACGTTCAGTAGTTTGCCATTGCTTTCTGAACGACCGGCCCCTATACCTTTTTCGAAAAAACAAGCACCGCCGTGTTTCGAACCCGGGTATACGGGCTCACAAACCGCGTTCGCAAGCCCTTAGCCACAGAGACCACACGACGAGCTACCCTTCATTCTCGCCCTGCCCTAATAACGCTGTTGTGGTGTTGTTTATAAAGGTAAGGAAACATATGAACATTTACCTTTAAGTCAAGCTAATTAATAACACCCACCAGATGTCACCATTGACGATCACAAAAGCCTTATTAATCTACCGGGATTATCGATTATTGCTGGATCCTATTCATGACGTCACACCAATAATTTAGGATAGCTGAAAAAGTAATATTTCGACGCTCCTGAAATGCAAGGGCAAATGCGCCTATTATGCTACTAAGCCTGGCATCTACATGTGAATTGGTAAATACAATTGTGTTTGGCGTACAAAGGAACAGGCTTTTTTACTGCTGGTGTGGGAATCGGTGTGGTTCTATACCTAATGACTGGAGTTGCAGCACAGAGAATGTTCGGCCTACTGCTGTAGTGAGCCGGTCTTGTAGACATTGCTTTACGTCATCCCCTGGAAAGGTTAGCTGGATGCATACCTTGAGTTTAGGGACTGTAGTTTCGTCTGGTTTTGGTTTGGGCTGTTGGCAGTGGCGCTTTATAAATCCTGTGGAGTACCCATTCAGGTTTAAGACATTCTTCAGAGTTTCAAATTCATCTGTCAGTGTGTTCTGGGTGCATATCTTTCTAGCACGGTCAAACAGGGTCCGTACTAAGCCCCGTTTGTACTGGACAGGTGTGAAGCTCTGAAAATTTAGGTATTGGCCAGTCCATGTTTCTTCGTGGTACACCGATCTTTGAATTGTGCGTCTGCTCTTACATCTATTAGAATATCTAGCTATGACAGGACTTTGGAACATGTGGCATCTTAAGTTTACATGCCTAACTCAAGCACGAGAAGTCAACAGTCCAACTGACCTGCGTATGAAGCGAACCAACAACGCCTCGGTCGGGAGAGAAAGTTTCAGCGTATTAACAGATTCAGTGCCAAACAAAACATAGGTTTGAACCAAACAAAAATGAATTAATGAAAATTGGAATTAGGGGTGTTACATTATGACTCGGTCAGGAGAGGAAGTGTAAGCACGTTAAATAGATTTCCTGCCAAAGAAATGGTAGATTTGGACAAAACAAAAATGAATTGCGGAAAATGGGATGTAGGAGTGTGTCACATTATGACTTAAAAGTTGTTAATATGGTAGCAGACATGCTGTATTATAAGGAAATGACGACGTCTCGGCGATATATAAGCCAATGACAGGTACGGGAAGACAATTAATCATCCCACGACACTTAATCAGTTAAACCTTGCATCCACCCCGACTTCCTCTCAAACTTACTGCTCCTTTCTTTGAATACATTTATATTGACATCTGAAGGTTATGAAGGAAAAGAAGCACCGAGATGGTAGAAAACACTACAGGAACCTCACCCAACTGATCATGGACGCAAGCCATTTTCGGGTCTGTGGGGGAATGGTACATGCATCGGACTGAAACGTTGCTACTGAGTCCTTCGAAGGATCTATCAACAACAGTTTCTCACTACATGTCTAGAAAAAAAGGTTATCTTGGTCCACAATTGCTTCATTTGAAGACAAACTCTACGGAGACGTCAACAGTCTCAAACAGTTTGCTACTTTTTTTTTAGATTACAATTTTAAGAAAAACAAACATATTTTATTTACAATGTCTGGCATATGCTCAAATTTACTGATGACTTGGATCACTTTACCAGAGTCCACCACGATCACGCCCATATCCATCTCTAAGCTCAAACTGTTGAGATTCTACCCCAACCTTAGACTATTTGTCAGTGCTAGGTGCTGTGGCTTTCCCGTACTCCTAGTCCTAGCGGTCAGACTTCTAGCACGAGACCTATCTGTGGCCTTAGGTCTGGATGCCTCTGAACGTGTCTTTCTCTTGAGTGTAGCAGGAACAATCTCAGCCGGCAGGTGGAGGAATTCTCTCTTGCGTGTAGCAAGAACAATCTCAGCTGGCAGGTGAAGGGATTTCTCTCTTGAGTGTAGCAGGAACAATCTCAGCTGGCAGGTGGAGGGATTTCTCTCTTGCGTGTAGCAGGAACAATCTCAGCTGGCAGGTGGAGGATTTCACATTGAGTGTAGCAGGAACAATCTCAGCTGGCAGGTGAAGGGATTTCTCTCTTGAGTGTAGCAGGAACAATCTCAGCCGGCAGGTGGAGGAATTCTCTCTTGCGTGTAGCAAGAACAATCTCAGCTGGCAGGTGAAGGGATTTCTCTCTTGAGTGTAGCAGGAACAATCTCAGCTGGCAGGTGGAGGGATTTCTCTCTTGAGTGTAGCAGGAACAATCTCAGCTGGCAGGTGGAGGGATTTCTCTCTTGAGTGTAGCAGGAGCAATCTCAGATGACATGTAGAGGGATTTCTCTCTTGAGTGTAGCAAGAACAATCTCAGCTGGCAGGTGGAGGAATTCACATTGAGTGTAGCAGGAACAATCTCAGCCGACAGGTGGAGGGATTTCTCTCTTGAGTGTAGCAGGAACAATCTCAGCTGGCAGGTGGAGGAATTCACATTGAGTGTAGCAGGAACAATCTCAGCCGGCAGGTGGAGGGATTTCTCTCTTGAGTGTAGCAGGAACAATCTTAGCCGGCAGGTGGAGGGATTTCTCTCTTGAGTGTAGCAGGAACAATCTCAGCTGGCAGGTGGAGGAATTCACATTGAGTGTAGCAGGAACAATCTCAGCCGACAGGTGGAGGGATTTCTCTCTTGAGTGTAGCAGGAACAATCTCAGCTGGCAGGTGGAGGAATTCACATTGAGTGTAGCAGGAACAATCTCAGCCGGCAGGTGGAGGGATTTCTCTCTTGAGTGTAGCAGGAACAATCTTAGCCGGCAGGTGGAGGGATTTCTCTCTTGAGTGTAGCAGGAACAATCTCAGCTGGCAGGTGGAGGAATTCACATTGAGTGTAGCAGGAACAATCTCAGCCGACAGGTGGAGGGATTTCTCTCTTGAGTGTAGCAGGAACAATCTCAGCTGGCAGGTGGAGGAATTCACATTGAGTGTAACAGGAACAATCTCAGCCGGCAGGTGGAGGGATTTCTCTCTTGAGTGTAGCAGGAACAATCTCAGCTGGCAGGTGGAGGGATTTCTCTCTTGAGTGTAGCAGGAACAATCTCAGCTGGCAGGTGGAGGAATTCACATTGAGTGTAGCAGGAACAATCTCAGCCGGCAGGTGGAGGGATTTCTCTCTTGAGTGTAGCAGGAACAATCTCAGCTGGCAGGTGGAGGGATTTCTCTCTTGAGTGTAGCAGGAACAATCTCAGCTGGCAGGTGGAGGAATTCACATTGAGTGTAGCAGGAACAATCTCAGCCGGCAGGTGGAGGGATTTCTCTCTTGAGTGTAGCAGGAACAATCTCAGCTGGCAGGTGGAGGGATTTCTCTCTTGAGTGTAGCAGGAACAATCTCAGCTGGCAGGTGGAGGAATTCACATTGAGTGTAGCAGGAACAATCTCAGCCGGCAGGTGGAGGGATTTCTCTCTTGAGTGTAGCAGGAACAATCTCAGCTGGCAGGTGGAGGAATTCACATTGAGTGTAGCAGGAACAATCTCAGCCGGCAGGTGGAGGGATTTCTCTCTTGAGTGTAGCAGGAACAATCTCAGCTGGCAGGTGGAGGGATTTCTCTCTTGAGTGTAGCAGGAACAATCTCAGCTGGCAGGTGGAGGAATTCACATTGAGTGTAGCAGGAACAATCTCAGCCGGCAGGTGGAGGGATTTCTCTCTTGAGTGTAGCAGGAACAATCTCAGCTGGCAGGTGGAGGAATTCACATTGAGTGTAGCAGGAACAATCTCAGCTGGCAGGTGGAGGGATTTCTCTCTTGAGTGTAGCAGGAACAATCTCAGCCGGCAGGTGGGGGATATCTCTCTTGAGTGTAGCAGGAACAATCTCAGCTGGCAGGTGGAGGAGTTTCTCTCTGGGGTGTAGTCTTTGGTATGCCTTAGTTTGTCAAATACCATTAATACTTTTAATATTGCTTCCATGTATAGGGTTCATATACCAAATCTTTGGACTTTAAACTGGTCATGCACAGAAGTACACTTGTTCCTGCAGCGAGGTGCTGTCTTCATTTTGAGGTGATAAGTTTGAATCCCTTGTCATGTTGTCTAGCGTGTCTTCTAGTCTCTACATATTGCTTCTATTTCTATGAGGGCCAACGTATTCGTGTGTTAATTTATGAACTGTGCACTTCAGAATTGACCACACGAAGATCTGACACAATCAGCATCAGGGTATTTAGCTGCAAATGAGCTCTTCAGTGCAATAAAACACCCTTTTTGACAAGGTATTAGTAGATATCAACTCTGTTCTTCTAGGGAATCAACATTTTGATTCTGTTGGTTTGTACCAGCTTTAGTCCTTGTGAGGCCCGAAGATGTACGAGAATGAAGAATCTGGCAACGGGCGGTAACTAGCGCAAACTTCCGACAACTTCCGACAGACCGGTGAACGACAGCTGTGCTTCAGTATTCAATATCTCCACACTAACTAAGCTAGTCTCTGTTGGCTGGCATAATTAGCCAAATGGATTCCTTTGTTTGTTGCAGCTATATTATATTCTATAATGAATTAAAACAGGACTGTTTTTACTTTAGAAAAATTTTCAAAACACACGACTTCGATTTGCTTGAACGGCACTTACACTAGTCGGCACTCTTCCGAATTCCGGTCCCAAATAGGGCGGCAGTGAATAAGTCAAGGGTTAAGGGTTAGAGTCAGTGTTAACAACACTGACTCTAACCCTTAACCCCTGACCTATTCACTGCCGCCCTATTTGGGACCGGAATTCGGAAGAGTGCCCACTAGTCTATAAATATAATTAATAATATTATTATTAATATAATTATTTATTTATTATAATTTATTAATAAATAAAATAAAATATTATTATTTTATCATTTAATTTATCATCAGGTTAAATTAACATTCATTCATTCATTGGCACCTTGCCGTCTTGACAGACGATAGTTTCTGCTTCAAAAAGGCATAACTTTTAACCAGTTTTGCTGTATGGCAGTGAATCTTGGTATGTAAATGAACAAATTAGAAGGAACTTGGAAGCAACAGAAATGTGGTTCCTGAGATGAATGCTGCAAATTCCTTAGACTAACAACGATTGCCTGAAAGAGGCTAATGAACTAGAACATTACATACAACAATAAGGAAGAGACAAAAAGCTTTCTTTGGTCATGTGATGAGAAGATGGTGACAACTGGAAAGATCGAGGGGAGAAGAGGCAGGGGCAGACCAAGAGAAACGATGTTGGATAGACTGAGACAATGGCATGGAGGAATATCATCAGTAGAGTTGATCCAGAACACCAAAGAACCACCTATGCCAGCTGGCATGGCACTTGATGATAATAATTAACTGATATCATTTCATTATTAGTATTCTGTTATTAGTAGAAACTTAATATTGTTTTATGTGCCGCCATGCATGTTGTCAAATAACGTGAACTCAATCATCAATGAATATTATTATAATAATAAATTACATCATAAC
The DNA here is from genome assembly GCA_014155875.1 of Cepaea nemoralis. NCBI lineage: Eukaryota > Metazoa > Mollusca > Gastropoda > Stylommatophora > Helicidae > Cepaea > Cepaea nemoralis. The sequence goes on from JACEFZ010003585.1 coordinate 101,089, forward strand.
ATAATAAAGTTAAATAACATATTCTTATGACCTTATTTTATTCACCCGACTATACACTAGTGAAATACTATTATTAATAGTAATTGTCAGGAACCCCCCGGGAAGGTTAACCTCGGTCAACAAATGCCCGCAGAAGTCGGGTGTGTCGGCCTAGCGGCGCAAGAACGTAGCTCTGCTGTAAACAGGCACAACGCAGTCACATCCGGAAAAAAATAATCCGGATGAACGCAGAAGAAGAAGAAGTCAGGAACCCAATATCCTGCATGACAGGAGTTAGTGGAGGACAGCTCACAACAGGCAATCAGGACAGGCAGCCTGGTGTCACGGATATTGGGTTCCTGACAGTAATCAACCAGGCATGTCTGCTTTTATTTAATGTTAGTGAATTGTTAGTCAACAGATCATGCTCACTTCACATCGAACCATTCAGTCTGTAAATGCTTGGATCCCCTCCTTAATAAATCCTGCAGCATGTAGCGGCTAACGACACCAGTTGTGTTGGTTTATTACTCTTCTTTAGCTTCCTGCATAATGTTCTTGGTTGGTAACTCCTCTTTTAATTTGCTGTTCTCTCAGTCTGATCATGGTTGTAGATTCAGTCATCACTTGGTTCTCGCAAACTACTTACTTCTCGTAGAAGATTTATTATATCAGCCACGGTCCACAGTAGACTTACCTGCAAGCCTGTCAGCCTGCTCTTTTACTTGTACACCCGTATGCCCTGGCATGAAAATGAAACTAATCTTTGCCAGCCATGACCTCTCCAGAGATAACAAACACTGTCTTTGGACCCACCCCTTCGTATTCCCCCCAGAGAAAGTGTACAAAGCAATGCACCTTCTATTCAAAGTCATTGAGTCACTAAGGAAACATGCCCAAGTAAAGGTCTGTGTCTCGAGCCTGGGTGTATTGCTTTACTTACTGCCATGACTTCCTTAGACTACCAGTGGTCAAGGCAAAAGCACTAGAATAAAAATACACCCTAAATATATATATATATATTATATATATATATATATATATATATATATATATATATATATATATATATATATATATATATAATTCATTCAATAAATGCATACATACATACACATCACATAGACATTAGTTAGTTAGTTAGCATAGGGCAGAAGTCATGGCTTTCCATGTCTGGCGGTTCGCTGCAACCTGTTGTAGATCCTGGATGTTCACTTGGCCGTTGAATGAGCCTTCTCTGATGATAGTTCTACGCAGGGTCTCTCTTGGTCTTCCCCGTTTTCTTTTCCCTACAGGTGACCATATGAGGGCTTGGATAGGGGAGTCTTGTCTTGTCCATTATGAGTACATGGCCGATGTAGTTCCAACAGCGTTTTCTTATAAAATTGGATACAATATCTTGCTTAGTCTCTTGATTCATATTTGTAGTTTGGGATGAGCACTCTAACTTGAATAGTTGAAACTGATTGAAATACATGTAAAATGGATGCTACATTGTAAACTACATAGAACAATACACAACTGCTATTTAAAAAAAAACAAAAAAAAACTGGATTTATGTGAGTCTACATATGTCTTAGGATGACACCCTAGACCTCCTGGTAGAAGCACTCTATTTAAAGCCAGGAAGTGTGATTTATATAAGAAAAGAAGGTAACACTATGGTTAGTAAGTAAATCAGAGTCGCAAATATTCGGTATAGAATAGTGCCCTGTCCCTTTTTGTCCCCAGCGTTGTCATTGAATATGTACAAGCACTCACTTTAGAATGTGACAATCGTTGCACAATAAGTCTGATGAGTTATGAGACAAATGTGTTACTGATAATAATTATTAGAAAAGTAAGAAATCATTTTGGCTATTTAAAGCCCTTGATCTTTCAATGGGAGATTGAAACAGTTTGTTTAGATTTGTTTCGTAGTTGTTGATGACCACTTACAGGCACAGTGATTCTGACTCTGTGTGAGAGTATTCTGCATGCTTATCTTATGATTGTGTACTTTAAACAGTTTTGTAGCTATACATACATAACTTTGATTTGCACATAAAAAGTTCTAATCTCTGAAATTTGCATGTTTCAGAAACCTGTGTCTACCCCATGATCATGTCAGAAGGGATTGCATGAAAGAGTCAGATAGTGGCTTCAGTTTATGGATACAGTACTATAACCAGTACAGTAGATATTAGCTAATTGATAGCACACGTACTACACGTACAGCAGAGGGAAACTGATATGTGGAATAGTTATAATTTGGAGCTTAATTATCATATTAGCACACATATGCTCTTATAGGAGAGCGAGTTTATGAATGTGATGTTGATGGAACACCACTTTCTGTCACAAAGTATCCGAATTAACATAGAAGAAGCCAAACAATAGAGAAACCTTACAAATGTGATGTTTGTGGTGCAGCATTTTCTCAAGACAACCTTCTGACTTGGCATAAAAAAAGATTTCATGTTTCGAAGAATTATTTCAAATGTGATATTTGTGAAAAAAAACATTTACACTTAAAAGCGCACTGAGAAGACACAAAACAATCCACGCAAGAATGATACCTCATAAATGTGATGTTTGTGGTAAAGCATTTTCTAATAAAAATGCATTAGATATGCATAAAGTGATCCATACAGGACTGAAACCTTACAAATGTGATGATTGTCTTGCAGCATTTTCTCAGAAAGATACATTAAAATTGTAATTCACTACAGGGCAGAAACATTATAAATGTGATTGTGGTGCATTGTTTTCTTGTTCAAGCAAATTGTTTATGCACAAAATGAACCACTACAGGAGAGAAACCTTACAGATGTGATGACTGTGGTAAAATATTTGTACAAAATTATGATCTGAGGAACCATGAAAGAACCCACACAGGAGAGCATCTTTATAAATGCGATTATTGTTGTAAAGCATTTGTAAAAAGTTGTAAACTGAGAGCGCACAAAAGAATTCATGCAGGAGATAAACCTTACAAATGTAATGTTTGTGGTAAAGCATTTTCTAGTTCAGATGCATTTTCAAATCATAAATGGATCCACACAGGAAAGAAACCTTATAAATGTGTTGATTGTGGTACATCATTTGCTCGTTTAATTACTCTACAGCTACATATCAAAGGGATCCATAGGGAAGAAAAAGATTACACATGTGATGTTTGTGGTGCAGCATTTGTACAAAATTGTGATCTGAGGAGGCATGAAAGAATCCATACAGGAGAGAAACCTTATAAATGTGATGTTTGTGGTAAGGGATTGTCTAATAAAAATTCATTAGCAATGCATAAAGTAATCCATACAGGACTGAAACCTTACAAATGTGATGATTGTGGTGCAGCATTTTCTCAGAAAGGTAAATTAAAAAGACATATTGTAATCCATACAGGAGAGAAACCGTATAAATGTAATGTTTGTGGTAAAGCATTGTCTAATAAAAGTGTATTAGCAATGCATAAAGTGATCCATACAGGACTGAAACCTTACAAATGTGATGATTGTGGTGCAGCATTTTCTCAGAAATGTACATTAAGAAGACATATTGTACTCCATACAGGGCAGAGACCTTATAAATGTGATTGTGGTGCATTGTTTTCTTGTCCAAGCAAATTGTTTATGCACAAAATGACCCACATGGGAGAGAAACCTTACAAATGTGATGTTTGTGATAAAGCATTTTCTAATTCAGGTGCATTTTCAATTCATAAAATGTTCCACACAGGCGAGAAACCGTATAAATGTGGTGTTTGTGGTGCAGCATTCGTACAAAACTGTAATCTGAGGAGGCATGCAAGAACCCACACAGGAGAGAAACCTTTTAAATGTGATGTTTGTGGTAAAGAATTTTTCGATAACAATAACCTAAAAGCCCACACAAGAATCCATACAGGAGAGAAGCCGTGTAAATGTGATGTTTGTGGTGCAGCATATGTACACAATTATAGTTTGATTAGGCATGAAAGAATCCACACAGGAGAGAAACCTTTTAAATGTGATGTTTGTGGTAAAGCATTTTTCGATAACAATTACCTAAAAGCTCATAAAAGAATCCATACAGGAGAACAACCGTATAAATGTGATGATTGTGGTGCAGCATTTTCCAACAACAATACCCTAACAGATCACAAAAGGATCCACACAGGAGAGAAACCTTATAAATGTGATGATTGTGGTGCAGCATTTGCTCGTTTAATTACCATACAGCAACATATCAAAGGGACCCATAGAGGAGAAAAAGATTACACATGTGATGTTTGTGGTGCAGCATTTCTACGAAATTGTGATCTGAGGAGGCATGAAAGAATCCATACAGGAGAGAAGCCATATAAATGTGATGTTTGTGGTGCAGCATTTGTACGAAATTGTGATTTAAGGTACCATGAAAGAATCCATACAGGAGAGAAACCTTACATATGTGATGTTTGTGGTAAAGCATTTTCTAATTCGGGTGCATTTTCAATTCATAAAATGTTCCACACAGGAGATAAACCATATAAATGTGATGTTTGTGGTGCAGCATTTTTACAAAATTGTAATCTGAGGAGGCATGCAAGAATCCATACAGGAGAGAAACCTTTTAAATGTGATGTTTGTGGTAAAGCATTTTCCGATAACAATAACCTGAAAGCTCATAAAAGAAGCCATACAGGAGAAACACGGTATAAATGTGATGATTGTGGTGCAGCATTTTTCAACAACAGTAGCCTAACAGTTCATAAAAGAACCCATACAGGAGAGAAACCTTATAAATGTGATGATTGTGGTGCAGCATTTGTAAAAAATTATAATTTGATTAGGCATGAAAGAATCCACACAGGAGAGAAACCTTTTAAATGTGATATTTGTGGTAAAGCATTTTCCGATAACAATAACCTAAAAGCTCATAAAAGAAGCCATACAGGAGAAAAATGGTATAAATGTGATAATTGTGGTGCAGCATTTTCTAACAAAAATAACCTAGCAGTTCACAAAAGAACCCACACAGGTGATAAAAATTATAAATGAGATGATTGTGGTGCAGCATTTGCTCATTTAATTACCATACAGCAACATATAACAGGGATCCATAGAGGAGAAGAAAATGCACCTGAACTAGAAAATGCTTTACCTCAAACATCACATTTGTAAGGTTTCTCTCCTGTAGGTTAAAATGCTGCACCACAAACATCACATGTGTAATCTTTAAATCATAAAATGATCCACACAGGAAAGAAACCTTATAAATGTGATGATTGTGGTTCAGCATTTGTTCGTTTAATTACCATACAGCAACATATCAAAGGGATCTATAGAGGAGAAAAAGATTACACATTTAATGTTTTTGGTGCAGCATTTCTATGAAATTGTGATCTGAGGAGGCGTGAAAGAATCCATACAGGAGAGAAACCTTACATATGTGATGTTTGTGGTAAAAAAAATTCTAATTCGGGTCATTTTCAAGTCGCAAAATGATCCACATAGTAGAGAAACTTTTTAAATGTGATGATTGGGGTGAAGTATTTATAAATAACAATAAACTAAAAGTTAACAAAAGAATCCATACAGGAGAAAAACCGCATAAATGTGATGTTTGCGATGCAGAATATTTACGAAATCATTATCTGAGGAGTCATGAAAGAACCCACACAGAAGAGAAACCTTATAAATATGATTGTGGTGCAACATTTTTCCAGTAGCAATAGCCTAAACATTGACAAAAGAATGCATACAGGAGAGAAACGGTATAAATTTTATGTGTGATTTTAGTGGTACAGTATTTGAAACAAAATTGTGATCTGAGGAAGCATGAATGAAAGCACACAGAAGAAAAACCTTTTAAATGTGATGTTTGTGGTGCATTTTGTTTCATGATAGTTTTGCATTTGTACAAAATTGTGAATTGAGGAAGCATGAATGAAAGCACACAAGGAGACAGACCTTTTAAATGTGATGTTTGTGGTGTAGCATTTGTACAGAATTGTGATCTAAGGTACCATGAAAGAATCCATACTGGAGAGAAATCTGACAAATGTGGTGTTTGTGGTAAAGCATTTTCTACTTCGGGTGCATTTTCAAATAATAAAATGATCCACACAGGAAAGACACCTTTTAAATTTGATGATTGTGGTGCATCATTTCCCAATAACAGTAACCAAAATGTTTACAAAAGAATCCGTACTGGAGAAAAACCATATAAATGTGGTTTTTGTGGTGCAGTATTTTTACTCAATTGTAATCTGCAGCAGTGTACACAAGAACTCATACAGGAGAGAAACTGTATAAATGTGATTTTTGTAGTGCATCACTTGTAGGAAATAATGATCTGGGGGTGCATACAAGAACCCATAGATAAGAGAAACCATGTTAATGTGATGTTTGTTCTGCTTCATTTGCTCATTTAATTACCCTACAGCAACACATCAGAGTGATCCACTGAGGAGAAAAAGATTACTAAATGTGATGTTTGGGGTTAAACATTTTCTCACAGAAGTACTATGAAATACCAGAAGCAGGTCCACAAAAGACAAAAAATAATAACATTTATGATATTCATTGTCAAAAATATTTCTCAACACCAAGGGGGTCACAAAATGGTCATACAAGTGAGACACCACAAATGTACTGTTTGTGGGAAGGCATTTTCTTATACAACTACTCTAAAAGAATTCAAAATGGTCTTTTTTCTTCTTCTTATCCTTCCTCCAAGTTCATCTTTCAAGAGAGGCATATCTCACACCTATTTATATACCTCAGAGTTCAGTATGTCTGACTTTGGCATGGATGTGTGTTCAGTTGATTTTTTCTACATGCATTCCATCCAAGATAATAGACTCCTGTCTATTCATGGTCGGTTTTTCTTCCCCCCCCCCCCCCCCCCACACACACACACACACCCACACACACCATACTGGGATTTGAATCCTGTAACTTCTAATCTTCAATGGACACCCAACTACACGTGTACACACACACACACTTTGTGTCTGATATTTGTGATAAAGCAGTCTCATGGTGGTACTTGTGAACACACAGAATACTCACTTCACACCGTGTTTGTGATTCAACATTTACTCAGTGGCACAGAAGGATCCGTGCAGCCAAGGTCATTAGTGTGTTCACCTGCCAACACAGTGATTCTGTGTTTCTGTGTTCTGTGCATGGCTTCAGTTTGAACAGCTTTCATTTTGTTAAGATCAGCTACAGTATTTTAAGTTATAGAATTTTGTGTGGACTCAGAACGTTGGTTTTATGTGTTGTGTCATATTTATTTTTGGTAATAGCATGAGCGTCAGCCATTCAGCAATAACAAGCTACTTAACATAAACATGTCTAGTAAATCAAAAACAGCCAAAACATGTTGGGGTTGATTGTAACATCCTGTCAAGGACATGCAACTAACTATTGTTAGCATTTAATGTTATGGATGATCACTGCCTGTTCTCTGGCTGCATGAATTGTGTGTGTTAAGAGATTAGAATAGTTAGTTGTTCCTGTCTGTCAAGAGACACTGAAAATCACAATAATTTTCTGAACTTAAATTAACAACAAAATTAATGCATGCAGACACAAAACAATCCACACATGAATACCTTATAAATGCGATTTTTGTGGTTATGGGGAAGTTAAAGAAGATATAGGGAAATGGATCCCCAGATTCTAATAACCAATTGTATAAGACACTTGAAATGGCTCAATAAGACTTTCTAGGGGTATAGACTAATTATAAAGTGATGTTTCCTAACAGAGGCCGATAGAAAATACTGGAAATTTACTGAACTTCCAGAGGATTGCACTCACTCTTTGTAAACCGAAAGTCTGTGTGATTATCCAGCCCACACTAAGCTCCATAGTAATGTTGTCCCTTGACAAGTATTATCAATGAGAACACACATGAAAAGACTCAACCACCAAATAACAAGGAAATAAACAAGTCTTAAATACAACCATAACATTATATTGGGATAACCTGGGGAAGGGGAAAGTGTGTATATGTTCATGTGACATGGCATACTATTACACAACCACAATAAAAAGGACAATAACATCTCAATAAAAGATATGGCAATTATATCTAATTAATTAATGGTCCAGATGTTGTCTTGTTGAAGGGATCAAATCAACATCATCCTAGCTCCATTGAGATGCTAAAGGTTTTCTAGATCACTTCAAATGGTGTCTCCAAGGTCATAAGTATTGCTAAAACTACAAACTTCGGATTTGTCCATCTCTGACATATACTGGTAAAAGTCCATGTTATAAAACACACAGGATGAATGTTCATTCCTAAACCACAGGGGTGAAAGTTCATTCCTAAACTTCACATGGGAATGTCCATTGTTTAAAATACACAAATAAATGCCCATTGTTTAAAAGACAAAGAAAAATATCCATTGTTTAAAATACACCGATAAATGTCCATTGTTTAAAATACTCAGATAAATGTCCATTCCCATGTAGGAGTCAGAAATGGAATTACTGGGTTCAGAATCCTGTGGGGATTAGCATGGGGAAAACATGAAGTAGTGCCAATTCTCATTATTTATGAAAATACCCCATTTTCATCAAAACAAAGACCTTTTCAGCCCAATGAAGAAACCATAATTCCCTGTATAACATATGTACCAACCAATATAGCCATACCCACAGAAACAAGTGAAAATGTGTCAAAGATCTAAAATAGGAGTTTACAGAGTTAAGAATATAAGTAATAGAGCTAAGACAGAGACTATTAAAGGACACCAGACAGGAGAGACACCAGCGCTATAAATAGCTTCACAACGGGACACACTTGTGTCACCCAAGAGAGCATTGAGTGCAAGTGAGCAAGGGTTTCCCAAAACACTAGGAAACTAACCGCCTCGACGAGTAACCATGGAGTACAGGTTACTCGAGTTAGCTAACCAACGTGCTGGGACACCACGCTCGCAAGACTCGCCAGCGCACGGAGGATCCAACGTCCGTGTTTGAACACGCAACTAGAAGCGTGGCACAGACGGAGACTGAGACAGCTAGAGAACAGACGTGTTCCTTATGAATACTATAAGTTTATAGACAATAGTGATTGTTAGGCTTTAGTGATTCAGTGATTATTAGTATCATTATCACCGCTTCATTGCATCTGTGTAACATACCATGATGTTTATTGTCAATGAAGTATTCCGCTCGCAGAGCTTGTTTGTAATCAGCTCTAAATAAATTGTACCTTTTGCAAATGACACGAGTTATTATTTCGTGTTGTGCAAAAGTAGGGGAGTCCTGAAATACCTGTCGCAAGCAAGTCGCTGACAGGCAGGACCCCATTTGGTGTCAGAAGTGGGATCCCACAAGTGGACTAAGAGTAAATTAGCTCTTAAGGTGGAAGACCAAGTGGAAGTATGGGGTCCAGCAGAGACTAATATACTCCAAGTAGGATGGAAAGGACCTTATCCTGTGGAAAAGGTTGTGTCCAAGTATACCTATGGAATCCGGATCGGGGCAGAAAGGAAAAATCTCCCTAGGCATCTCATTAAGAAATATGAGGAGAGATCTGAGAGCAAAGCTTCGCACCTTATGGTGATGGCAGCCATTGGGAAACAGGTTACAGTTCCAGACGAAGACCAGAGATCGCCAGTACTACATAGGAGGGCATATGGGAAAGTACGTGATAGTTCAGATTTACCCAAAGAAATGAGGAGGGAAATCACACGTCAGGGAAAGGACAAGAGTGAAACCGTCACTAGTAACCTAGTTCAGAAGGGGTGGGTAACGTCGGGAAAGACGAGAGATACCCAGGACTCCAACTGAAGATTGGCGGGCCAGATCCAATATCGCCCGAGATGGTCCTGGAAGGAAAAGTCCAGGAGTTTTGGGAAAGACGATACTGTCCAACGCGGACGAGGCGGAACATACCCAGAGGCAAGGCCAGGGGAAACCAAGAGAATATGGAGACAGTGTTACAGTCAGGATGGGACGATCCGTCTGTATTGTGAGCCATCGCTTACGCAAGTCGAAAGTAGGTCGACCGGACGTACAGGAGCGATGTGCCAACACTAATGTCTATCATGAGTAGTATAGTAGGGTCAATGTGAGCGCCTACGGGATAAGGAGGTGAGCCATGTGAGGATCCAATCATATCGTCATCACGTGATGTTCATAGCTACTTTGCAGAAACTCAACACACAGTGGATGTGATGGTCGTTGTTGCTGCAGCAGTACAACTTCACAGTGGAATACATCCCTGGTAAGGAGAATGTAGGAGCGGATTTCCTATCTAGACATCCAACTCCAGAGGAAGAGGAATAGGTTGGTGGATCATAGGAATCAAAACTACAGCGAGGAAGAGTCGACGTGGTCAACTCTCTTAAGAGGGAGCCTATGTCATGGGAAACTGTAAGTTTAGTGATTCCTCGATAACTTACATATAAACTTAATTGCAATATGTGAAGATGGAAAATTATGGACCGTGAGTCAGAATAACAATCGAGCCTTCAGTCTTGAGCAAGGACAAAGTGTGTGTGATTGACCGAATAAGTAAGCAGAAAAATACAGTTGTGATAAGGGGTCAGTGACTGACGATCTTATCGGACGAACAACGAAGATGACGGATACATCGGGCTGGGGAACACACAAAGACGCTGATCAAAGGGTTAAACTTGATTGATGTGCGAGCCTATGGACCAGCGGAAGAACGGAGCGGACAGGAGCACGGAGCGCAACGGACGAATACGTGACTTCAGAGACCTTTGATAGGGGAATCATGGCAAAGTTGATTGTTGATGTATGAACATCAAACAGTAACAGAGAATTGGAAACTGCATATAAATTGGTGGACACTTGTTTTTGGAGTTAGTGTGTGCTACCAAACTGGGCGGAGATTATCTATGTGTCCGTACATGTGGAAAGAAATACACGTCCCTTAATGTTGAAAGGAGATGGGATATTAGTGTTTTATTCGCTAGTGTATTTCAATTCCTGGATTACCATAGAGTATATAAGGTATTATAGCCGTAGCGTAATAGTCTAGCATAGTGGACTAGGTGTCTGTGCTTTACGGTTATCATTTCTTTTTTTTTTTTAGTTAATCGTTTAGACTTTAGTGAACTCATATGTCTTATGTCAGAGTATCTTTTCGGAAAAGTAGTGCAGCCAGGAGAAATGCTCTCACATAAGAATAAATCTGAAGCAGACTTATGTCACCTGGTTATCTATCACTCACAGGTTTCACTAGAAGTATCCTGATACAATCAGAGACGATAAACTCAAGGCACTTCACTTGGGCGGAGATCAAATACCTACTAGAACAATGAATAACATAGACAGGTTCTACTCGTGAGACGAGATAACCCATAGCCCTAAATGAACTCTGAAAATAGTAAAAGAATATCCAGATAACCAAAGTATAAATGGAAAAGGACGAGTAAACTGATGAAAGTAAAACAAAACAAAACTGCATACTTTGGCACGATAGACTAATAGAAAAGAGACAATAGATAAATCAGAACATTCATAGTCAATATAGACACCGTGTTAGACTGTGGTGATGTGGTTTCAGTGTTGGATTATTAACTTCTTGAAGCAGACTCTGGCGAAGTCATAGACTTACTGGAATATCATTATTTCACTGTGACCAGACTTTGAACAACTTCAAGATACGACCAGACTCAATCGGAAAGGAGCAAACCCGGGTGAGAACTGTCCATATATGTGTGATGTATCTTTGACTGGCTGAATGCCGACGAGAGAAGAGATACGGAGACGAAACATTCAGAGTCCTATCTTGCACCCACAATATAAGACACTACCAAATACATATACACAGTCCATACATACACCAGACATAGTTTTATTAATAAATATTTTATTAATTGTTGAAGGAAACTGCTGTCGGAGTATGTGATGAAGGAATAAGAGAGAGAGAGAGAGAGAGAGAGAGAGAGAGAGAGAGAGAGAGAGAGAGAGAGAGAGAGAGAGAGAGGTATATGAAATAGAAGACAGAAGGGAGGAGTATAGACAGAAGTGTCAGTAATCCCAAAGTATAATAAGCTTAAAGGTGTGCTTGTTGATTCCACATTCCTCCCGGGACGACAAGCGACAGATCTGCACAATGAAAACTCTAATATAAATTTAGATGTACTAGTCTTAAGTTTACTATGGTTTCCAACTTACCAAAAACCATCATTAATTAAAGTATACAACACCTCAAGAGCCAAACTGGCCAACACGTCTTGTTCTGTTAAATCATTTCTGGCGACTGCACCTCAACAATACAACTTCTTGCTGGTAACTATTGAGCTCACTTATTAACATAAATTATGTTAATGGGAAGTACTTTTGCCGCTCCAATGCCAAGGCTAGATTTCTGCATGAACATGACATCACTCTAGCGTGGGGGTTGTTGGTATTCCTTGAATTGTGGAGAAGAGGGAGATAATTTTCTCAGTTGTCGCCCTTGGTTTTGCAAGCGGTAAATCTCTGTGATATATTTTAGACAAACATCTTCTTGGATTGGCTTCCTCCGCCATCTCCCCATCTCACCTGTGATCAAAAGCCAGGTGTTCAGTTCCACAGCTATTCTTAGCTGTTGTTTACAACTCTCATTGCCAATTGTCTAAGGGGAAAGGAAAGGGGCTAGGAGGAGTATTGTCATCTTAAAGAATCAGGGCGTGCCCATGTCTTAACACTGTGAACTTTGAAACAATTATTCCTCTTTATTCGGTGAAGGGGGGGGGGGGGTGATTGGCGCTGACATTATATATATATATATATATATAATGTCACAGCGGTAAAGTATTTTCTAATAAAAGTGCATTAGCAGTGCATAAAGTAATCCATACAGATCTTTATAAAAATCCTCACAAATGTTATGATTGTGGTGCAGCATTTTTTTCAGAAATGTACTTTAATAAGACATATTGTAATCCATACAGGGCAGAGACTTTATAAATGTGATTGTGGTGCATTATTTTCTTGTCCATGAAAATTGTTTACGCGTACAGGAGATAAACCTTACAAATGTGATGTTTGTGGTAAGGCATGTTCTAATCCGCCTGCATTTTCATATCATAAAATGATCCGTACAGGAGAGAAACATTATGAATATGATGTTTGTGGTGCAGCATTTGTAAAAATATTGTGATCAGAGGAGGCATGCAAGAACCCACACAGGAGAGAAACCTTTTAAATGAGATTATTGTAGTGCAGCATTTTCTGATAAAAGTAACCTAAAAGCTCACTAAAGAATCCATACAGGAGAAACACTGCATACATGTGATGATTGTGGTGCAGCATTTTTCAATAACAATAACATAATAGTTCACAACACAATTCATGCAGGAAAGAAACCTTATAAATATGATGTTTGTGTTGGAGCATTTGCTAACTTAATTACCCTACAGCAATACATCAAAGTGATCTATAGAGAAGAAACAGATTACACATGTGATGTTTGTGATGTAGCATTTATACAAAATTGTGATCTGAGGAGGCATGAAAAAATCCACACAACAGAGAAAACTTACAAATGTTATGGTTATGGTGCAGAATTTTTCAATAACAATAGCCTAAATGTTTACAAAATAATCTATACAGGGGAGAAACCTTATAAATGTGATGATTGTGGTACAACATTTGCTTGTTTAATTACCCTACAGCAACACATCAAAGGGATCTATAGAGAAAAACAAAATTGCACATGTGATGTTTATGGTGCAGCAATTGTACAAACATTGGGATCTGAGGAAGCATGAAAGAATCCATACAGGAGAGAAAACTTTTAACTGTGATGATCTTTTCTGTCGCAGAGCTTATTACCCCATTCATCATACTGCAAGTAATGTCCCATGTCTGTATGGTTGTAGTCTTGTAAATGTGTGCTGCTTGTGAACTAACAGGAAACATTCTCACGTCTTCATTGTGGCATTCCCAGTCATAATCTGTTGAATACTCAATACATCAGTGAGGTACCTTCAATCAAAACAGTAATGGTCGTAGATTTGTCATGTGTCAACATATTTGACAAACTGGTGTCATCTATTTCATGAAAATTAAGCTTTAAGGATTCCTCGATTTATGCCATACTTGCCACACAGGCTCAGGCTACGACCTCCCCAACTCATAACATGCGTTCAGCTTAATGTCCCTTTGCCATTGCCAGGAAACATCAAAGACAAGGTGCCTTTCAGTTTTTGCAATACCAACACTCAAGTCCTCAGTCTTATATATCCAGACGTGAGTACATCATCTATATGATATCATAACACAATCATCCCCACTCTTCACTTGTAATCCATTGTCACCTTGAGTATTAGTTTATCTCGTTTATGCTCGTTAACTTTCTTGTGAGTACACACTCCTGTATTTGTTATTGATGTCTTGACTTTCTTTTGACCTGTGATACATTATCATCTGCAAATATGTAAAGGGCAAATGTGACCCATCATCCTTTAGTTGTCTATCAATGTCATGTGGTGAGATCCCGATTCCTTTTTGGATAAGTTTTTATGTGTATTCAGTAAACATTATTATATAATTATATTTAAATGTCAATCACTGGGTATCGCTGTTTCCATTAGTGCCAATGATATCTCACCAATGAAAATGCATATCAAGCATTGATACTTAACATAGCTTAAGACTAGAATTAGTACCTTGTTATAAATTATTTATGCACTCATACATGTCATGTTATAATATCTATACTTCTATGTATATATACATATACACAATAAAACAACAGAATCAAACATCTATACATTTAAAAAAAAAAAGATATGCTTTCGATTGGTATTATAAATGCTCCTCAAATCGACACAATTGTTCAGAATGTTTTTGGTAATGACTATTGTGAGTAAATTATTGTTTGTCACATTTCTTACTATCAACAGGTGTATATTAATAAATGTCTAAGTGTTGAGAATCGTCCAAAATTTAAAATATGTTGTGGTTGTTGAAATTGAATACAAAGTTTCCCAATGAAAATGCTATAGATTTTGACTTGGATCCATGTGTCATGGTCTATTTTGAATCACATCTGCATGGTGTAGAAATTTAGCTTGTCGGTGTGTTAAAATGAATGTCATACACAATTTTAGTTTTACAGTCTTGATAATACGTCAGCGATGGTGTTGTTCTTGCCTTGGATGTGCTGTATCTCAAAGGAAAAGTCTTGAAGCAGCAGCACCCATCTAGCAGTTGGGTTGTTCCTTGGGTTGCCGTTAATTAATGCAAGTAGTGGGCTGTTGTCTGTAGCATAAAATGAGTCCTTAATAAGTACTTGCTTGGTTTTGTTATGACAAAGATCACTCAGGAGTTGAGTATTTTTGTTTAGTTGGCATAAGTTTTCAGTTGACGTACACAATGGGATATAAAACTGGAGGTTTTGAAAAATGTCTTAATGTTTTGAAGTGCCAGTTCGAGGTCTGTACTGGGCTTTATTTTGTTAGGTTGGTTCGTTGCTAACAATTTTGTGAACATGTATGTCAGTTCTGAGAATTTTGGAATAAATTTGCTGTAATCATTTCCTAAACCAAATAAACTCATATAAGTTCCTTCTTTGTTTTATTTAAGTTTTTCAAAACAATTTTCTCATCACTTGTGATGTACCTGTTGGAGATTTTATGTCCCAGAAAATCAATTTATAAAAACCAATTACTACTTTGGCTGGTTTGATTATCAAGCCAAATAATTTGATTATGTCAAAAACTTGTTTTAGTAATTTTTTTATGGTTTGTTATATTGTCAGTATGTATACATATGTCATCCATGTATGTCTCATAACAGTAGTCTGGTCATTCATACAAAATTGGCTGGAGCGTTAAGTAGCCTGAATGGCATATATATATATATATATATATATATATATATATATATATATATATATATATATATATATATATATATAATATATATATATATATTCGAATAGTCCTAGTGGGGTTGCAAATAATGAAAAGTGTGTCTGTTCATCAGTCATGGGTATTTGCTAGTATCCTTTTGTCAAATCTAATTTAGAAAACACATTAGAGTTTAGAAGATTGAGCACAACCCACTACTGGCAATGCTGATCGTATTTCGGTACGGACCTTGGGTCTTGTTCACATCTGATTGGAAGCACTAGACTCTATGGACAAGACCCAATGTTCGCATTGGAATACGTTCAGCATTGCAAGTATTGGGTTGTGCTCAATCTTCAAACTGCAAATCCCGAAACAGCCAAATAAATCAACTTTAGAGTTGTTTTTATGTCAGCGATGAGATTTTCAGTTAGGTATGGGTTCTGCGTCATGTCTAATAATTGCATTAATTTTTCTAAAGTCTACACATATTCTCATTGTAACGTCGTTTTTCTTTACTATCACAACTGGGAAACAGTAAGTGGAGTTGGATCTTCTGATCACCCCATACTTCCCTGACTCGATAGTTTCTTTTCAAGCCTTTCTTTGTAATGTATTGGGACAGGATAATGTCTAGATTTGATGGGTACCAATGAGGTTACCTCAATCCGATGTCTAATCATCTCAGTTCTTTTTGGGTTATTAAAAAATATTGTATCCATATAACAGCTTTGTGATTTTCTCTGTCTATGATTGATAAGTCAGGTGAAATACTAATGTTTTTTAATGTGTCAGCCACATTGAGAATTGGTACCAGCATTTCTTCCAAAAGGTTAAGTTTAGTTTGGTTAATCACTGCGTATGCAGCAACAGTTCGATCAATTGTTTGGTCTTTGACTTCTTCAGTTCTGGAGATGTATGGTTTAACATATTTATGTGATATTTTTTTTTCTTTAATAAATATTTCATAGTCAACTTCAGATACTTGTTTGACCACTTTAAATGGCCCTTGTCATGAGACAGCTAACAGGTTTCCGTGGTCAGGAAGCAGTTATAAGATTTCTTCTCCAGGTTTTAATACCACTCTTTTTTTCAATTCTGTTAGCATACCAACTCTATGCTACCAATGCCAAACCTGGACAATGACAGAAAGAGAAAAGAAAAATCACAACACCATAAATTAGATTCCTGAGAAGAATACTCAACGTATCAAGAAGAGATAAGATCGGAAATGAAGAAATCAGGACTAAAGTGGGGGTTATAGCAGCACTAGATTTTATTAGAAAACAAGTCAAATGGTTTGGCCATGCAAGTAGGTTACCATTCAACAGCATACCGCAACAAGCAACGATGTGCAGACCAGATGGAAACAGAGGAAGAGGCCGATAACATAAACGTTGGACGGAGGGAATAGTAGAGTCCATGGGAATATCGATACATGATGCCCATAATCAGGCACTCTCACGATGTTTATACTTCACCTCGACACCGCAAGGTACAAAAGGAACATGATGAGATGAGATGAGATAATGTCTATATATGTTACATGTTTCTTGTAACGATTCTTGAGAATATATGAAAACATACGTCAGTGACATCTGCAAATGTAATGTTTTTCAGAGGAACCGCTTCAGGCCATCTCGTACAGAATTCAACTAGCGTTAAAATGTATCTGTACTCTTTATTGGATATGTAGTTTAAATGGCCAACAATGTCTATTGCAACCCTTTGCAATGGCCTAGATGCTAGATCAGTTGGTTTTATATTAATCTTAGGAGGTTTAAATTTGTGTAGCATCTCTTGACAAGTTGCACAAGATCGGCAAAACATTTTTACATGCTTGCAGTACCCTGGCCAATAGAATTGTGACAATAGTCTCGCTTTAGTTCTGACTAGACCCATATGGCCTGCAAATGGAGTGCCGTGTGTAATGTCTATTGCTTTGATACAATATTGTTGTGGAATGACAGTTTGTGAAACGGCGGAGATACCCTTAGTATAGAATCTAGTCAATACTCCGTTCTTCAAATCGAAGCATCATTTTGCAGTCTGAGTAGCTTTTGTGTTTCCATGGATAAATTTAAAGCTTCCTAGAATGCCGAATTCTCCTTCAGGAGACCCGAGTTCGAATTCTTGGTAAGTTGTGGATTTATTTCTGTCGGGGGGGGGGGGGGGGGGGGGGGGGGGAGAATAACCCTAACCTGCAGTTTGCGGTGACTGCACTAGCCAAGCAACCTTAATTCCTCAGGCTCAAGACACCCCCCAACCCCCCTGCCATAAACCGCAAGGTAACATATAGGTAGTAAACGACAGTGACATTTTATCAGAGACCGATCTTGTCTTTGTAAGGTAATAAATTGTTCACGAGTTTCTTGTTAATGTACCTGGGCTTATCTGCTATAAATTTGCTATCTGGTTTTCATTGTCTTGTATTTTTTGTCATTCTGGTAACAGCATTATCCTGAATGTGTGTTTCATTCCATCTATCTATCTCGCTGTCAGAACAATGTATAGCTCATGGTACATTTCCAATAACCATATCACAGCAAGGGTTTTTAAGCGCTGCGCAGTTTACCGTCCCAGATAGGAATGGCGAGTTAATTGTAACCCATACCATTAGGTATTTTTCTTTTCTCCCTGAAAAGGTTCTGCAAATAATATGTTCACCAGTATAGTCACTATTCTTTACCAACGATTGGCGTAAACAGATCACCATGGCACCTGTGTCACACAGAACATGGAACTTCTGGCCATTGATGAAACCCTTGTATATTTTCAATTTCCCATTAAGGTCTATGGAAGTATTTGCCTCATTACTAATGGGGTTGGTATGGCCACATGTAAGGCTACCATCTCCATGAAACCCTTTAAACGTCTTAAATGTTGACGATGTGAAGGTGTCAGTTACTTCAGCTGCATTAGCTATTTGTTCATCATCTGATTCGCTATCTGATGTTTACTCTCCACAGTAAGTGCATTTGCGTGCTTAAAATCTGCCCTACCCTTACAATTTTTCTGTAAATGGTTTTGCTAAAATAACACTTAACCATGTGTTTATATCGAATTGATCTGGCTTGTTGTCTATACATGATTTTCTTTAAGTATTTTTATTATTATCTGGACTTTTGTCACACATTTAATGTCACAGTGTGACATCAAGCAATATTTACATGCTATCATCTTCCCTTTAATTTCCACTCTTTGTTCTGTGAGTGTGTCTTGTCATCATTAAAGGATTTTGTGTTTACAACAAAAGTGAATGCAGCACCAAAAGTAATATCATATGTTGCATGAGAGAAGATGTCTCTGTGTGCGTCGTGATAGGCTGAGCCTTTTTGTTCTATTTCTTGAACAAAACTACTTTCGTTCTATTCCAAAAATTTAGAGAACGTACTTGGTAATGAAGATTATATTTAATCATCAAGTCTTTTAATAAATATAAATCGTTCTTCACATCAGCAGCTTTTATCAATTTTTTCGAACATGTTCTAAACCTCAGAAACATAGTCCAGAAAAGCTTGGTTTGATGTTGGAATAATATTTTTAAATTGCAATCTGAAACCTTGATCTAGTGAAAAATGTTGTAAAAGACTATTTTTGACATTCTTCTTCTTCTTTCGTTCGCCTGAAATATGTTTATAACTGCAATGTTGTCTCTTGTATGAATATAACAGTCTTTTTTAGTTCATTCAGCGGTCCATAGAGTTTATCTTCCACTGTTGTCTCTCTAGGCCAGAAGGTTCGCCTGGATATGTTGTAGTTTGGGTAATCCTGGAGTATGTGCTCTGCTGTCTGCGACGCCAAACCACATGTGCACATGGCTGAGTCACCAATCTTGAATTTTGTATACAAGTGGTTGCGTAATCTATTGTGTCCTGTTCTGAGGCGCAGAAGAATGACCTGTTCTGGTCTGTCCATAACGTGGTAGTCGTCTTGAGTAAGGTTTGGTGGCTTTCTGATTGATTTGATCATTCTTTTCTTTTGGTGGTATGTAATAGGTACATCAGGTTGTTCTTCTTTTGCTCCTTCCTTAGCCAATCGATCAGCTCTGTCGTTTCCGGGGACTCCACAGTGGGATGGTATCCACTGTAGGGTGATCTTACGCTGACTGCTAAGTTCAGAAAGTAGTGTCCTCAGAACTGGCAATTTCCCAGACAGGAGCGCCTCTATTACGGATTTTGCATCTGTCAATATCACTGCAGGTTGTGTACCATGGCTGGTATTTTGTAATTTCTCTGTGGCTATCTTGATTGCCTCAATTTCAGCATCATAGTATGGCAGTACTTTCCTGTTGGAATTCTGGCCGTGTCTCTAGTATTATTTGGGTATTCTATGTACACTCCCGCTCCTCCATTTCGAACAGCATTTTGTGCTGACCCATCTGTGTAGACTCGGATCCAGATTTTTGACATAATCGCAGTCCTTTCCTAGGTAGACGAGTATGGGTTCCACCACCTTCAATGGTTCCAATACTAAATGTTTGAAATATACAATACAGTAGGTCTGCTAGTTCTGTACTGTTTTTGCTCTTCAGTATTGAGACAGCTGACTTTGCATCTGTGAAGATAGCTATTTGCTTCTCGTTTTTTCCTCCATCAAGGAAGCATTTCTGCTGCAGTTTTCATAGCCTCTACTTCTGCTTTAAAGTTACTTGAAATATTTCCAGTTGCCACTGACTATATTATTTTTGACTCCATGTTTTAAAATTTAGGAGAATTCTTCCTCCTTCATTTTCTGTTGCATTTTTGGCTGATCCATCTATATATGCATGGGTCCAATTACTACTTGGGTAATGTTCTTTTGTGTAGTTTAGGGCTATTTTTCTTCTTTCTGTTTCATTCTGAGTGTTCTTTTTCTCAATACCAGGAATGTTTTCTATCATCTCAGTCAGTTGCTGCTGTCTCCTAGCTGGGAACGTATGTGCATTGTAAATGGGTTTGACTGTTGATATGTTAAGTATATGATCTGCCCTAATCTTTCGTTTTGCAGTTTCTACAAAGTTGTTCAGTCTCACCTTTCCAAAACCATTAAATCGTTTATACAAGGGGTGGTCTGTCAATCTTCTAAATTTTTCTGCTTGTTGCTGGGCTCTAATTTCTCTTCTATACTGCATTGGTTGTAAACAGGTGATCTTTTCTAGTCCGTTAATAGGCGTTGTCTTCAGGCTTCCAGTTATGATCCGCAGTCCTTGATTTTGGAGTACATATTTTGTAAAAGTGTGTCTTAGCTGATGTTTCCCAAGCTGCGATGCCATATTCCAGTACTGACCTCACCCGTCCAGTGTATAACTTATTAAAAACTTTCTCATCTGCTCCCCACGCTGTACCAGCAAGCCTTTTCATGATTGCCATTCTTTGCCTTGCTCTTGTTCGATTTTTCTCAACCTGTGTCTTCCATGTCAAGCGACTATCAAAGATGACTCCTAGATAGTTTCGATTTTCTTAATGGCGCAATAATTTCCCATGTAATACCAGATTCTGATGTTGATTTTATATGAAGGGAATAACACTGTGCATGTTGTTTTCTCCTCACGTATCTTCAGTAGCCACGATTTTGACCACACCTCTAGTGCTAATAAGGCTTACTGAATTCTGCTGTTATCTGTACTAATATATTCTTCAGATGTCCATATGGCTAGGGTCATTTGCGAAGGAGGATGTGTGTACTCTGGCTGGAAAATCTTCCGTGATGTCATAAACTACTACTACTACTACTACTACTACTACTACTACTACTACTACTACTACTACTACTACTACTACTACTACTACTACTACCACCACCACCACCACCACCACCACCACCACCACCACCACCACCACCACCACCACCACCACCACCACCACCCACCACCACCACCACCACCACCACTACTGTTGCTGCTGCTGCTGCTACTACTACTCATTGGCACCTTGCCGTCGTGACAGATAATAGTTTGTAGGGATGGAGTTATTGCCTCTACATAGCACAAAGCTTGGGCTAAAATATAGAGATAATGTGTTGCCCATGCTTCATGATCTCTCTCTCTCTCTCTCTCTCTCTCTCTCTCTCTCTCTCTCTCTCTCTCTCTCTCTCTCTCTCTCTCTCTCTCTCTCTCTCTCGGCCTGCCTAGTTCACTCCAGAGGAAAGGTAACACCGATACATCTGGAACAAGACAAGCTGTAGATGCTGCCGGATCAGCAAAGCAATGCTCTAACTGTCCGCCTGTCGGAGCTTTGATCCTAGACCAGCCGCCAACCAAGGCTTATGGCCTGGTCTGCCCTGCCATGACACTTTGTCTTTAGGTTGCATTTCCTCGCTTACTACTACTACTACTACTACTACTACTACTACTACTACTACTACTACTACTACTACTACTACTACTACTACTACTACTACTACTACTACTACAGATAGCCTAATGTCAATTATGCAAATATACGAGATAGAAGAGCACATTTACTATACAAGTATATATGTAACACTAAAACAATTAATACATGCACACACAGGCAAACAGATATTTACAAAGCAATCTTCCTCACTACAATATCTACAACCACACAAGATACACTACATATATCTAACTAGGAAGAAAGGTGATGGTGCTGATTTGCTTATCTAAAATCTAAAGATGATTGATAGGGATCGACACAAACACGAAGCGGCCAATTTCCACCCCACCCCCCCCCCCACCCCGCTCAGCTAAACCGCTTATGTCAATTATGCAGACGCAGCACATAAGAGACAGAAGAACACATATACTATACATATAACACTGAAACAATCAATACATGCACACACAGACTGAACTACAATAACTAATAGAAGCACACACACATATATAATCAGGAAGAGGTATGATGATGATGATGATGTTTATTTTTTCATTGTCTTGGTTTGCACTGAAGCCTATCGATGAGTTGAAGACATCGATGTCTGACACACATTAACACAAGGCGGCCATTTTTCACGCCAAAGAAGACCACAGAAGAAAAACAAACCACCAAAGCGCGTAAACAAATAAACATCGATACATCGACAACCCCACCCCACTTACCGCTCATCTACCTTGACCACTCTAATCGATTTTATACGCCATTCCAATGACCAGCTTTGAACTCAATCATAGTCCAAACTGCTAAATATCCACGCTTGTCATCGCTACAACTGTCTTTTCTTTATATGCATGCGGCAAGCGTATGATGCTGTTATTTATACACTTATCATGGCACTTCTCTCTATGTCTCTCCCTCTCTCTCTCCCTCTCTCTCTCCCTCCCTCTCTCTCTCCCTCCCTCCCTCCCTCTCTCACTTTCTCTCTCTCTCTCTCTCTCTCTCTCTCTCTCTCTCTCTCTCTCTCTCTCTCTGTTAGGCGTTGAACCGTTAAGGCCTGTGGCGTGTTTATGCTTGTAGCTACGGTTTGCAATCACATTTTCCTCATGTTGGACTGGTAGTACATTGTTCCGTCGCCCTGCTACTGAGTGAGTGCGTGGGCGACACTGTGAGCTGTGAAATTTGCATGGAATGCTTTCACATTTGTCCTGTACAGTTACCTGCATGTTCGGAACAATGGCTACCGGCTGTTGCTGAATTGACTGATTTGCCTTTTCGGTTCACGAGTGCATTTTTCAGGAGACTCCTGGGAGTCGGCGCTGAAGCTACGGAGTTCGTGCTTTATGCGACACTTTCAGCGGGTCGCCCTGCGGTAAAAGACAAAGCCATGTGAGAAAACCCGGGTCAATGAGGTTTTTCTGGTGACTGCCGAATCCATCGACGATGAACTGTGGTTTTCGTGGATGAATTTTGTGTTGGCATTCTGGTCAACACAACACATATGGTTTAAAAGACAAAATGGAAATATGATAAATACCAATGAGGAAATGTGTAACACATGGAAAGAATACTTTGTTGAATTACTAAATTGTGAAGCTCCAAGTAACACTTTCCCACAGAAAGCAGCTCTATATGTGAACCATAAATTGAAGAACCTGCTTTTGAAGAACTCCTATATGTAATAACACGACTTAAAAACAATAAGGCAACTGGGGCTGATGGAATTGCTGCTGAATTTATAAAGGCAGGCGGCCATGCATTACATCTAATGTTATACGAACTAATAATAAAAATCTGGAGGACAGAAGAATTACCCCATGACTGGAAAGAGTCCTTATTGATACCTATCTTCAAGAAAGGAGACAAGTTCCAATGTGAAAATTATAGAGGAATATCACTACTGTCCACAAGCTATAAGATACTATCCGCGGTATTACTAAATAGACTAAAACCATATTCAGAAGACATATCAGGTGACTACCAGGCGGGTTTCAGACAAAAACAGATCAGCAATAGATCAGATATTTATCTTACGACAAATAGCTGAGAAAAGTTGGGAATATAAATGAGATCTCCATAACATTTTCGTGGATTTTAAAAAGGCTTATGATAGTGTCCATAGGAATAGTCTATGGAATGCTATGCAGGAATTTGGAATACCAAGGAAGATAATCAACATGACCAGGCTATGCATGGAAGATACTTATAATATAGTAACATATAAAGGCAGGAAATCAGACCCTTTCCAAATAACATCTAGGCTTGAAACAGGGTGATGCACTATCGCCGCTCCTTTTCAATCTGGCTCTAGAGAAAGTTATAAGGAAGATAATGGAGGAATGTGCTATTGGAGGAATATCCAAACTGCTTGGTTATGCAGATGATATAGATATTATAGGGGAAAATGAACAAAAGACATTGGAAATATTGACTCACCTAAAGGACAAAGCTCAACAAATGGGGCTGGTTATTAACCAAGATAAGACAGAATATATGGTAATTTCAAGAGAAGGAACAGCTAAAAACTCTGGCCACATACAAATAGATAATGTGACCGTTAAAAGAACGGAAACATACAAATACCGGGGTACAATCTTCAACTGCTCCAACTTAATAAGGGAAGAAATACAAGCTAGAATCAACTCTGGAAATAAGATATACTATGCACTACAAACCGGCTCCGTGGATAAAGGCTTGCTAACGCGGTTCGTGAGCCGGGAATCAGGCTGCGACCGATTTGTGCAGCAGACCGTGTCGTGTTGTGTTATAACGTGCTGGTATGGGAGCTGGTCGTTCAGAAAGCAATGGCAAACTACTGAACGTAACACTTGCCTAGTACATCAACAACAGCTGAAAAATACTGGTGTTAACTGCAACGTCCCGTAAGGGATACGCAACCAAAAAAAGTGCACTAAAATATCTGCTAAAATCAAATGCGCTATCTCGTAACACCAAGATCACGATATACAAATCACTGATCATACCAGTTGTGCTGCATGGCTCTGAAACCTGGAGTACAACTAAAGGAGGCGAAGCCTTGTTACAAACCTTTGATAAAAAAGTCTTAAGACGCATCTTTGGGCCCATTAGTTGGGATACACAAAGTGGAGAGTGGAAAAGAAGAAGCAACAAAGACATTTATGATCTGTTTAAGTCCCAGCTAATCACTGTCATCATGAAGGCTAATAGATTCCAATGGCTGGGGCATATAGAAAGAATGGAAGATAACAGGGAAATAAAACTAGCTTACACTCAGGACATAAATAACCGTAGACCCCGAGGTAGACCAAGAAGACGGTGGAGAGATAATATACATACAGACCTACAAGCACTTGGAATCAACGGCTGGCAAGAGAAGGTCAACCAGAGAGACGAATGGAGACGGCTTGTACCTGCAGCAAAGAACCTCAATGGCTCGGAATGCTGAAGAAGAAGAAGAAGAAGAAGATTCTACGGCGGGATTATGCACAGTGTACCTGTGCGGGCTGTTGGGTTTGCGGAGACTCCTGTCTATTCCACTTTTCACATTGGACAGTGGGGAGCATTTTGTGTGATACTCACTGCAACAGGAATGGAGCATAATGGGGACGACCCGTTGCCGTGAAGTTGGAACCTCAACTAACCAACCAACGAACCAACGAATCAACCAACCAAGAACCAACCAACCAACCAACCAGCCAGCCAGCCAGCCAGCCAGCCAATCAACCAACTAACTAACTATAGTAGTGATGGACTGAATTTTGCGCGTGGATTAGCTTTCCTTATTAACAGTGTTCCTCGCCAACTGGCTAACCTACTCTGACTTCATAGGTACTTGTAATTTACGCCCCCAAGTCAAGGACGACAGGTCAACATTTTAGTCCAGCTGTCCGAAACAACAAGCTGCCACAAGAATTCATAATGATGTAGGTCAATATCAGCCTATTTAAAAGAGGTGTGAGACAGGGATGTGTAATTCCCCCAGATCTTTTTTCCCTGTACAGTGAAAATATTTTCAGAAATACAGAAGATATTGCAGGATTCAACATTGGGGAAAAATACATAAATAACATTAGATATGCAAATGATACAGTCTTGATTGGCAGACAATGAACAGGACCTGCAATATTTAGTAGATGTGGTTGTTGCACACAGTGAGCAACTAGGGTTAGAATTGAATAGTTAAGAAGACACAGATTATGGTCGTCACTGGGAAGAAGGAAATACCACAATGTGATATACGAAGTAAATGGGCATATTCTTAAGCAAGTGAATCGGTACAGTTATCTCGGAACAGTCATAACATCTGATGGGAGATGCCTTGAAGAGATTAGAACAAGAATTGCCATTGCGAAGGTAGCCTTTTGCAAGATGAAAAACATACTGACCAATAAAAAGATATCAATTGAAACGAGAAAAAGAGTGTTGAAGTGCTACATAGAACCTATACTTTTGTATGGATGTGAAGCGTGGACAATGAGCAGTCAAGCTGAAAAACATCTGATGGCTGTGGAAATGTGGTTTCTGAGGAAAATGCAAAGAATACCATGGACAGACAGAAAAACCAATGAACAAGTCCTTCAAGAAACAAATGAAGATCGTAAACTGATTAGAGTCATTAGACGTAGACAGTCAAAATTTTTTGGGCATGTTATGAGAAGAAATGACTTGGAGAACTTGGTGACGACTGGCAAGATCGAAGGGAAGAGACCAAGGGGAAGACCGAGAAGTAAATACCTGGATGGCTTGGCCGCATGGCATGGTCGAGACAGGAACACTGAGCTGATCCACGACTCTGGTGATCGAGTGAGATGGCAGAACATGACCGCCCACACTTATCGGCATGGCACATGATGGATGGATGGTCCGGAGTAGAGGGTGAATCCTTAACCTCGGCATCAGCACACCTGATGTTTAAGAACACGCGTTCTTACCCATTCGACCATGCTGACCTGCTCTTACAGACATGAAATTAAAACATTTTCCCACATAAGACCACACCCAATATACAAGCATATGTCTGTGACAAGAGTATGATGATGTTGTTTATACACTAATCATACCTACAACACCCAAAGAAAGGACTAATACATCCCTTTCTACTCCTGCAGAAAAAAAGAATGAATGAAACTAAAATAATTTTTTCCAATATATTTCCGTGGCAAGAGTATGATGATGTTGTTTATACATTAATCATACTATCGAAGCTTATACACTAATAATTATTCTTTTTCAAATAAAACCACGCCCAATGAAATATAAGAATACTCGTTACTATAGAAATGAGCGGTTCTTCTTCTTCTTCTTCTTCTTCTTCTTCTTCTTCTTCTTCTTCTTCTTCTTCTTCTTCTTCTTCTTCTTCTTCTTCTTCTTCTTCTTCTTCTTCTTCTTTCGTTCGCCTGAAATATTTCTATAACTGCAATGTTGTATGAATCTTACAGTTTTTTTTTTAGTTCACTCAGCGGTCCATAGAGTTTACCTTCCACTGTTGTCTCTCTAGGCCAGAAGGTTCGCCTGGATATGTTGTAGTTTGGGCAGTCCTGGAGTATGTGCTCTGCTGTCTGCGACGCCAAACCACATGTGCACATGGCTGAGTCACCAATCTTGAATTTTGTATACATGTGGTTGCGTAATCTATTGTGTCCTGTTCTGAGGCGCAGAATAATGACTTGTTCTGGTCTGTCCATAACGAGGTAGTCGTCTTGAGTAGGGTTTGGTGGCCTTCTGACTGATTTGATCACTCTTTTCTTTTGGTGGTATGTAATAGTCATGGGCACATCAGGTTGTTCTTCTTTTGCTCCTTCCTTAGCCAATCGATCAGCTCTGTCGTTTCCGAGGACTCCATAGTGGGATGGTATCCACTGTATGGTGACCTTATGCTGACTGCTAAGTTCAGAAAGTAGTAGTGGTAGTATCCTTAGAACTGCTAATTTCCCAGACAGGAGCGCCTCTATACTATTACTGATTTTGCATCTGTCAATATCAATAGCACCACAGGTTGTGTACCATGGCTGGTATTTTGTAATTTAACTGTTGCTATCTTGATTGTCTCAATTTCAGCAAATGAGCGGTCACTTTTCAAATACACTGCCCACAAAACAATCGATTGTTCATTCAATAGTTAATTTCCCCTTTTGCATATTGATTTCATGCGGTGCTCGTTTGTGACGTTATTGGTCCGTCAGCCGGTCCAGTTTAGTAGTCTTGTGTAAGGAAAAATTGTATCGATCTTTGTTGTGTGGCATCACAATTGCTAACCGTAGACGCCATTACTTACTACTCTTGTTAAAGTTCAATCAATCAATTCGGTGCCGTCTCCACAATGAAGATTGGCCGCAATGAATCTCCAACACAGTCTGTCAGATTGCTGTTAGCTCATCTCTTGATGTTATCTTCCAACTTGAATCGTTGTCTGCCCCTTGCTAGCTTGCCTTCAACCTTATCCCCCAGTGTGGTTTTATAAGGGTGTTATGTATTTTAATGTTGCCGAAATATTTCACTTGTCAACTTTTTATTTCTTTCATCAACCATCTTTTCATTCCCAGTTTTTCTAGAACCTCTGTATTTGATTGTTTTTGATTATATGAAATACGACATATTCTTCTGTACATCCACATCTCCGGGGCCACTATTGATTGGACTTTTGAATTGCTTGTTCAATGTCCAAACTTCCGTACTATGTTGTTTGTCCATCAAGAATGATGATGACCATTCATTTCATCCAGTGGGGTTGAAGGTGTGGAGCCGTGGGTTCTAAGATGGCTGATAAGGCCTATTTTGGCTCGAAATGTTCTTTGACAATGTGGGCAAAGAATGCTTGACGTCACTGGAGGAGGATTTTCTGCAGTGGTTTTTCTGTCCTGCCTTTTCTTCACAGCTCTTGCAGTCCTGGTTGCCTCGCATATGACTGCACTTTTGCGCAATGATGCACGCCACGAATTTCGGTCTCTGGCTGCAGCCTCCCAGGTGTCATGATGAATTCCAAAAGCATTCAGTGAAATTTTCAGAGTGTCTTTAAAACGTTTCCTCTGGCCACCTTGGGAGCGTTTACCACAACGCAGTTCGCTGTAAAAAATTCGTTTAGGGAGCCTGTGATCTGGCATGCGAGTCAAGTGACCAGCCCAGCGAATCTGATTCTTCATCAGTAGAGTGTGGATACTGGGCATGGATGCTCTTTCTAGGACTTCAGTGTCTGGAATCTTGTCTTGCCATTTAATCTTCAGTAGCTTCCTTAGGCAGACTGTGTGTAAGTGGTTTAATTTCCTAGCGTGTCGCTGATAAACAGTCCAGGTTTCACAAGCATATAGCAGTGTGGATAATACAACTGCTTTGTAGACTTTTAGCTTTGTTTGCAGGCTTATTCCAGTTCTGTCCCATACATTCTTGTACAGTCTGCCAAAGGCTGCACTGGCCTTGGAGATTCTTGCATTCACTTCGTCATCGATTGTGGCAGCTTGTGACACGGTGCTGCCAAGATAGGTGAATTTGTCCACAACACTTAGTCTATGATCATTCACTTTGATATTCGGCACAGTGTGATTATTCCCTGGAGCTGGCTGGTACATAACTACAGTCTTCTCCAAGTTGATATTGAGCCCAAAGTTGGCACAGGCATGTGAGAAAGCTGAAACATTATGTTGCATGTCCGTCTCTGAGTTGGCGTATAGAGCGCAATCATCAGCAAACAGGAGCTCTCTGACGGTGCCGCTATTGATTTTGGTTTTAGCTTTCAGCCTTCTGAGATTAAATAACTTTCCATCCATACGGTAGTTGATGTCTACTCCAATGTCGTCGTTCTCGAAGGCATTCATCAACATGGCTGAAAACATGAGGCTGAACAGTGTTGGTGCCAGGACACATCCTTGCTTCACTCCATTGGTGACAGGAAAGGGTTCAGACAGTTCACCATTTTCCTGTACTCTTGCCTGCATGCCGTGATATGTGACGTTGGATGAAGAATGACTTGCGCGATGACTTGGATTAAAGTGAGGAAGAGTTGCGCAATTCGTCGACCTCACTCTCTCGCCTGAGTCCATCTGAGTCCAGTGGCAAGACAAGTCGAGACGATTGGAGACGAATACAGGTGCAGTGGATGACCAGGGCGCTCTACGTGCCTTGCCATGCTCATTACGTTCCACAACGCTTTGCAGGTAAACGCCGTCTTGCCCGTTGAATCAGGAATGATTTCTTCCGCGCAGTCTGCCGAATCCTGTCTTCACATGCTGGGTAGGCATACCCTAGTTTACCTCTTGGTTTGACACCAAGTCGGATACCCATGCCTGGTTTAGCCAGCCTCTCACAGCTGTTGCCCGGGGGGGGGGGGGGGGGGTGGCCGCTGTCGCATGCTGACAGCTACTAGGAGCCACAGGCACGAGCTGGGTGTCAGACTTGGACCAGTGGGGGATGGGTCCTGAAAGGACATGAGAGCCATCCTTACCAAAGGTGCTACCAATGCCTAACACCCCGTACCCCCCTTCCGTACTATATAGAATGTTGAATATACGTAACATTTGACAATTCTAATTTTTAATGCGTTGTTAATCTCTCTAAATGTAAAACTGATTTTAAGATGCTGAAAGCACTTTTATCATTCCAATTCTCTTTGTGGTTTCTTTTCCACTTCTGCCACCATCTGTTATTACATGTCCAAGATAGGAGAAATTTGCTACTTGTTCTAGTTAGTATCTCTCCGTTTGCTGCGATGTTCTTTGATGCCAATTGCTAACTATCACAGTTGTCTTTGTTTTTTTATGTTTATATCAAAGCCAACTTCTGCACTATGTCTGTTTAACACACACACATGGGTTTGACGAGCGTATCTTGAACTTGTAATATAACTTATAACTATTTCTATCTGTTGTGTCCCATTCACAATCTAGACATGATAACATAAGATCCTGCCTTGAAAGTTGATCTTAAGAATCACAGTTCATATTGATCAATGTGGTCCTTTGTCTATTTTGTCTCGTAAGAAACTTTTATAAGTGACATTCAAGATACGATATTGTTGGAGATCTATACTATTACTGTCTACCTTAACTGCGGAGGCGACGCTTAGCGGTGATAATTATGATGATGATGATGATGATGGATCAGTTTGGCCTAAGATTTCAAGCAGACCTGGCAACCGGGCTAAAGGAAAGGCGACCAGATTCTATTTATAGCCCGACTCCGAGCGTCATGGCGGACTGGACATCTGTAACGGCTTTTGCTATTTCTTGCTAGTGTATATTTTATTGTTGTTTATACACGATCTGCACCTCTATCTTTTTAAATCTTTGATATAGCTGGCCTAAATGCATGGATTAGAAACGGTGCCCATGTCAAGGCGGTTAGCTTACACGCTATCGAAACATTCGATAATAAATTTATATAAATAAAAATTATTTATAAATATAGATAATTAAGATAATTAATAATATATTTATTAAATATACAGTATTAATCATTACCCAAAATTAAAACGGAAGTGATGTACGGAGTCATTCCGCGGTTATCCACCTTGTCTTGCAAAAATTATTATTAATTATTGTTTATTAACGCAAATAGTAAATAGTCACTCAAATACTTTAAAATAACGTTGTTATACTTATAAATATAATATATATTATATATAATTATTTAATATTTATAATATATTGACTATCTATACAATTGAGGCTTGCTCCCATATCAACCTAGATTGTTTAGTATTAGTATTAGTAAGGTGTTTAGAATGTTAACAAATCAAAATATGATAATTTAATATTTACAATTTCAAATAAAAAATTTAAAAAAAAAGTATGAAACCTTCATAGATTCATTCAATAGATTTTTACAATTCAACAGCACCCCATTAAAGTCCCTACGCCACTTCTAAAGCAAGGGAGCTATTACGTTTTTAAATGAACAGTGGCAACCAGAATCCATTAAAATGAATCAGGAAGGAAACTCACTTGCGTCACTGAAACCTAGCAGAACATACTTTCAGTTAGTAGAATGATTGATGTGTAGAGGATTCTTAGTTCTTAAAACCCAAACAAAATATTATCTGCAGGGCCTTGAAAGGGGATTAATTACTTTATTATAAGGGAGCTGCTATTCACAAAATTTTGTGAATAGTATAAGCCGCTATACACAAATATTTGTGGCTGGTCACGTGATTATTCGTCACAAAATTATATGAATAGTACGAGCTTCTATTCACACAAATTTGAAGAAGACTATTATTCTCTCTTCTTGTCTGTCTGGTTTTTTTTTTTTTGCAAGTTCTTTTTCTTCAAACCTCACAAAGACAATATTTGTTGACAAGGACACACTCTACGTACGTGACTGATTGATTAAAAATTAAAAAAAGAAATTGCTGGCGGGGAGTCGAACCCCAGTCTCCCGCGTGACAGGCGGAGATACTAACCACAACACTACTGAGAACACAATGATAGTTCCACAAACATTAATATTGTAGTCAAAAGGAAGTAAACATCATTTGACCAGCCGAATAATCACGTGACCAGCCACAAATTTTTGTGTAT
The DNA here is from genome assembly GCA_014155875.1 of Cepaea nemoralis. Taxonomy (NCBI): domain Eukaryota; kingdom Metazoa; phylum Mollusca; class Gastropoda; order Stylommatophora; family Helicidae; genus Cepaea; species Cepaea nemoralis. The sequence goes on from JACEFZ010003585.1 coordinate 133,659, forward strand.
AGCGGCTCATACTATTCACAAAATTTGTTGTATAGTCACTCCGTTATTATAATTTGGAATGGAAAATACAAGCAAAGAATTTATATTAGTTGACACACATGCATATGGTGCTATGGGTAGTGGTGTAAGGAAAGATCATAACAGGGTCAGAGATGGGGGTCAGGGTACAAGGAGAGGTACGACTTGGGAGTTAGGTCAAAGTACAAAGAATTGGTACTGGTTAGGGTGGGAACGAACAAACTTTATTTTCACAGGGTCACAAATTATGGTCACCAGTAGGGAAAAGAAAACGGGGAAGACCAAGAGAGACCCTGCGTAGAACCATCATTAGAGAAGGCTCATTCAATGGCCAAGTAAATATCCAAGATTTACAACAGGTAGCAGCGAACCGCCAGGCATGGAGAGACAGGACTTCTGCCCTATGCGCCGCCTTAGGCTCAAGAGGAAAGACTAACTAACTAACTAACAAATTGGGCATGCAGGCCTTCTTAGATTCAGCCCTTCCAATCACTTATCTTTCATTCATCAGGTTTCTATGTGCATGTTACATTCACTTAGAAAAACAACGTCAGATGAATGTTGTAAACATAAACAATGCTTATTACCTTGTTATGAGACAGGCAGGCAGACATGCATACATACTTACATCATCTACACAAGCTCTCACAGTTATGCACCCACTCAATAAGACACAAATACACACTCCCTCACATACACACTACCTCGCATACACACTCCCTCGCATACACACTCCGTCACATACACACTCCGTCACATACACACTCACTCAAATCAATCACAAACTCACAAACAAAAGTTTAATTATACATACATACATCCTCTCTCTCTCTCTCTCTCTCTCTCCTCTCTCTCTCTCTCTCTCTCTCTCTCTCTCTCTCTCTCACCCACAGCAAGGCACACAGATACACTCCTTCCCATACACACATAATTGACACACACACTTTCACACATGCAAATACACAAATACTTATACTCACACAGTCATACATGCACACAGTCACATGCCAACATACACTTTCTTACATACACACACATATACACAATCACAAACACTAAATCATTCACCATTCGTACTTTCTCTCTCTCTGTCTGTCAATGATGCGTTAATGTGAAAAAAGTAACATTAGGGAAGATCCCCAAAGGCATTGAAATGATACATCCACATGTTTTGCGTCTAGTTTAGGTGCATTTGGTTGAACGGAAGTCATTGGGCTGAAAACTTGCTAGTTCACATATTTTGAAGATACAACAAAGTGTGCACTCATGGTATCTTCTTTGTGTTCCTTTCATTGTTCAATGGCACACAGACACTCAACCAGCTCATGACAAGTCCTTTGTAAACTTGTCATGATTGGTTGGAGTTTGCAGCTGAAGTTTTCTAAAGGATGAAGTACCTGGCCTATGGTAAACCTCCTGTCACCTCCTACAACATATGTGGAAGTACACATATAGTACACACATACACATACAGGATGAAGTACCTGGCCTATGCTATGTGGAAGTTTGTGTTATCATTCTTTGCTTGTCTTTGGAACCCGGTAACACACGGGAGGCACTCATTGTGTGGCAGCTATCAATATTTTTTCCCCCTCCATTTGCTAGCTCAGAACTCAAGCGTAGTCCACACATGTGTTACTACTTCTAGTGCCCTGGACAGATTTTTGCATGTGGATTAGCTTTCCTTATTACCAGTGTCCCTCTCCATCAGTCAAACCCACTCTGACTTGAGGTACTTGAAATGTGTCCCCAAGTCAAGGATGAAAAGTCAACATTTTAGGCCAAGTGGTGTCGGGGCTGAACCATCTACCTCGGCATCAACACACTGGATGTTTAAGATCTATATTTAATTACTGCAGTTTCAGAATACTGTGTATGTTTTGCTTAATTGAATAGGACAAGTCATATTGTTTAATGTTCTATTGTTTTGTAAACCAGTCCTCGGAGAACACAGCCACTGATGTTCCAGGCATGGCTGTCAACATTAAGCAAGAACAAGATTGTGGGGTAAGCATGCTCGTCAGCAGCAGATATAGAAACAGAACATTGTAACACATGTCAGCAGCAGATATAGAAACAGAACATTGTAACACATGTCAGCAGCAGATATAGAAACAGAACATTGTAACACATGTCAGCAGCAGATATAGAAACAGAACATTGTAACACATGTCAGCAGCAGATATAGAAACAGAACATTGTAACACATGTCAGCAGCAGATATAGAAACAGAACATTGTAACACATGTCAGCAGCAGATTTAGAAACATAACATTGTAACACATGTCAGCAGCAGATTTAGAAACATAACATTGTAACACATGTTAGCAGCAGATATAGAAACATAACATTGTAACATATGTCAGCAGCAGATATAGAAACAGAACATTGTAACATATGTTAGCAGCAGATATAGAAACAGAATGTAACACATGTCAGCAGCAGATATAGAAACAGAACATTGTAACACATGTCAGCAGCAGATATAGAAACAGAACATTGTAACACATGTCAGCAGCAGATTTAGAAACAGAACATTGTAACACATGTCAGCAGTAGATTTAGAAACAGAATGTAACACATGTCAGCAGCAGATATAGAAACAGAACATTGTAACACATGTCAGCAGCAGATATAGAAACAGAACATTGTAACATATGTCAGCAGCAGATATAGAAACAGAACATTGTAACACATGTCAGCAGCAGATATAGAAACATAACATTGTAACACATGTCAGCAGCAGATTTAGAAACAGAACATTGTAACACATGTCAGCAGCAGATTTAGAAACAGAACATTGTAACACATGTCAGCAGCAGATTTAGAAACAGAACATTGTAACACATGTAGGCTGACATATTTTCAGCCTTCTTGCAGTCACCTTTGACCATAATATATGCTGCCATGGTGACCAATTGTTTAGTGTGCTTGCTGCTCAGACAGTGGTCACGGTTCAATCACAAGCAGAAGCAAGATTAGTTTTTTCCGACCAATACGGACCTGAGGTCAGTCCAGCCTCATAAACATGAGTACCTGACAATGTTCTAAAATGTTCTGGAAGTTGTCTGGGAAGGAAATGTGACAAGGAAGAGATCTGGCCACCCCAACTCATACATGATGGCCTAGAATATGTGAAGGTCAAACACTTGACCCACATATGCAGTATCTGCCAGGGGACTGTGTGTGTCTTTCCTCTCGTGCCTAAGGCGGCGCATAGGACATAAGTCGTGGCTCTCCATGTGTGTGCGAAGCGTCAAACATTTGGAGCCAGATATCTGATTCTGTAACGTTGGGCTGTACCTTATGTTTATTTATCAATGCCCCTTCCTCACCTGTACTGAACATAGTCTATTATTCATTTGTTTCTCGTTAAACTTAGTAGAAACTTAACCTTGTGATCCAGCACATGTAAGAGATAATACCCTCATTCAGCCTTTGCAACATACTTGAATGTCCGGTGTGTTGATGCCGAGGTAGCGGGTTCAGTCCCTACTCCAGTCAATTGGACTTAAGTGTTGTCTTCTCATCCTTGACTTGGGGATGTAAATTACAAGTACCTCAGAAGTCGGAGTGGGTTTGCCTCATGGTCAGGGACACTGGTAATAGGGAAAACTGATCCACACACAAAAATCAGTCCGCTTCACTAGAAATAGTAGCATGTGTATTGATTGTGCTTGAGTTTAAAGCGAGCAAGTGCCCAAAAAAATACTTAGACTTAGTCAGTTCTTATTTACCCTTTTCACTAGGGACTTGAAACCCGTTGTGACAGATTGCCATTTAACCCTTTACAGGGCTGACGCTTGTCCGTTTTCTAGCCCTGAACGGGCAAGATTTTTTCAGGTTCGGTAAAATTTTGGGTCGCGTTAGTAAAAACATCACAAATAAGGTGTTAGTCAACCGATTTTAGTTAAATAAACAACACAATGAAGGGAAAAGCATGCAGAATATGTTACTCACGTGATTGTTGTCGGTAATCCATATATGAACACAAATATTTACGAAATACGGCATGTTGCTTGTGATTTTCCGACATCTATACGGCAATTTACAAACACATTTTCAGAATCATAATCACTTTCTTTAAAGTCCGACTCAGACTGCTAATGCAAAGTAACGCTTTGCACTGATATCTAGCTCCGATTAATAGTCAACTTCGTGCCCTTTAATGTCATTTAAATTGAACCTAGCGAAATCTCGGCTATCACTTGAAGAATCGCCGAAATCCATTTTGAAAAACAGCGTAAAAATCCTGAAAACTATCAAAAATTGCCCGTAAAAGTCCGTTCAAATTCATACTATCGCGTTTACAAATGGCGGCCACGTTGTCAAGCTGTCGGCGAAAGTGAAAGTAGCCGTCGGAAGTGTCGGAAAGCCGAGAGATCGCGTTTTTACAATGCATAATAGTATCGGCCGGAATCGGACGCTACGCTCGTTTTATGGCATCGGCTGGAATTGGCCGCTGTGACCTGTAAAGGGTTACGTCCAATTTGTTATAGAAGAGCAATCTGTTGAGTGAATGTAGAATGGTTGGCTTGGTCAGGACACGTGTGGTGTATTGCAACCTTCAGCCATTACTGATGCTTCTGGAGCAAGAAACCTCCCGACTGAGTATCTGGTGCTCCTGTTGAGGGCTTCTCTTCTGCGTGTTTCTTTTTGTTCAGTTCCAATGGTGTCTTGTGATGAAGATGTTTGTTGCCATTTATGTTGCCCTGATGTGTTGATGTTCTGTATGATCTTGTATAATCAGATACACAAACATGCAATGTTTGTTGCCCTGATGTGTTGATGTTCTGTAATATCTTGTATATCAGATACACAGACATGCAATGTTTGTTGCCCTGATGTGTTGATGTTCTGTAATATCTTGTATATCAGATACACAGACATGCAATGTTTGTTGCCCTGATGTGTTGATGTTCTGTAATATCTTGTATAATTACATACACAGACATGCAATGTTTGTTGCCCTGATGTGTTGATGTTCTGTAATATCTTGTATATCAGATACACAGACATGCAATGTTTGTTGCCCCTATGTGTTGATGTTCTGTAATATCTTGTATATCAGATACACAGACATGCAGTGTTTGTTGCCCTGATGTGTTGATGTTCTGTAATATCTTGTATAATCAGATACACAGACATGCAATGTTTGTTGCCCTGATGTCTTGATGTTCTGTAATATCTTGTATAATTACATACACAGACATGCAATGTTTGTTGCCCTGATGTCTTGATGTTCTGTAATATCTTGTATAATTACGTACACAGACATGCAATTTTTGTTGCCCTGATGTGTTGATGTTCTGTAATATCTTGTATAATTACATACACAGACATGCAATGTTTGTTGCCCTGATGTGTTGATGTTCTGTAATATCTTGTATAATTACATACACAGACATGCAATGTTTGTTGCCCTGATGTGTTGATGTTCTGTAATATCTTGTATATCAGATACACAGACAAGCAGTGTTTGTTGCCCTGATGTGTTGATGTTCTGTAATATCTTGTATATCAGATACACAGACATGCAATGTTTGTTGCCCTGATGTGTTGATGTTCTGTAATATCTTGTATATCAGATACACAGACATGCAATGTTTGTTGCCCTGATGTCTTGATGTTCTGTAATATCTTGTATAATTACATACACAGACATGCAATGTTTGTTGCCCTGATGTGTTGATGTTCTGTAATATCTTGTATAATTACATACACAGACATGCAATGTTTGTTGCCCCGATGTGTTGATGTTCTGTAATATCTTGTATAATTACATACACAGACATGCAATGTTTGTTGCCCTGATGTGTTGATGTTCTGTAATATCTTGTATATCAGATACACAGACAAGCAGTGTTTGTTGCCCTGATGTGTTGATGTTCTGTAATATCTTGTATATCAGATACACAGACATGCAATGTTTGTTGCCCTGATGTGTTGATGTTCTATAATATCTTGTATAATACATACACGACATGCAATGTTTGTTGCCCCGATGTTGTTGATGTTCTGTAATATCTTGTATATCAGATACACAGACATGCAATGTTGTTGCCCTGATGTGTTGATGTTCTGTAATATCTTGTATAATTACATACACAGACATGCAGTGTTTGTTGCCCTGATGTGTTGATGTTCTGTAATATCTTGTATATCAGATACACAGACATGCAATGTTGCCCTGATGTGTTGATGTTCTGTAATATCTTGTATAATTACATACACAGACATGCAATGTTTGTTGCCCTGATGTGTTGATGTTCTGTAATATCTTGTATATCAGATACACAGACATGCAATGTTTGTTGCCCTGATGTGTTGATGTTCTGTAATATCTTGTATAATTACATACACAGACATGCAATGTTTGTTGCCCTGATGTGTTGATGTTCTGTAATATCTTGTATATCAGATACACAGACATGCAGTGTTTCCCTGATGTGTTGATGTTCTGTAATATCTTGTATAATCAGATACACAGACATGCAATGTTTGTTGCCCTGATGTGTTGATGTTCTGTAATATCTTGTATATCAGATACACAGACATGCAATGTTTGTTGCCCTGATGTGTTGGTGTTCTGTAATATCTTGTATAATTACATACACAGACATGCAATGTTTGTTGTTAGTGAAATGTCTCATGAGGAGTTGAACCCTATAACTTTACCTAGTGGAGCCATGGTGTCACGTTGTTAGAGCACTTGCCTGCCAAGACAGTGGTCTTGGTTCGGTCCCCAGCAGTGGCAGGATTACGTTTTGTGACCAGTGAAGCTCTGGCTTCCACACAAATTCGATGATAATGGGTGCCAGGTATTGTTCAGGATAAATTGGTCATTGTTTGGAAAGGAAAAAATGATCAGGAAGGCAACTGACCACCGCACCTCATTGTGACATGGCCTAGAATATGTGAGGAACCTTTTTTAAACTTTGCTACTAGTGAGCAGGTGTGTTCACAGTCTGTCAGTGAGATCTCCTTTCTTTATATAAATAGGTGTTTACAAACACTCTTTAGAATAAACATTTATATAACATGCTATCATTGATGTTTATGTAATGTTGTATGCCTGCAGTTGATATACATTTATCAGTAGACAATTTAACATTTTGCAATTTAGGAATATATGGATGGAGAATTGGTGAATGAAGCAAGTGATAATAATGAGGAACTTCAGGTGTTCTTTTTGAAGGATGGGCGGATAACGAATGGACAATTATCTGCCTGTTCTGATGGGAATATTATGACAAGTAAGTTTCTATGTGAATCTGTATAATGAAACAGATATTTTTGTCTTATTTTCTCTCATCATATTCTTTGTATTTTAAATAACTATGGTATATTAAATATAAATAACCCAAGCAAAGGCAGCATTTCACATGATAAAGAATATTCTCTGTATTTTATTTATGGAGGTAAAGAAAAATTCTGACAAGATAGTGAGGTTCCACATGCAGGCAGTAGTTGAATCCTGGCACAGGTCTGCAAATTGCAGTTAATTCATCTTCATATCAGGGCATGTGAGTTTTTGGGGAAATGAAAGGTCAGATAGGCTGACTGATTCTGTAGCTATATTAGAGAGTCACTCAGTGGATCCAGCCAACAAATGTGAACTCTCTTAGAGAGTTGGGTTGACTTGTAACTGCATGAATCAACATCATGCTATAGTTTGAATGCAGTGGTTTGGATTATAGATCACATATGGGTGTTAATTATAGTCAGAAGATATTGGCATACTAAATGCTTGAGTGAGTTGGCTCATCATTCAACCACAGACTGACTTCTCACTGTGCATTGATGGATTTATTACAGAAGTGATTGGAGCACCTACAGACATGTATGAAGTGCAGTTACGATAGTTCATATTGAACACCGAGCAGACCGAGGAATGGTTGCCCAGCCAACAAATGTTGGTAAGAAGTCCATTATGAGATCTGAAAGATACATCTATTACAGCACAGCTGTAGGCAAGCACAGTGCAATTACATCCAAACAAACAAACAACAAAATAGTGCATGAATGAAAAAAATAAAAAGAATTGAGTAAAAAATAATACCTTATGTGCTAACCAACCACTTTTCTGTGACCAGATTCTACAGAGTGCGAAGTTGGTGATGACGGAGAGTGCTGTGTACAAGACAAGGTATGTATGTATACAACATTATTTACAATTTGTTAGATTATTTAATGGAGCCGAGGATATTACAGATAATGTGTTTCAGAATGTTTGTAGCTACATTATATACAGTGATGTGTTTACAAGGCATAGGGTGGACTATTTCATTTAGAATATCACATCGGAAACAAAAACAGTCAAATATAGTTCGAGAAAAACTGGGAATGAAAAGAGAGTTGAAAGAAATAAAAAAAAAGGCAAGTGAAATATTTTGGCTTAACACTCTTATAAAACCCATACTGGAGGGTAACGTTGAAGACACGCGAACAAGAAGAAGAAAACGATATAAGTGGGAAGATAACATCAAGAGATGGACGAACAGCAATCTGACAGAATGTGCAGTCAAGGCGAGAGACAGACAGTGTTGGAGATCATTACAGCCAACTTTCATTGTGGAGATGGCACCTGATTGATTGACACTGACCAAATGCATCAAGTCTGGTAATGAAATCAGTTTGTATAAAAGTAGGAACAATGGATTCGATAAATTATATAATTGTTGGAAACACCTGGTATCAGCAACATTTAAGTAGATTATGGATGTGGAAGAGTCTGACAATATAATTAGAAACCAGACTGACTACATCTGTCAACTGAAGATTTTGAAATGCTGTTAAAATCACAACAAATGTAGCAATGCAGATTACTACAGGGTTCATAGATTAATTATAGGCAAAATACATATTTAGTAAAGTGTCAAATATAAATCAAGAAATATATTAGATATGTGTCCACTGTAGAATAAGAAGGAGATAAAAGACAAATTCAACAAAAGAAATAAAAAAAGGGGTTTTTTTTTTTGTTTTTTTTACTTTGGGTTAAATCTAAAATTTATTTTGGGGAAAATTAAGATCAAGGGGGAAATTTTTAAAAAACTTCTCGGGATTTGCGGCAAAAATTTAAAACTACCCAAAAAAACTGAAGATGAAATGGTTGTCTGAAGGAAGCCGGGCTTGAGGAACAAATAAGGGAAATTTAAAAACATCACAACACTCAAAATACCAAAATGTATGCACAAAAGAATGAATGACCTCACTCACAATAAAGGATTGTCTGAAAACCAGTCATATTGGCGAAGAATCAGATTTTAGATTCATAGTCAGGATGTGAACAACCTTTATTTAAAAATCATGTGGGGAAAACCCTTTTTGATTTTCCCAGAAACAATAAAAGGAAACGACCAATTTTGTACTTAACATTCAGGGTGTCATAATCTGACATCAACCGGACCCCGGGACAGCCACAATGCCCATCAGTTCCCCTTTAGAAGAAATAGAATGTCCAGGAAATAGGCTGCTAAACACAGTAGTGATACTAAAAGACAACCTGCTGACTTATGAAAAAATCATTTTTAAAAATTTTTATGAAATTTCCTGAAGACATCAGGAGCCTTAAAATGTGATCAAAAAATCAAAATTGCTTTCATGAGTCCCCTTTCCCCGGAGTTTTTGGGGTAAAAATCATATGCAAAGGGTTAAGAAGAAATAAAAACTAGAAAAAGGGGAAAGAATAATGTAAAGTTTGTGGGAAGGGGAAAAAGGGAAAAAAACATGCTGGTGTTTATTTAAAAAATTTTAATAAGGTTGGTAAAAGTAAACAAAGGGGTTTTTGGGTTTAAAAAGTAAAAAAAGGGAACTACCCCTTTGGGCTTAAGGGACTACAAAAAGGGACTTTCAGTAGAGAAAAGGTTTAGGGTTAAAAACATAATAAAAATTTTAAAAGGGGCCTCAGATTTACAAGGAAGACCTTAGACTTGTAAATAACATGTATTGGAAACCAACTACTGTCATAATTTTTCCCCATCTAGAGAGGTGTGTGACAGGAGTGTTGAAAAGGGTTTCCAGTAATTTTGTGGGGGGGCCTATAGTAAAAATATGAAACATTTAAAAGAAAAACATGCAAAGATCATAAAGAGAACATGATATACAATGTAAAAAAATTTGCAAATGATACAGCATTGCTGCAAAACAAGAACAGGGGGTTGCAGCATATAGTAGATGCAGTCGTCTGAGCAACTGGGGTTAGAATTAAATGGTAAGAAAACATAAATCATGGTCATTACCGAAAGGAAAGAGATAACACAATGTAGTATCCAAGTAAATGGGAACATTCTTTCAAGGTCTAATGGAGCATCTATCCAATAACAAGCTTTTAGTTTTTAAAAGAGATACGAAAAGGTAAAATGCTGTGTAGAACCAATATTATTGTATGCATATGGAATATGGACAATAATAAGCAGACAAACTGAGAAACAACTATTGGCATGGAAATGTGGTTTCTGAGGAATGTTAAAATATCATTAATGGACAGAAAAACATATGAGGCATCCTACAAAAAACAGATGGAAAAAAAAAAATGGGGGTTTGAGAAATTTTTATAGTCAAAAAATTGTTGGGGGAAAAATAGGGAAAAGAAATAAAAATTCGAAAACTTTGTTTATATTGGCTAACCCCCGAGGGGAAAAAGAGCAAAGGATGAAAAGAAACAGTTGCCAGGATAGCTTGGCCAATGACGTTTAAAGGAGACAAACATAAAAACCTCATCCCAGACGGTGACTGTTGGGGGATGATGAAACCCTGACCCGCCCTGCCTATTGGGGATGGGACATGATGATGATGATGTGGGTTTTTGATGATGATGATGTTTATGATGATGATGATGATGGGGTGAGATGAAAGATAAAATTTTAAAGAGCAGTGTTTTATTTTTACTGGGAAAAAATGATGAATATTTTTTTTTGTGCAGATCTCTGATTTACGGGAAAATGATGAATATTTTTGGAAAGGAAACTCTTGTATTTCCTACTGTTAAAAATTTAGGAAAATTTGTGGGACAGATCTCTTGTATTTTCCCACTTTAAATTGATGAAAATTTTGGGGACGATCTCTTGGGATTTCCCACTGAAAATGAGGGAAAATTTGTGTGGGCAGACTCTTTTATTTTTTCTGTAAAAATTTTTTAATATTTGTGTGACAGACTCGTTTTTTCCCTTTCTTAAAAATTTATGGGATATTTGGGGGACCTGTAAAACAGAGAATATTTGGAAAAAATATTCTAATTTTCCCACTGTAAACATGATGAAATTTTTGTGGGCAGATCTCTTGTATTTTGTACTGTAAACATTTTATGAATATTTTTTTGACAGATCTCTTGTATTTCCCCCTGTAAAAAATGTGAATATTTTTTGTGACAGACTCTTGTAAATTTTTTAGGGAAAAAATGAGAATATTTGTGTGGGCAGTCCCTTTATTTCCCACTGTAAACATGATGAATATTTTTGTGACAGGGTCTCTTGTATTTCCTACTGTAAAAAAGATGAATATTTGTTTGGAAAGATCCCCTTTTATTTTTCCCACTGTAAACAGATGAATATTTGTGTGGGCAGATCGCTTGTATTTTTCCCACTGGAAACATGATGAAAAATTTTTGTGACAGATCTCTTGTATTTCCTACTGTAAAAAAGATGAATATTTGTGTGGAAAAATCTCTTGTATTTTCCCACTGTAAACATGAGAAAAATTTGTGTGACAGATCTCTTGTATTTCCTACTGTAAACATGAGAAATTTTTGTGACAGATCTCTTTTATTTCCTACTGTAAACATTGATGAATATTTGTGTGACAGATCTCTTGTATTTCCTACTGTAAACATGATGAATATTTGTGTGACAGATCTCTTGTATTTCCTACTGTAAACATGATGAATATTTGTGTGACAAATCTCTCATATTTCCTACTGTAAACTTGTTTAATATTTGTGTGACAGATCTCTTGTATTTCCTACTGTAAACATGATGCATATTTGTGTGACCTGTAAACATGATGAATATTTGTATAACATATCTCTCATATTTCCTACTGTAAACATGATGAATATTTGTTAAAAATCTCTTTATTTCCTACTGTAAACATGATGAATATTTGTATAACAAATCTCTCATATTTCCTACTGTAAACTTGATGAATATTTGTGTGACAGATCTCTTGTATTTCCTACTGTAAACATGATGAATATTGTGTGACAAATCTCTTTATTTCCTACTGTAAACATGATGAATATTTGTGTGACAGATCTCTTGTATTTCCTACTGTAAACATGATGAATATTTGTGTGACAGATCTCTTGTATTTCCTACTGTAAACATGATGAATATTTGTGTGACAGATCTCTTGTATTTCCTACTGTAAACTTGATGAATATTGTATAACAAATCTCTCATATTTCCTACTGTGAACATGATGAATATTTGTGTGACAAATCTCTCATATTTCCTACTGTAAACTTGTTTAATATTTGTGTGACAGATCTCTTGTATTTCCTACTGTAAACTTGTTTAATATTTGTGTGACAGATCTCTTGTATTTCCTACTGTAAACTTGATGAATATATAACAAATCTCTCATATTTCCTACTGTAAACATGATGAATATTTGTGTGACAGATCTCTTGTATTTCCTACTGTGAACTTGATGAATATTTGTATAACAAATTTCTCGTATTTCCTACCTTGATGAATATTTGTGAGACAAATCTCTTGTATTTCTTACTATGAACTTGGTGAATATTTGTGTGACAATTCTCTTGTATTTCCTAATGAGGTTGATGGATGTTTGTGTGACAAATCTCTTGTAGTTCCTATTGTGAACTTGATAAATATTTGTGTGACAAATCTCTCCTCAGCTTCCAGTGAAGTGTGAACCCGCTGATCCAGACATAACTGCCACAATCAAGCAGGAGCTGGATTATGAAGTAATTTTGAACAATATTGACCTGGTTCATGTGTTAGAGGTGGTTGGCAACCTGAGTTCCATGTACATGTAGTAGAGTAAGCTACTGGCAGTTGACAGATGTTGATTTGTTGTTCTTACACAACTGAAATACACAATAGTGAGACAGAGACAGACTTGATTTGTTGTTCTTACACAACTGAAATACACAATAGTGAGACAGAGACAGACTTGATTTGTTGTTCTTACACAACTGAAATACACAATAGTGAGACAGAGACAGACTCAGACATTTCATGAAACATGTGATCAGTACATACTAGTCCCCAATTTATCAGTGACAGGGAGGTTGGTAGATGAAAGGTTGTTGATGGTACACAGATGTAGATGTGGTTGTGTCTGTGATGACAGGGGGTAGCAAACACAGTTGAGTTCAGATTCCCATTTGCACTTTGTCCTCATCTTAAACAACCAGCGAAGAGTTCCAGTACTAATGGTACCAGTTGCAGTCTGATGTGTCCGTTCAGCCTTCCCTTGGAGGACTGAGTGTTGGCCAGATCCTCCGGTCACTCCCTACCACATCATTCTCTCCAGGTCATGATATGTGTATCTGTTATTCCACACTAGATACATCCCAAAGGGCCCTGTCCAGATCTGCCTTATCGTGCACTTATAACCCACCCAGACACAAGACCCAGGCATGAGACCCAGCCCGCCTGCTCATTTCCCAACACATCGGCATGCCCTGGGGACAGTCGGTGAATAGTACACACACAAGACAAGACGGTCTCACAACACTGATTGCCGTTGCCTAGGAGCAGACATATAGCTCCCCTGAGCTACAGATAGATACACATAACATAAAACACTCCACTGCCAGTACTGCTAGTTTAAAATATTAAAATGCTGACATGTCGTTTGAACAGTCAGTACATTTCATCAGGGTGGGCCCCTGCCTCTTTCTCCACATTCATGTGAGAAGGGGTGGGAGTTTGTCTATTTCAGCCATCTGGCACTGCTCCCAGCTGTTCTAAATTATCAGGCCACTTCTTGTAGCCAGTGATTGTGTTGCAGATTCTCCTGAACACCAGTGGTCCCATTAGAGCTAGCATGTCAACTGAGGGACAGTCTGCTCGAACATTGAGACTGCATCCAAGGTCTCCTGGATCATGCATGCACTTTGCTCAGACACTGTAGACAGTATCCAGATTCTTCTGATAATCTGACTCAAAGACAGTTACTTACGGCATCAAACCTCCAGGTTCTAGGTCTGAACTGAACTGTGTTCCCCACACTTGATAACTTTGTAGATTCGCCCGTCAACTTATGGATCACACACAAACTGTGAAGCATAAACATTGTTGTGCTCACTGGATATATTACATATTACCACAGTGAAAAACATGTTGCTGGATTCTAACATTGCTTGATAGAATACTTGTTACTTCATTTCTGGATGGCAAACTTGAACCAAAATAATATTAACACACTTGATATACAATTTTTTGAAACATGGCCCGAAACAGTAGCTGATATTATGATTTTCACCTGTTTGGACAACTCAGTCATTGGGAGGAAAGACTTTTCTGTCCGATGTAAAAGGTACAGAGGTGGTGCATGAGTGGTTACACACTTGACCAAGAGAATTTTTTTTCTACAGGAATGCAAGCACTTTATCAGTGCTGGAGGCCTTGCATTGAACGCAGTGGTGACTACATCGAAACATGATTCATTTATTATTTACGTTTTTAGAATATATTCACCATTAAAGGAAAAACACTTAAGATTTTCATTTGAAACCCCCTCTTACATCCACTGTTTTGCTTGTATTCTTTGAACAGAGAAGATTTTTTTAATGTTCCTTGTTTGTGGTTCATGGAATATTAAATGTACATCCACGATTTCATATGTATTCTTTGAATTTAAAATGTTCCTTGTTGTTCACGGAATATTACATTTGTATCTACTAACATCTTACAGATGTATTCTGAGAATAGGGAAGATGTTAAGATGTTTCATGTGTGCTTGTGATTAAGTTAATATTAAATGCTTCTCTAATCTGTTACAGATGTATTGTGAGAACAGGGAAGTTGTTAAGATGTTTCATGTGTGCTTGTGATTAAGGTAATATTATATGCTTATCTACTCTGTTACAGATGTATTCTGACAACAGGGAAGATGGTTTTGTGGATGCTAGTCAGTGTACCCACATGAATGAGGAAGATGATGTCGATATAAAACCAGACCTCTCATATGTTGAAAACACAGGTAAATTTGCTGAATGTTATATGTAAAAGTACATAGTAAAGAAATTAAACTAGGCTCCGTGGCGAAGGGGTTACAGGCGCAGTTCGTAATAGCCATCCCTGCATACCTGCGTTCGAAACACAGCTGTATTGGTTTTTTATGAAATGGTATGGGTGTCAGTCATTCTGAAAGCTATGACAAACTACTGAATGTAAACTTGCCCAGGAATCACAAACAACCAAAAAAATGCTGGGGTTGACTGCTACATCTTGTAAAGGACATGCAACTAACTTTAACTTTTAAAGGAATGTTACTTGTAAAAGTACGTTAGTAAGGGAATGTTGTACATAAAAGTGCATAGTAAAGGAATGTTATATGTAAAAGCACATAATAAAGGACTTTTACAATATTTGAGGCATGTTGAGTGTATGATGCTAGACTGATATGTTTACAGACCAATGGGTCAGTGGGTCAGTATTATGTCGGCCGTGTTTACTTCCCCAAACATTTTCTGTTACCCATTTAGGCTGGAGAAGTCCAATGGCCAAAGGCAAATATTTATAAAACATTGAGGGTTCTAGTAAATGACCATCAGACAGGAGGGGAAGCGTGCTGTCTTCCACAGCTTCCTCTCAATGTTATACATATTTCTATGTCATTCACAAACATTCTAGAACAAGATCAGAGCTTGTCATTATTTAATTGTGGGTCTGTACCTTGTTGTGGAATAAAGGAAGAAGAAATTATGTAGTTCATACATAAAATAAGTAGACTGCCCTTTTGTTATATTTTCCTTTCTTTATGCCTGATTATTGCTTCTGTTTTCACATAATAAACTGACATAGTTGCATTTTTACCTGTCTGATCTGTCAGACAGCACCCTCATAGTCTGAGAAACTATATTGACAGTCATCACCATCATCATCATCATGTCATCTATTATTATTATTATCTGTGGACTTAAAGGTTTAGTCGCAGGTATGAACTGAATGTATTTGTTTTAGACAGATTTGTGGCCATGCAATGTTCTATGTTGTTACACAAAGAGCGGCACATTATTTTATAATCCATATAAATACATCTTATGTGGGAAAATATTAGGCAAGAGTGGCAGAGAAACACAGAGAAATATGTATGTGGAAAGCTGCAACAGCTGGGCTACCATCATCATCATCTTCCACTTCTGCCGTCAAGCGTCGGGAGGAATAATTTGCGTTCGAGCGCCCGGTGGGCAGCACTGGATAGTGTCATTCCATGTGGTTGTACAATGTCTTTGATGTCGTCAATCCATTTTCTTCTTGGGCGTCCTCTTGGTCTTGTCGCAGATGATCTTAGATGTAAGGCCTGTGATGGTAGTTGTTGGTGTTGCAGTCTAACGACATGGCCAAACCACTTGATCTTCTGCCTTTCAATAAATGTGGCTGGGCTACAAATACTAATAATGCAATTTTCCCAACTGCTTCAAAATATTCAATGACAGAGTGGATTTCAGAATCAGACCACTGGTGAATACCTTGGATGAGGTACTTGAAGAAGAAAGATACATAATTTTACTTTATACATAGAATGTTCTAATTTCTATCATTTCAGACACCAGTGTTTAAACACACAAAATGTTCTAATTTCTATTATTTCAGACATTGATTAAACACACAGAATGTTCTAATTTCTATCATTTTCATTTTTCAGAACTTATGTTTACACACACAGTGTTCTAATTTCTGTCATTTTCATATTTCAGATGCCAGTGTTTATCCGGTGGTAGTTCCAGGATCCATGTATGAGGCTCATCTGGACACAGAATGTGGACAAGTGAAAGTTGAGGTAGATACCACGCTGAGAGAGGTGGACAGACAAGCTACAATGACCATGTTGGATTGTCATAACATGAATGTGGACAATGTATGCTCACAGAACGAAGATTGTATCCAACCGCCTGGTAGATGCAGTACTGAGAATACAACAAATATCAGCTTAATTGACAGCACATATACAGACGAGAAACCTGATGCATGTTTTAATGGTGGTTTTGAGTTTCAAGGATTATTCAGGAGAGGGATGTTATAAACAGGATACTTACAGAGCAACATTTTCTTTTGCCAAGTGTCTGAATCATAGTCTCCACACAAGAGACAAACATCGATGTGACATTTGTGGTGCCACATTTTCTCAGAAAGGTCACCTTGGACGTGCACTTAAGAATTCACACCGGGGAGAAACCTTACATCTGTAAATTTTGTGGTATGGCATTTGCTCGTAAAGGTACGCTGAAAAACCATGAAAAGATCCACACAGGAGAGAAACCTCACGAGTGTGACATTTGTGGCGCAGCATTTTCTCGTCCTTGCAAGTTGTCTAAACACAAAATAATTCACATGAGAGAGAAACCTTATAAATGTGAAGTGTGCGGTGCAACATTTGCTCATGCAGGGGCATTGGCGAAGCACAATGTGATCCATACAGGAGAGAAACCTTATAAATGTGATCTGTGTGGTGCAGCATTTTCAGAAAGTAGTACATTAAAAGTACACAATCGAATCCATACAGGAGAGAGACCTTACAAATGTGATGTTTGTGGTGCTGCATTTTCAGAAAATAGTACATTGAAAGTACACAAAAGAATCCATACAGGAGAGAAGCCTTACAAATGTGATGTTTGTGGTGCAGTATTTACTCAAAATAGTTGCCTTAGGGTGCACAAAAGAATCCACACAGGAGAAAAACCTTATAAATGTGATGTTTGTGATGCAGCATTTTCTCATCCGAGGACATTGGGAAACCATAAAATGATCCACACTGGAGAGAAACCTTACAAATGCAGTCTTTGTGATGCAGCATTTTCTCAAAGTAGTCATTTGAAAGAACACAACAGAATCCATTCAGGAGAAAAACCTTACATTTGTGATGTATGTAACAAAGAATTTTCTCACATGTGGAAATTGAAATCACACAAAAAAATTCATTCAGGAGAGAAACCTTTCAAATGTGATGTTTGTGGTGCAGCATTTTCAGGAAGTTTTAAACTGAAGGAACATGAGAGAATCCATACAGGAGAGAAACCTTACAAATGTGATATTTGTGGTACAGCATTTTCTCATTTGAACATCCTGCAACAGCACAAAGTGACCCATAGTGGAGAGAGACCTTTCAAATGTGATGTTTGTGATGCTACTTTTTCCTCGCTCGGGTACTCTAAAACAACACAAGTTGATTCATACGGGACAGAAATGCTACAACTGCGACATTTGTGATGCAACATTTTTTTATCATAGCAATCTGATGGTACACAAAAGAATTCATACACGTGAGAAGCCCTACAAGTGTGATATTTGTGATGCTGCATTTTCTCACTACAAGTACTCTAAAACAGCACAATCTGATGCATTCGGGAGAGAAACCCTACAAATGTGATGTTTGCGGTAAGACATTTTCTCATCGCGGTCACCACAAAGTTCACATATTGATCCATGCGAAGGAGAAGCGTCACAAATGTAATATTTGCGATAAAGGATTTTCTAGCAAAGGATGCTCTGAAGCAGCACAAAGTAGTCCATATTGAGGGGAAGCCATTTGTCTGTGATGTTTGTGGTAAAGTGTTCTCTGCCAGTGGTAACCTGAGACTTCACAAAAGAATGCATACAAATGTGATATTTGAGAGTGAGCAGGTGCTTGAGGGGTAATGTAAAGAGTTGCAGGAGAATCAGTAGAGCTGGAACAGTTAGTATGTCTACCTACTGTACAAAGTTCAAGGGTTTAATCCCTAGCAATCAACAAAAAACAAAGTAAAGGATCCTGTTACACACTTGAAGGTGTGCTGGGCATATCATGCTAAACCCATGTTGTGATATGCCGGCTTCGTGGAAAAAGGGTTACGGACATGGTTCGTGATCCTGCATACCCGCGTTTTAAACACAGCTGCACGCGATTTGGCAGCAGACCGCTTTGCGTTGATTTTTTTATGAAATGGTATGGGCGCCGGTCGTTCACAAAGCAATGGCAAACTACTGAGCGTAAACTTGCCAAGACATCACAACAGCAAAATATGCTGGTGTTGACTGCAACGTCCTGTACAGGATATGCAACTAACTTTTCTAACATGTTGTGATGGGCCCGGCCCTGCAGCCAGCAGGGTTAGGATCGGCTAGTTTCTCACAGGAGGGGTGAAATGAATAGCCTGCCGATGACCCGC
Organism: Cepaea nemoralis; assembly: GCA_014155875.1. Classification (NCBI taxonomy): domain Eukaryota; kingdom Metazoa; phylum Mollusca; class Gastropoda; order Stylommatophora; family Helicidae; genus Cepaea; species Cepaea nemoralis. The sequence continues at coordinate 153,022 of JACEFZ010003585.1, forward strand.
AGACTACACAAGTCAATCCCACCTCCACGTGGTGTAGACCGGGAAACCATGACCGCGAGATCATGGGCTAACGGGGCTATGGCTCGCCAGACGGGATGGACTCCCTATAGTCAGATTTTTGTCCTAAACCTGCGACTGGCCTAGCAAGCCAGCAGGGGATCTTCATACTGCTCGTAGAAAAACTAAGAAGTATAAACAGAGTTACCAACTAACAGTATACCACAACAAGCAATGATATACAGACCAGATGGAAGCAAGAGGAAGAGGCCAACCACGTAAATGACGGATGCAGGGAATAACAGAGTCCATGGGAATATCGATACATGAAGCCCATAAGTAGGCACTCTCCTGCTGTTTATACTTCACCTCGACACTGCAAGGTACAAGAGGAACATAATGAGATGAGATGGGCCAATCGCAACTTCAAAGGCAATATAGTCAGTACGATGCCAGTAGCCTTTACTTCTGAAGTCATTTCTTGGCACCCATTGCAGACCAGGTGAGCATCCCACCACACCCATACAGTCTCATGGCTGGGTTGAATTGTTTCCTACCACTTTGGCTCTGGAGTTGATCCAATTTTGTTCAAATTGATCCGGAAGACCTGTAAGTGTAAGGCTACCTGGCATAATACTTGGCCACCGGAATATTATATGAAACCGCAAGGTGTGTTAAGATCCTGCAGAGAAACGAGCACATACACTTGTACATATCTACCAGGGATCTAAGGCTAGGAGGGCAGAAATCACAGACCAGGCAAATGATATCTCACTTAAGAATTGATGGGGAAATATATTAGGAAAAGGGATTAAAATTATATAATAATGTCTAGAAAAAGTCATCATAAATATGCTAAAATATGTCTTCCTGCAGTCAAGGTGTGTCTTGTTCACCGAAACTATGAGGGTCTTCCTCTTCTTCCTTTCGTTCGCTGTATATGAGTCTAACACTACATTAAAAATGTGCATTGACGACATGGGAACAGTATGCTTTACCATAAAAAGAGAATCCATACAGTGAAGAAACTACCTCTGTTATGATTGTGGTGAAACATTGTCTCAGATGTGTTACTTTAATTAGTAATGTAGAATATACGCAGGGGTTTAACATTGCAAATGTTGTGGTTTTGGTGCAGTATTTTCAGTAAAAGTGGTGTATATTGTTAACACAAGAGACCTTCTACAGGAGAGGGACTATATAAATGTGACATCCACGACACATATTCTCAGAGGCAGAATCCATCCAGGAGAAATTGTCATAAATTGTGATTTTCGTGGCTAAACATTTCCTCACAGTGCTACATTGAGGGGACAGGAGTTGGAAGTAATTTAGAAAGCTGTAGCTGAAAAATGTGATACCTGTAACACTGATTTTCTCAATGAATTACCCTAAAGAAATAACAACAAAATGTATGGGAGATTGTTGTAAATGTGACAATGTTTTCTGTTACAGTTCTTCTAAATATACTCTTTGTTTACTGTTACAGTTCTTCTAAATGTACTGTTTTCTGTTACAGTTCTTCTAAATGTACACAGAAGCAAACATAACTGTTATGTTCTAGTGGGTTTGTTCATGTAAGCACTCTAACGGGCATATACTATTGGCCATATAGCAAAACACTGGACACATGTAATATAAGTGAGACATTTTCCCTAATATTAATCTAAGTGTGTACACAAGAATGTAAATATGATTTTTTGGTTGAACTTTTTTGTAAAGCAGTTTTCAAAATAGTTTTAAACATTTATACTTCAAGGTGTAATGTGGAAAGTTCTTCTCAATTCCTGTTTTGTGTTTTTTGCATCATGTTTAAAAGAGACATCTGGTGTACGACCACAGAAAGATACAAAGAATTATCTGATGATAAACATGTACATAGCCCTTCTATACCTCAGACAGAACAACAGTAGTGTCATGTGTCCAATGTTTCTCATGTTGCATCACCGGTATGAGTCAAGAACCAACATCATTGCACTCTGGGCATTCCCATAATTACTCAGTCCTCATCTTGAACATCCAGAGAGGAGTTCCAATACCTCTGGTGCCCATTACAATCTGATTATATGTCCATCTTGCTTTACCTCTGAGTGACATGCCGATCTGAATCATTCATTTATTGGCACCTTGCCGTCTTGACAGACGATAGTTTGTGCTTCAGAAAGGCATAATAACTATTACCCATGGCGGTAGTGAATGTGACTGATAAGACCAATTTGCGCTGTAAATGTTTGTCCACAATGGGTGTATGTCAACACATGGTCATTTCCACCATCATGCACCATCTTACATCTCACACGCTCGGTGTGTGACTTATCTGCAATAATTTTCTCCTTTGTCTTTATTCCATTTCTGATGTTTGCCCTCCATACAACACGTTCAGCGGCGACTTGCTCCAAATGTGCATTATCAATGCCTGTATCAATCATGTCCCACTTACACACATCTTTGTATCATAGTAGAGGCCAACCCTGAGATTTCTTACCCATCTGTAATTCACCAAAAAAGGATGTCCTTTGGTATTCTGCCATCATCCATCCTCCTAAGATGTCCTATCCATCTAAGTCTACGAAGACTGAGCATGAAATAAACCGTCACACAACCTGATCTTTCCAATACTTCAGTATTTGTGACTTAGTCTTGCCACTTAATACCAAGAATTCTTCACAGACACCGCATATGAAAGCTGTTTAAACGTTTCTCTTGGTGTGAGTAAGTTGTCCAGGCTAATGTATCTGAATCATTGTACAGTTTGAAAAAAGGCATTTGTACAGGAAATAACCTTTATGTTTGTAATACTTATGGTACATCATAATTCAGACATCAAAACTAGATCCCAAGTTTGACATTTGGGATTGTTGTATGAAGCCTGGGTGGAATGGTGAAGTTGTAAATACAACATTAGTACATGTGTCCTCTACCCTTGTGCAGTAGAGGTGTATGTGTGAATTTTCTCTCGTGAAAGTTTGGCAAGAAAGAATCCTGTATGAACCTTGTTTCTGTTTTTACCTTGTTTCTGTGGTCACCTAGCATCTGGACTGCTCTGCTTCACACATGTAACTGATCCTATAGTGGGCAAACGTTTTGTGTGGAAGGCTACATAGACAAATGTAAAGCCACTGGCGGGCTGCATATTCTATATATATATATATATATATATATATATATATATATATATATATATATATATATATATATATATATATATATATATAATGTCCATTTTGTTTACAGCAGCCTATCACAAGAAGCAATTATTAATTATTTATAGGTTATTAAGCAGTATAAATAACTAATTATTGAATTTTATTTTACTTATACATTATATTTGACAATATGGACAAAACTTTTACTAATTTGTTAACAAGATTTTACAGCTTGTTGTTATAACAAATATTCTTTATTATCTATCAATGGCTTTAATTTAATCACAAAACCGACTACATTGTCACTATAATTGTTGATTTCTAATGAGATGTATGTAACTGCTTGCACTTTTTTTACAATATTCTTGAAATCTGGAGCAAGTTTACTTGTTTAAATTTGCATGCAAGTTGCAGTCCGACGATAAAGACCTATTCTTAGATTTGTTGATTTTCAAGCAAGAGAATGCTTGTTCGCAAATGTATGGTGATTCAAACAATGATAAAAGTTTAGCTGCAAAGTTTTTAAAGTTGGGAAATGATTCTTGTGATAAAGATCCATAGAAATCCAGCAAACCATCTGACTTAAATTTCTCTTTCAGGTCATAATCTGCTTGTAAATCAAGCAGCTCCAACTGTATGTCCTCTGTGGCTGTATCAGCTTCTGCACTAAAGGGGAACTGAGAGTATTGAAATGTGGCTCTAAGTTCTTGAAATCTTGGAATCTCCATCCAAATTCTTCAATCAATGCATCTAATTGGGCTATGTATTTTTTAGCCATTTCACCAGAAATGGTTTCTTGTTTCAGCAAAATGAAGTAACAAAATCTTTTTTCACTTGCTTGTCTGGAGAACAGTGAGAGTTCTGCCTGAAATGATTTTACATGTACATACAGTTCATGTGCAAACACACCATTGCCCTGAAGTTTGACATTCAGTTCATTTAACTTTTCCATAATTTAAATGGCAAACATAAAGTCTAACTCCCACTCTTCATTGAAAATGTCAGTATTAAAGTCACATTCAATGCCCTTCATCTCTAGGAACATCACTATTTGTTTTCTGAGTTCCCACACTCGCCTCAACACCTTGCCGATACTCAGCCATCGAACATTGGTGTGGTTCAGGACATCGGAATGTTCAGTTTCAAAATCGTCAATTAATACCTTGAACTGTCTGTGATTAAGTCCTCTTGATCTGATGAGGTTGATGACACTGACAACTGGGTCAATAACATGCTTGATATTCAAACAGTTTTACACAGACTTTCTTGATGAATCACCCAGTGAAGTGGTAATAATGTGTGGTCTGGATCTCATCTCATCTCATCATGTTGCTCTTGTAACTTGCGGTGTCGAGGTGAAGTATAAACATCGTGAGAGAGCCCGATTATGGGCTACATATATCGATATTCCCATTGACTCAGCTATTCCCTCCGTCCAACGTTTACATGGTCGGCCTCTTCCTCTGTTTCCATCTGGTCTGTACATCATTGCTTGTTGTGGTATGCTGTTGACTGGTAACCTACTTGCATGGCCAAACCATTTGACTTGCTGCTTTCTAATAAAATCTAGTGCTGCTATAACATTCACTTTAGTCCTGATTTCTTCATTTCTGATCTTATCTCTTCTTGATACGTTGAGTATTCTTCTGGATATCCTGCTTTAATCTTGTCACTTTTCAACTTTATCAGACCTACATTTTTTTTCCAGTCAAAGCACGTGCTCCATCAGTTATAACACTTGCCATCTTGTTAGATTAGTAACATCATTGACACCATGGCCTGTGGTTGTGTCTTTGAGTGACTCAGCACTCAGTAACTCTTCAGTGAGTTTGAAAGAAGTGTATATTCCACGTATAAATATCAATAATTGGTCAGTATCATGTACATCGGTACTCTCATCCAATGCAAGAGAGTACCACAAAGATTGTTTACTTGCATCTTGAAGTTTATGCATCAAATTGTCACTTATCTTGTCAACACGTTTGACCACAGTTCTCCTTGATAATGTTGTGAAATCTGTTTTTTTGTGTGTTTTTTGTTTTGTTCTGGACACATAATGTTTGCTGCATCTAGCAAACATTCCTTGATGAACTCGCCATCAGAAAATGGCTTGTTCTGTTTTACAATTCTGTGCTACAGCGCAAGACTAGCTTCAGTTGCAGTATCTTGAATTGAAGACTGTTTAGTGAAAACAATTTGCTGTTTCTCCAAAATTTTCACCAACTTTAGACATTTCCTTTCCCTCTCTTTGGTTGTTAAATTGTATCCGAAATCAGAATGTTTTGTTTGATAATGTCTTTTTAAATTGAACTCCTTGAAGACAGCCAGTGACTCACGGCACAACAAGCAAACTGATTTGCTACCAACTTTTATAAAACAGTACTTAGTTTTCCATTCAAAATTAAAAACACGGCATTCATCTTCAATCGTACGTTTGTTATTGACACTGTTTTAATAACATTTGAATAGTTAAAATTGTACAAAAATTGAAAACGGAAATGAAACAAAACCTACTTCCGGCTGTGTGTGAATATCAAATATTCGGAAAACAAGTAGTAAACTCAGAATAAATTTCAGAAATATATCAAGACTACTACAACAAATAAATTAATTTGAACATTCTAAATGTGAAAATAATTTATAACAGCAAACAACTTTTAATTTTAATATTTTCTTGCAAAATACATCATTTTATTCACCGGGGAAATATCTGGTTTTCATAAAATCATCCTTATTAAATTTTTACATGTCGATAAATATTTCTCTATGGGAAAATCGATAAATTTGCATTTTAGCAATACATGGTTCCATATGTTGCTGTATGTAGCCAGGGGCCGAGTTGGGGTGAGCGCCCAATCTTGCATATATACCCCAATGGCTTGTGCATTCATCACCTATGCAGCAAAAGTCAAACTCCTGGCCTTCTCGTGGCGGAACTGTTTTAACTAACAGGAGAAGGGGCGGCGGTGAGTCACTGGTGCAGAGAAATATCCAGAACGCTCTAGATGTGTATGCACGTACATGCATGCGCAGACATGTGTGTGCGTGGCTACACACCTAAACTCAAGTAAGACCACAGTCTGCTCTAGCAAAGGAAAAGTGCTGAAGACGGAGGCAACCAGCCAGGAGGCGCACCACAGAAATTAAGATGCCATGCAATCACGCATAATGAAATATGCCTACTACTGCTAAATGTTATGGTGCTCGTCCTACTTTGGACCCCCAGGCAGGTGCAGTGCGGGGCCCTATGCCTCGAAAGGGTCCAACCACAGCTACTTGAGGTCCTTCTCAGATGTCCTGTGGAGCCAGGAGACCTGAGAATAGAGAGTCTGGCCATACCAAACAAAGACTAGACATATGAGGAGTGAGTTCCCTTGAGCAAGATGGCGGGACATTTCTTCGTCCCGTAAAATGGAACGTGTTTTTTCCGAAATGTGTATGGATTAAGTGTTTTTTCGTGGTGAAATGGAGTTCGGACCGTGCAACGGAGTTCGTGCACGCGCGTCCAGCCTTCTTTCGGCGTATCATCGGCGCCCGGTGGCGATAGTTAAGCCTAACATGACGGCCAGACAACCAGCTAGGACACAACGTGGTAAGAGGGCGCGCGCGCGCAGAAGGCGCTTAAAATGTGACAGATTGGGTATCGGAAATGTTCGAGTACTGTACTGGAACTGTGCATCATTTAGTCAACGCCGACCCATTCTTGAAAAACTACTCTACGGAAACGATATTGTAGTCTTGCAAGAAACACAGCTCACCGACGGAACAGTCAATGTTGCGGGATTTCAGGTTTTCCTTAACAGGCGGCACCTCGGACAGGCCATTCTGGTCCGCGACAACATACTAGTGTCTGAGATCGATATGTCCGCCTGGAACAGCGATGCCCTGCAAGTGCAGGCATTAAGAATAATGACACCAGTGCAGCTTGTAATCGTTAACGTCTATGCGCGAAATGGGAAGGTCGACGTGCGACAATGGCAGAGTTTGTTCGATATGGATGAAAGGCATATCATCTACTGCGGGGACTTCAATGCCAGAGGCAGTCAATGGGGGAATTGCATCACCAATAGACAGGGAGAAGATTTGGAGGGCGCCCTGGCATCTGCTGCCCTAATCTGTCTGAATGATGGGAAGGTCACTAGAATGGCCACTCGACCAGGCGACTCTGACAGCATCATTGACTTGGCTCTAGTGTCGCCCACCATCGCACCAAGGTGCCGGTAGGGCACACTGGGATACCACGATAGTGACCACTACCCTTGTGTCATCCTGATCAAGAAAGACGGGGCCATGAGTCAAAGAAACAAGACCAATGCCTTCCCGTACGACACCACTGGTCAAGACGCCATAAGCAAGATCAGAAGAAGGAAACTAACTTCCTCCCGTAGGAGACAAGAAAGATGGCTGCAGCCACCATGGTGGAATGGAGAGGTCGAGAAGGTGTGGCTGGGAAAGAGGCAGGCTGTCAAAGACTGGCAAAAGGCCAGAAAGGCTAACATGCCACAGGTTGAGTTGGCGAACCTGAAGACTGAGGTCGTTAGGACGACGACTTTATTCAAATCCTGCGCCAAACAGGCCAACAAAATGGGACGAGTTCTGCAGGAAGGTGTGCTCCGAGCAATCTCTTACGACATTCTGGCGCCTCCACAAGAGCATGAACGGTGCTGCACAACGTAGGGGTATTCCAGACTTTCAAGGCACAGACCTCGCATGGAAAAAGTCGGATGCGGATAAAGGTAAGGCCCTTCTTGCACGCTACATAGAACAGACTGACCAGAAAGACGAGCCCGCCAGACAGAGGACCACAACAACGCTCTCTCAGTTGTGCGAGGGGGTCGGGACAGACGAAGAATGGACAATCAAAGTTGACATATTGCGTGCGATGCTCAAGAAATCACCTAACACCGCCCCAGGCCCAGACGGCATCCGATATGGTGACCTAATGGTGATATCAGATGATGACATGGAAGAACTGGCCAGAGAATTCAACACCAGTATCCAGAGGGGTCAGGTCAAAGAAGAATGGCTACACAGCTACTTGCTGCCGCTGCCAAAACCGAACAAAGACCACTCCAAGATAAGCGGCTAATACTGTTGGCAAGCTACTGGAGAAAATTGTAGCACACAGACTTGCTTGGGACTTGGAACAGCTCGGCTGCTTCCCGCCCACACTTGGAGGATACAGACGCAACAAAGAGTCATGGCTGAATGCGGCGGTCTTTGCTCAAGATGTTTACGAAGGATTTCAGGTCAGAGAAGAGACATGTGCGGCCGCCATAGACTTAGAGGACGCATATAACAGAGTATCTTTCGAGCACTTGATGCAAACCCTCCTCAGACTGAAAGTGCACCCTCACCTTGTACGATGGATAGCTGCAGTTCTACTCCAAAGGAAGGTGGTGCTAAGATGCGGGAGTTGGTCTTCTGAGCCGATAACGATATGTCCAGGATTGCCGCAGGGTTCACCACTGTCACCAGTACTATTCAACGTGTATACGGTGCCGATCACTGAACAACAGTTGGATGGGAGGGGTAGGACTCTATCATTCGTTGACGACATCCTCGTGTATCGACAGGGTCGAGATAGACAGGCGGTTGCCAATCATATGCAGGGCGAACTAGATCGAATTTCCTCATGGTGTGCTGATGCCGACGCCCTTGTCAACCCTGCAAAGGCAACAGTTACATGGTTCTCACTAAACAACCATATTGTGAAAACAGACCTGCCGGCAGTAAGAATGGATGGGAGCATTCTGAGTAGAACCCAGTCAATGACATATCTTGGCGTGAGGCTTGATCGTAGCCTGTCCTTCAGAGATCATGTCGATTATGTCATAACGAAGGCTCGAAAAGGTTTGGCAGCAATGAGAGTCATGGCGACTGCCAATATCGAGCAAAGACTGCTATTACTTCTGTTCCAAGGACTTGTGCTTTCACGCATCGAGTATGCCCTGGCCATCCTCACTGTCAGCCCTACACATATTGGAAGACTTGAAAAGGTACAAAACGAAGCCATGCGCATCATTTTGGGCTGCACGAGAGACACCAGCTGTGTAGCAATGAGATACCTCCTTGACTTCCCGACAATGGAACACAGGATCAAGATCTGGAGAGCTCGTGCATACTTAAAAATAAGTGCAGATGAGCAGCACCCTCTGCATGACGCTGTATTCAGAGAAAAGGGTGACAGGCTAAAGAGGGGCAAATCATGGATGGGTCGGGCGGAAGATGTCGTCGGACAGGTCTGCAGTCTAACCAGTATCAACCCCGGCAAGGAATGGGTGCCGGTGCCTCCAGCTTTTAAGTGTACCTTCTCCTGCATTATCACACTCGACAGACGGTGCAGAGAGCAGAACCCTGCCGCTGTCAATGCAGAGGTTAACGCGCTCATCTATGATCACTCAGATAGCCCCGAAGTGCTCATCTATACAGATGTATCTGTGGTAAAGCAGCAGAGAAGTGCGTGGGCATTTACAGCCCGTTCAGCGGGCCGAACCGTTCAAGAATCCAGTGGTGCCCACTCTATGACCACGAGCAGCATGACGATGGAGGTGATGGCAGTTACACAGGCTTTCATATGGCTGGAATCACAGCATTATACCAACGTGTGTGTACTAAGTGATTCAATGAGCATGATTCAGAAGGTCGAAGCTGGATCTGTACGTAGACAGTGGACTGAGTCGCTGCGGAAGTCTGCTGTCCGCAAAGTCACCTTCATCTTCGTCCCGGGACATGCGGGAGTCGAGGGAAATGAACGAGCTGATAAATTGGCTGGCTCTGCACCCCCTGTAGATGGCCAGCCCATGGATCGTGCGGATGTTATTAACGCCCTTAAAGATATGGCGAGAACAGAGGAATTTGACGCCAGTGATTCCACATCGCTCTCCAGGATGAAAGACCTGGGAGTAAGAATCGGCACAGCCAGACGCGAGAGGTACATCGGGAAAACAAAGCGCCTCGTCAACCAACACAGAACTGGCACTATTAGCCACCGGACGCTGATGCATATGCTGGGGGGAGGATCTGAGCACCTATGGACATGTCCGGAGTGCAACGAAGATACCCCAACTGATAACTGATAACTGAAACAAAGACTAAAACTAATGCACTGAAATGCAGAGGGAGTCAGCAACAAAAACAGAAGAAAACAAAATAGAACTAGAAAACATCTTGGACCAAGAAAAGGTAAGCGAATGTTGCTTGCAAGAAACTCACCTCAACGAAAATGAAATAATGTCTGGGAAACTGCCAGTACTAAAGACACTATTTTCTGAACTTAGCAGTCAGCATAAGGTCACCATACAGTAGATACCATCCCACTGTGGAGTACCTGGAAACAACAGAGCTGATCGATTGGCTAAGGAAGGAGCAAAAGAAGAACAGTCTGATGTGCCAGTTACATACCACCAAAAGAAAAGAATGATCAAATCAGTCAGAAGGCCACCAAAACCTGCTCAAGATGACTACCACATTATTGACAGACCAGAACAAGTCATTATTCTGCGCTTCAGAACAGGACACAATAGATTACGCAACCACATGTATACAAGATTCAAGATTGGTGAATCAGCCATGTGCCCATGTGGATTGGCGTCGCAGACAGCAGAGCACATACTCAAAGACTGCCCAAATTACAGCATATCTAGGCAAACCTGGCCTAGAGAAACGACAGTGGAAGATAAACTCTGTGGGCCGCTGAGTGAACTAGATTGATTGATTGATTGATTGATGTAGGAACCGACATCACATCATTCGGGACATTCCCATAAGTGCTCCATCCCCATCCTCAGCAACCAGCGAAGAGTTCCAACACTAATAGTTCCAGTAGCAATCTGATTATATGTCCGTCTCGCCATTCCTCTGAGAAAGGACAGTTAAATTCATACAAGAGGCAACATTGCAGTTATAGGCATATTTAAGGCGAACGGAAGAAGAAGAAGAAGAAGAAGCATTACATTATGAAGGTCAAGGACTGTTTACAAAAAATAAATAATTAGACATAAATTTTATCAAAAATGTTAAAACAATCATAACGGTTCATGAAATTCTGTAAAATTCAACAAAATAACTTAAAAAACGAAGTAAAAAATGTTATTTCTAAATGCCCTCGCAAGCCGCATAAAATCAGTTGCCGGGCTGCATGCGGCCCATGGGCCGTAGTTTTCCCACCCATGCTATAGGTCATTTGCCCCCCCCCCCCCCTCCACCACTGTGGGCTTAATTATTGAACAAACCCAGAATCATGTTAGATACATTTACTGTTGCTGTTATAGTACAGGATAATTAGTTAAGTACAATCTGGTGTACACCAAATCACTTGGAAATACATGGATATTAGAAATGATTGAGAAATGTGTTTTGGGATGTTTCTATGGTTACTGTTTCATACAGACATAGTTGTCTGTAAGTCCATCTATCTGACTATATCAGTTTGTCTGTCTGTCAATCCTCATGTGGGCAGTGGCTATAGTTAATATGTGCCTTTAAGCTTTTTCCTTCATCCTTAATGCTAACTGATAGATGACATTTGGACACATCTTGAGTGGGTAGTTACAAATTGTAGTCAGATGTCCGGAAATGTCATTATTTGATATCATGTAACCATTTGTAGGACATGCCTGTGGGTTTTCATGCATGTTTGTTTAAAAAGAATTGTGTTTAACACTTCATGACATCCCTAAAATATTAATACATGAGAACATTCTTAACCTGGCTCAGATCTGTTGCTAAAGTCACACTTGTGATTCATTGTGAAACAGTCTATGATGGATATATCATTATCAACCTGTTTATTCTTACACAATTAATCATAAGTGTCACTGAAGCAAAAGATCTGGGGCAAGTTTAGGATGTTTTCATGTATGAGTATATTGGTGATGTCATGAAGTTAATACTATAAATGGGAATCCTGCAGTGCCCAGTGTTCTTTTATGGTGAACACTGTCTGTGATGATTACACTGTCAGGTCAGCTCTCATGATGAACTTCAGTCTTTCAGTTTCTCTACAGCTCCATGCAGCTTGGAGTTTATTTATTCAGACGGCCAGAATATCTTTCTTAACTCGCCGTAAAGAGGTTTGAAGAGCTTGGTTCGTGGAAGACTGGTCTTAGCTCTTAAACCCAATACATGGACATTCAGCTTGTCTGAGCCCTATAAGAACTTGCATCTATGGAAGAGGTTGGTGGAGAGACTGCCTCCTGACCCAGTACAAACTCTTCTTCCCCATTCCAAAGCCCAGGAGGCAGCAAGATGGGCAAGGCTGCCACTGGGGCTGTACATCCGTGGAGAAGCATACCAGGGTGTAGCCAGGTTGTGTTTCATCATAACCTCAGCTGTTAGAACTTAACTGTAGGAGTGGGTTGCTGTGAATGTTTTTCTCATATTTCATTACAGGTTTTCATATGTTACTGTACTCTGAGTTTGTTCTTACTGTGAATGTAACTTGTGCATGTGATGTGGCTGTGATCTTGTGCTGACCAGATAGTTAACATTACATTAGAAGGACATATGTTGAGTTGAGTTAAACACCGATATCATTGCACTCAGGACATTCCCATATGTGCTCGTCCCGTCATTCAACAGTCAGCAAAGAGTCATACCACAAATTGTTCCCAACGCTATCTGATTTTAAGTTCTCCTGGTCTTCCCTCAGTTTTGAGATTCTTCCAGAACTCTTGCCGATCCCCAGCAGTCTCATTCTTTCTACATACAGGCTCTCAGTCTGTTTCCCCGCCTTCTCCACCTGGTCCCACATGAGCATGACCACTCCCCCTTGTCCATAGGTAATCTACCACCAAGAGGTGCATTCCATGCCAGCCTATCAACCTGTTCATTTCCCCGTACCCCTGCATGGCCACGGCAAAATATCCATACGATTCTCAGTCTGTGACCTCTGAAGCGAGGTGAGCCATTCCACACAAAACATTTCTTTCTCCACCTTACTAAGCATACTCTTTGAATCCGTAATGAATACAATGTGTGCTGCAGTAGTCTCCTCTAACCAATGGTATGCCGCTGTTATTGCTTCCACCTCCATTCTCATGCTGGAGGTCGTAGTCTCATATGCCAGACTCTCCTTTTTCAAGACTCGTCCATTAGCCTTTGCAATAAAGCCCCAGCCACTACGTCTGTTTCTCATCACTGACCCATCGGTGTAGATGACTATGTCACCTTGATGTGTGTTACTCTGGATCAGCTGTTGCCCCTCAAACTCAGTGCGACTCGCTGCCCATTGCCTGCATTAATGACCCAGTGTTACTATTACATTGTGTCAGTCCGTCATGTCTTCCGGAACTTCAACCCACTCTTTTTCATGATTGATGGTCTATAGATCACACACATGACGTATAGATAGTTTGCCAATGCCATCCAGGACCTGCATTGTCTTAGTCTATGACCCTTGACAATATCCATGGCTTCATGCAGGGGGTGATCCCTATCTGCAGCAATTCTCAGGTACCATTTGGCCTGAAGGACACTATGCCTTTCCGCCATTGTTGGTGGCGTCAGGATATGCTTCATGCATATAATTGGTGTGTTCTTTGTGCACCCCAGGATCACCCGCATGGTCGCATTCTGTATGTGCCCCAATCATACAAGCTGGCTCTTTGATACTGTCAGCAGCCCCAAACCATACTCAGTGACATAAATTATTAACTGCTGAAAGAGCCTTAAAGCATCCTTTGCTCTACCCCGGTTTCCGCCATCACCCTCAATGCATTAGGTCCCCTACCAGCCTTCACCACCAAAGCCTCCACATGATCCTTAAAAGACAAACACCTGTCAAAGGTGATACCCAAGTACTTCAGTTTACTCTCTCTACTAAGATCCATTCAATATAATACCTGGGACATCTGCCTTCACAATCCGGTTATCCAGGGAGTACCACACAACCTTGTCTGGGTGTATAATGGCCCCTGCGTCCCTGCCCACTCCACTACCCTGTTTACTGCCACCTGTAAGTCTTTCGCCAAACTGGCCCTGTTTCTGCCCTGTATGTACATCAGCACATCATCTGCAAATGTCAAGATTCTACCCACACTTGGTGTCTCAATAGCTGCGATTTTGCTGGTGTAGACATTAAAGAGCACTGGGGACAAGGCAGATCCCTGCGGCAACCCAGGTGTAATAGTACAGGGATCAGAAGTCCAGGAACCCATGCGCAGTGCAATATTACGCTCATAAAGGACTGCCACAACCCATCTAACAAGGCAAGGACAGACCTCCATGTCCAACAGTGTGTGTGTATTAACCGATCATACCTAACCTTGTTATACGCATCCTCCAGGTCAAGAGCTACCGCCACTGTCTCCTGTTTATCCTGGAAGCCCTCGTAGACATCAAATGCAAAAGTTGCCGCATTGGCCCAGGTGTCCTTTCCAGGCCGGTAACTCCCGAGCCCTTATGGGAAGTAGCTTACGTCTTTCCAAATATCACTGGAGCCTGCGTGCTACTATCTTTTCGAGGACTTTGCCATACGTGTTTTGCAGGGTTATGATTCGGTATCCATTAAGTCTGGAGTGATCCTTACCTGGCTTTGGGAGTGGGACCAGGTAGCTGTGCAGCCATTCGTGGGGCATTTGTGCCATATTGATGGTCAGGTTGAAAAAAAAAAGAGCCATCTCCTCCAAGTCCCCATCATTCATGTAGGACATATATTGAACAGAAGGAAGATTTAATACAAGAATTAATACTCGATGAACTGATCAATTCACCACCTTGAGCCTGGGTCATCAGTTTTCAACCTGTGAGGTGCAGTTTCTTGGGAAGCCAAAAGTGACGGCCATGGGTGCTTTGGGTTGCATGGACTTATGACATCATTTGGTGAATTGTCTTGCACTGTTTCATCACAGCAATTGTTTTCAGGTCTGGCTTCCTCCAGTCTACCTACAAGGCAGGTTTGTACCTCTCTGCATCTGATTCCTTTCCCTCACCCTGTCCGATATGGGAGGGCCTACCATTGCCTCAGCCCACATGTATTTGTCTGAAAATTAACTATCTCTGCATTCTTCTTTTTTATAGTTTTCAAAGAACATTGTGTGCATACTTTTCCCTTTTTGTGTCATTTCCTACAGATGCATGTTTTTAAAGTTATGTTTTCAAAATGTCTTTACAAAGCTCTCCTGCTCACACAAAAATTAGACTCATTGTGGATATATTGCTTGCTATTACCTGCTGTCCCACAGAGGCCTAGGAAATGAGTGTTATTGGTCCAGGGAATGAATGTTATTGGTCTGGGGAATAAGCGTTATTTGTCTGGGGGTGGGGGTGTTATTGGTCTGGGGAATGAATGTTATTGGTCTGGGGAATGAATGTTATTGGTCTGGGGGATGAATGTTGTTGGTCTGGGGGATGAATGTTGTTGGTCTGGGGGATGAATGTTGTTGGTCTGGGGAATGAATGTTATTGGTCTGGGGAATGAGTGTTATTGGTCTGGGGAATGAATGTTATTGGTCTGGGGAATGAATGTTATTGGTCTGGGGAATGAGTGTTATTGGTCTGGGAATGAGTGTTATTGGTCTGGGGAATGAGTGTTGTTGGTCTGGGGAATGAGTGTTGTTGGTCTGGGTGCTCTGATTCCCCCCCCCTTCCCCCCCCCCTCCCCTCCCTCCCCCAACATGTGTATATGGACGGATCGCACCAGTTCTGTGTTGGTTAATCAAATGTCTTGTGTTATTGACAAAATGTTCATATCTGGCGACGAACTCCCATCTTAGAACTCAGGGCTCCATACTTTCAACCCCACTGGATGAAATGAATGGTCATCATATTCTTGATGGACAAACAACTATAGACCAATAGACGCTCGGTGCATAACACGGACCGTATCCCACTGACCAGCTTGACACACTGACACATTTGTGTTGTCCATTTGACCACCAGGTCGACGTGCAGGCATACTAGTAGCCACTCCGCTACCATGGCAGCCCATCGTTCAGATCATATCAGTCCCCAACATGGATCTCTGTAGATATTGTTTTCACCCTAATTCAAGTGTGCATCTTGGAGAACATTAGGCGAGGAGAGGAGTGGGTCTGAGTGCCAGCGGAGCAGTCAGACTTGTGCAGAGTTATAATCACATTAAGCAGGGAGTGGCCAGCAGGGGCCACGGAAGTGTGAAATACAGCAACTAAAACAGGATAATGCTTGCTCGGGTGATGTGATTATCTACACAGATGAGTCGATGTTGAGAGGCAAGAGAGTGCCTGGGGCGGGGGGGGGGGGGGGGGGGGGGGGGTTCTTAGCAAAAGCTAATGGTCGACGTTTGGTGCAGGAGAGCCTGGCATATGATACCACAACATCTAGCTTAATAATGGAGGTGGAGGCGGTCAGTGCAGCTTTCCGCTGGATGGAGAACACGATACATACACACATCGTGATTGTAACTGACTCAGAAAGCATGCTGAGGAGGGTGAGGACAGGCAGGCTTCGTGTAGAGTGGCTTGCTTCGCTTCGGAGGTCACGGGTGGCAAGCATCACTTGGATTTTTTCTCCGGGGTATGCCGGTGTGCTGGGGAATGAACAGGCAGACAGATTGGCTGGCTCGGCAAAAATTGATGGAGTATTGATGCATGACAAGGCAGACGTGGTTACGGCCTTGTCACAGGATAAAGTAACTTGTCAGTCGATCAATGATAACTAAACCCGACATTATTTTGCTAACACAATTGACGCTTTTATGGTGAACAAACTGAGGAAAATACGTCTGTACAGATTCTCGACACCTGGTCAACAGTGTGTATGAGATCAAAGGGAGTCACGTCGAGTTGTCTACACATAGTCGACAAGTTGATGACAGGATGTTGTTCGAGAGGTGTGTACTGGCGACATTTGTCTACAAAACGGAAGTTGGTCGTTGCAAGTGATAGACAGAATGCCTGCTAGAGGTCAGAAGGATTATGTAATGGGAGAAAGGTCTTTGGCTTACAGACAACCCGGATATTTGTTGGATGAGACAAAGAACTCCACAGATGAAAAGGAAACTTGACAGCTAATTGACTCTGGTTAGTTTGGAAACAGGAGGACAAAGCCAGATTCTGGACTGATTGGCGTCTGGACTTTCCTGGTGACTCACTCAAGCACCCATATAAAACCCAGTGCAGTAAACAGGTGGATGGAGTCGAGGAAAACATTCTGAAGTGTAGAATTGGGGATAATTCCCAGTTGTGGTATATTAGAGGGACTAGCCTATCTTAGTAGGGATAGTTATCCACGGACATAGATCCAATCGGATTGCCTAGTTTCTCGAGTAACAACAGGAATAGACATATGGTAGGAAATTAATTATATCTAACTTAAGAGTATGATTAGGAATAGAGTGCAGTACTGTGCAGTGATATAATGTATTATGATTAGTGATAGAATGTTCTATAAGTGCGGTGCTAGAAAGTATCATAGGAGCGTCGGCACTAGTATTCTATTTTGTGGCTTCAAGTAGCTTGTGTTATATATCGTTTTACTCAGGAAGTTGAGGACAATGTAGTGGAATAATAATTAGAGAGATTAAGGATGGTTGAGAGGGAGGAGGGGAATGTGTAATGGTAGGATCTTCCAGTAGGGCATCTGCTGGGTTTCTACCCGTTCCGTTATTCTTTCCTGGTGTTGCCATGTCTCAGATCATATGAATTATTTGGCCGCATGACAGAGATCAGATCTCTGTTATAGATCTGAGTGCTGTTTATTGCATACAATCACCTAATTACGGTCAGGACTGAGTTGCCCTCACCATGATGTTATCTGCTCTACAGGTTCCATGTACAGTTCCCCTTGAGTGTTCCACGTGAGTGGGAGAGGGTTTACTTCGAAG
This sequence comes from Cepaea nemoralis, assembly GCA_014155875.1. Lineage (NCBI taxonomy): Eukaryota > Metazoa > Mollusca > Gastropoda > Stylommatophora > Helicidae > Cepaea > Cepaea nemoralis. The sequence continues at coordinate 170,971 of JACEFZ010003585.1, forward strand.
AAGCAGTTTCAAAGTTTGACAATGATGGCTCAGCATCTGAAGACAGAGGTTGCTGAGAGGCCGCTACATAGGGCTTATACCCAAGTTGGTATGCGGGAACCTGGCTTCTGCTGAGCAGGACATGTTGACGAGAGGGAGGTTTAGCCAAGTGATAGATGTACCAATAAACAGTCAGAACATTGCATAATTTATACTGATACCCAGAACAGTTCGATTGTGGTGTTAATATGAGGAATCTTTAGAACCAGTGACTCTAGATCCATTAAGATTTCTCCACTAACAGTGACAATAGGATTAGAATTTCCTGATTAACAATCCGTTAAATAACCGAGGAAGTTCATAGTGTGAATCAGACTCTAATTAAACAGTGTTTGTCAGGGGTGTCCAAGCATCCTAGTGGTTCCAGAGACAACGGAGGAAGTCTTCACATGACCGGAGGAGCATCACCTGGGTGAGGCTACCTGTATGGGATACATGGTGCTGGTGTGTCTTCAGCACAGGGATGAGAATGAACTACTCTTGAACACTGATCTGAGTCTATAGACGATTTAGAATACACGTCACACATTCTACACCTTATACACACATACACTTCTCCTACATATACTCTTTGCTTTAATAAATTTCTTGTTTTTATTTGTTGAAGCGAGAGTTGTCAAGTGTGTTATCTTGGAGAAGAATGAGAGGGGGCATGATCCAGGGGTGAGTAAGAGTGAGAGGAAGGTGTCTTCAGATTGAGGGAGTGTGTGGACGGAGTCTGCTGGATATCTCCAGAATAGAGATATTGAATTAAAACAAATGTGGGTATCGATTCTCTTCACTCCAGGGACGACACTAAAGTGGTAAAGAAGAACAAGTAACTAATACGACATTCATTCTTTACACACACTACATTTATTGGGGGCTCGTAAACGTGATCTTTGGACAGCGGGATCTTTAGACAATGGGATCTTTTAACACGGGATCTTTAGTTAGAGGATGGAGATATCCTATTAGTGAGAATCCAGCTAGAGTGAATGTGGATAGGTGTTTGGACTTATCTTACCTGTTCACACTTCACACGTCTGCATAGGTCTGTGGTCCTGATTCTACTCTTGTCACTGAGTGATTGTGTTGTATGGTGTGTTATAAATATATAGATTAATAGTATTTTGTCATTAGCTATATATTGGTTTAGAGATAATCTATACTCTATCTGCTGAGTTACCTCTCTGTATAATGGCCACTCCTAGATTAACTACGGCGGAACTTAGGGCAAAGGGGGAAGACATGGGTTTGTCGGGTTCTGCACTAACAGATTACATACAGGAAGTGGAGAGGGAATATCGTCAAGCAGAAAGGGAAGATCGAAAGGCCGAGTTGGAATTGAGAAGGATGGAGGCAGAGCAAGCAGCTAAGAAATTGGAAGCAGAACAAGCTGCTAGGCAACTTGAGGCTGAGCAAGCCATGAGAAGGCTGGAAATAGAAGCAAAAAAACTGGAAGCAGAGCAAGCTGCTAAGTTACTTGAGGTTGAGCAAGCTGCTAAGCAACGGGAAGCGGAGCAAGAGGCTCAGAAAAGGGAGCATGAGTACCGGATGCGGGAACTCGAGCTCAAGAGGCAATCTAGTGGGGAAACTGAGGGAGCAGTGGGAGGTTCCTCTCTCCCTGGCTCAACACTAGTAAGTGGACATAGCTACCATGCTATGAAGTTCCCTCTAGCGATCTACGAGGAGGACAAAGAGAAGATTGACCAGTACCTTCAACGTTTCGAGGCTATGTCAGTTGCTATGGGTCTGGAGCGTGACAAATGGAATCTTAAGCTATCCCAGGGTTTACGCGGGACCGGTTATGAGGTTTATTCTCGCCTGCCACCAGGACATGAGAACAATTATGACGAGTTGAAGACGGCTTTGCTGAAACGATTCGAGGTTACATCACATACCTACCGGAAAAAATTAGTAAACTTAGCAAAAGCTAATGGTCGACGTTTGGTGCAGGAGAGCCTGGCGTATGATACCACAACATCTAGCTTAATAATGGAGGTGGAGGCGGTCAGTGCAGTTTTCCGCTGGATGGAGAATACGATACACACACACACACATCGTGATTGTAACTGACTCAGAAAGCATGCTGAGGAGGGTGAGGACAGGCAGGCTTCGTGTAGAGTGGCTTGCTTCGCTTCGGAGGTCACGGGTGGCAAGCATCACTTGGATCTTTTCTCCGGGGTATGCCGGTGTGCTGGGGAATGAACAGGCAGACAGATTGGCTGGCTCGGCAAAAATTGATGGAGTATTGATGCATGACAAGGCAGACGTGGTTACGGCCTTGTCACAGGATAAAGTAACTTGTCAGTCGATCAATGATAACCAAACCCGACATTATTTTGCTAACACAATTGACGCTTTTATGGTGAACAAACTGAGGAAAATACCTCTGTACAGATTCTCGACACCTGGTCAACAGTGTGTATGAGATCAAAGGGAGTCACGTCGAGTTGTCTACACATAGTCGACAAGTTGATGACAGGATGTTGTTCGAGAGGTGTGTACTGGCGACATTTGTCTACAAAACGGAAGTTGGTCGTTGCAAGTGATAGACAGAATGCCTGCTAGAGGTCAGAAGGATTATGTAATGGGAGAAAGGTCTTTGGCTTACAGACAACCCGGATATTTGTTGGATGAGACAAAGAACTCCACAGATGAAAAGGAAACTTGACAGCTAATTGACTCTGGTTAGTCTGGAAACAGGAGGACAACGCCAGATTCTGGACTGATTGGCGTCTGGACTTTCCTGGTGACTCACTCAAGCACCCATATAAAACCCAGTGCAGTAAACAGGTGGATGGAGTCGAGGAAAACATTCTGAAGTGTAGAATTGGGGATAATTCCCAGTTGTGGTATATTAGAGGGACTAGCCTATCTTAGTAGGGATAGTTATCCACGGACATAGATCCAATCGGATTGCCTAGTTTCTCGAGTAACAACAGGAATAGACATATGGTAGGAAATTAATTATATCTAACTTAAGAGTATGATTAGGAATAGAGTGCAGTACTGTGCAGTGATATAATGTATTATGATTAGTGATAGAATGTTCTATAAGTGCGGTGCTAGAAAGTATCATAGGAGCGTCGGCACTAGTATTCTATTTTGTGGCTTCAAGTAGCTTGTGTTATATATCGTTTTACTCAGGAAGTTGAGGACAATGTAGTGGAATAATAATTAGAGAGATTAAGGACGGTTGAGAGGGAGGAGGGGAATGTGTAATGGTAGGATCTTCCAGTAGGGCATCTGCTGGGTTTCTACCCGTTCCGTTATTCTTTCCTGGTGTTGCCATGTCTCAGATCATATGATTGATTTATTTGGCCGCATGACAGAGATCGGATCTCTGTTATAGATCTGAGTGCTGTTTATTGCATACAATCACCTAATTACGGTCAGGACTGAGTTGCCCTCACCATGATGTTATCTGCTCTACAGGTTCCATGTACAGTTCCCCTTGAGTGTTCCACGTGAGTGGGAGAGGGTTTACTTCGAAGAAGCAGTTTCAAAGTTTGACAATGATGGCTCAGCATCTGAAGACAGAGGTTGCTGAGAGGCCGCTACATAGGGCTTATACCCAAGTTGGTTTGCGGGAACCTGGCTTCTGCTGAGCAGGACATGTTGACGAGAGGGAGGTTTAGCCAAGTGATAGATGTACCAATAAACAGTCAGAACATTGCATAATTTATACTGATACCCAGAACAGTTCGATTGTGGTGTTAATATGAGGAATCTTTAGAACCAGTGACTCTAGATCCATTAAGATTTCTCCACTAACAGTGACAATAGGATTAGAATTTCCTGATTAACAATCCGTTAAATAACCGAGGAAGTTCATAGTGTGAATCAGACTCTAATTAGACAGTGTTTGTCAGGGGTGTCCAAGCATCCTAGTGGTTCCAGAGACAACGGAGGAAGTCTTCACATGACCGGAGGAGCATCACCTGGGTGAGGCTACCTGTATGGGATACATGGTGCTGGTGTGTCTTCAGCACAGGGATGAGAATGAACTAATCTTGAACACTGATCTGAGTCTATAGACGATTTAGAATACACGTCACACATTCTACACCTTATACACACATACACTTCTCCTACATATACTCTTTGCTTTAATAAATTTCTTGTTTTTATTTGTTGAAGCGAGAGTTGTCAAGTGTGTTATCTTGGAGAAGAATGAGAGGGGGCATGATCCAGGGGTGAGTAAGAGTGAGAGGAAGGTGTCTTCAGATTGAGGGAGTGTGTGGACGGAGTCTGCTGGATATCTCCAGAATAGAGATATTGAATTAAAACAAATGTGGGTATCGATTCTCTTCACTCCAGGGACGACACTAAAGTGGTAAAGAAGAACAAGTAACTAATACGACATTCATTCTTTACACACACTACAGGCCTTGTGGGAGCATGTGTACACCTCGGAGGAGCAAATGGATCACCATAGTCTGGCAAGAATTAGGCAGCGAGGAGTGACGAGGGGATCTGGCCGACGCTCGACGCTCAGAGGAAAGGTGAGACGGACATATAATCAGATTGCTACTGGAACTATTGGTGTTGGAACTCTTCGCTGGCTGCTGAGGATGGGGACGGAGCGCTTATGGGAATGCCCCGAATGCTGTGATGTCGGTTCCTAAATCAATCAATCAATCAAGTGTCCCGAACGTCCACATGCTATTGGAAAACTGCTACAGTTCCAACATTTCTCAACGAAGATGACAGTGAATTATCAAGTGCTGTGCAGAGCCGATTCTTTAAATACTCGTTGCCTTTATAGATATGCAAAGCGGACATGCTTTCCCATATTGTTATTTTAAGAGAACCACAAAGCGCTGGCATTCTCAGGGTTTACCTTTGAACCCATCTTTCTGTTCATACCAGTCCGTCATCTCCTGCAAGGTCCATTGTATATTTCTGGTCGTGTCATGTATATATGAAACACTCCTATAATATAAAAAGTCTTCTAACGTCAGGATTCAACCTGGTCCGTCGGCCGAAAGTTTGGCCATATTTGTTGCAATAAATAACACAGGTTATAAATGGTGATCGCTGAGGGAAGCCAGGACATACATGTAACGATCCCGATACCCATGTTCCAAAACAGAATACTGTTTCTTCCATCAGTGCAGCTGCGCGCCAGTTACACTGCTAATGGATGAAGTCACGGGAGACATGTGACGCTGTGTTGTTTACTGATGTCTCGGGGATTCGGAGTAAGCGGAGTGTATGGGCATTCCCGACAAGCGTAAGATGCAAATCTGACATTACTGTTAATAAAGCGGTGCGTACGCTGTGACTAAAACTAGCCCCACAATGTTCGGCAGTAACCAGCGTGGCTGTCTGTGCCCGCATGAGTGCACGCATGCATGTTCTTCTTCTTTCGTTCGCCTGAAATATGTTTATAACTGCAATGTTGTCTCTTGTATGAATCTAACAGTGTTTTAGTTCACTCAGCGGTCCATTAGAGTTTATCTTCCACTGTTGTCTCTCTAGGCCAGAAGGTATGTTGTAGTTTGGGCAATCCTGGATTCTAGGTGACTCAATGAACATGTTGAAGAAAATCCAGGCTTGTCGCATTCGACATAAATACCTTGACCCACTTGAGCCCTTTGTTTCTGAATGGGGTCTCTCGGGCGTGAAGAATAATGAGCAAGCTAACACCGCTGTGGTAGAAGCGGGAAGGGAAGTGCAATGGATGGGTCGGATGTCATCAACGTAACGAGAGACGCAGGACGAACAGAGGACAATAAAGACAGGCCTGAGTCAGTATCCGCATCCAGAGTAATCCAGGACAATAAAGACAGGCCTGAGTCAGTATCCGCATCCAGAGTCATCCAGGACAATAAAGACAGGCCTGAGTCAGCATCCGCATCCAGAGTCATCCAGGACAATAAAGACAGGCCTGAGTCAGCATCCGCACCCAGAGTAATCCAGGACAATAAAGACAGGCCTGAGTCAGTATCCGCATCCAGAGTCATCCAGGACAATAAAGGCAGGCCTGAGTCAGCATCCGCATCCAGAGTAATCCAGGACAATAAAGACAGGCCTGAGTCAGCATCCGCATCCAGAGTAATCCAGGACAATAAAGACAGGCCTGAGTCAGTATCCGCATCCAGAGTCATCCAGGACAATAAAGGCAGGCCTGAGTCAGCATCCGCATCCAGAGTAATCCAGGACAATAAAGACAGGCCTGAGTCAGCATCCGCATCCAGAGTAATCCAGGACAATAAAGACAGGCCTGAGTCAGTATCCGCATCCAGAGTAATCCAGGACAATAAAGACAGGCCTGAGTCAGCATCCGCATCCAGAGTAATCCAGGACAATTATCAGAGTAACAGAGACGGGGGTGAAACGTAGATTCGCTAGACATAAGCAATTTGCAATGGACACAAGATACGTGATGAATCAGCATATGGACGTCGGCGTGGCTGCGAGGTTTAAGGCTCGGAAACTGTCTCTGCTTACAGCGAGGCAGTGCGTTTGTTCCCCACATCAGCCAGTTGGACTGAAATGTTGACTTCTCGTTCTTGACTTGGGGACATAAATTGCAAGTACCTCTGAAGTCGGACAAGGGCTTGCTTAATGGCGGGGGGACACTGGTAATAGGGAAAGCTAACTCTCACTAAAAATCAGCCCACTAGTACGGTATTTGTTGTTGTTCGCATATCCTTTACAGGACATCGCTGTCAACATCAGCATCTTTCAGCTGACTGTTGATTTCTTGGCAAGATAACGCTCTGTAGTTTGCCATTGCTTTCTGAGTTTGCTTAATGGCGGGGGAACACTGGTAATAGGGAAAGCTAACTCTCACTAAAAATCAGCCCACTAGTACGGTATTTGTTGTTGTTCGCATATCCTTTACAGGACATCGCTGTCAACATCAGCATCTTTCAGCTGACTGTTGATTTCTTGGCAAGATAACGCTCTGTAGTTTGCCATTGCTTTCTGAGCGACCGGCTCACATACCCCGTAAGTTACCGATGCGGTGAGAACCGCTACCGATTCTCGCGCACGTCACGTTACTCACGAGAGTATATGGGAGACTTTCGGTAGCCGGCATGGCGGTTAGGCGTTGAGCATTTAAGGCCTGTGGCGTGTTTATGCTTGTGGCTACGGTTTGCAATCGCATTTTCCTCATGTTGGACTGGTAGTACATGAATCCCTCGCTCTGCTACTGAGTGCGTGGGCGACACTGTGAGCTGTGAAATTCGCGCGAGATTACGGAGAAAGACGTTAATCCCCTGGGCCAGGGAGACGGCACTAGTGCGGTGTTTCCCTGAAATTAAGCCGTAGTACAATTTTTCAGAATGCTTTTAATATAAGACCTACCCCTAAAATAAGCCCTTGCACGATTTCTTTCCTGGTGCTTTTAATATAAGACCTACCCCTAAAACAAGGCCTAGTTAAGAACATCAGCTAGAATGAAGTTATTAAACCTGCACTCGCATTCAAGTATAGGGTGTATTTTTTATGACTGTGCAGTGTTTCAAAATATTGCCGGTCCAAGTTTTATATTCACCCTCTGTAAAGTTCATGCAACATAATAGGTAAATACAAAACTTGGACCGGGGGGAGACAAGTCTGTACAACAGGTACTTCAGGGAGAGACAAGTCTGTACACCAGGGGGAGACAAGTCTGTACACCAGGGGGAGACAAGTCTGTACACCAGGGGGAGACAAGTCTTACACCAGGGGGAGACAAGTCTGTACACCAGGGGGAGACAAGTCTGTACACCAGGGGGAGACAAGTCTGTACACCAGGGGGAGACAAGTCTGTACACCAGGGGGAGACAAGTCTTACACCAGGGGGAGACAAGTCTGTACACCAGGGGGAGACAAGTCTGTACACCAGGGGGAGACAAGTCTTACACCAGGGGGAGACAAGTCTTACACCAGGGGGAGACAAGTCTGTACACCAGGGGGAGACAAGTCTGTACACCAGGGGGAGACAAGTCTTACACCAGGGGGAGACAAGTCTGTACACCAGGGGGAGACAAGTATATACATCATGGAGTGTCAATAGTGTCACAGCTTGTCAAGTGTTCGAAAAACATCACATGTTTCATCTTCACATGGAACAACCAGTAAAACATTGTAGTTTATTGTTCATTAATGTATATAAGTCACCAGGTCTGACATCTACAGCTGCCAGTTGATCAATTGCTAGAACATTATTGCTGATCTGTGTCGGAGCTGATGGTCTGCCTGCCATAATAATACTTCTTTCTGGGAGAGTGTATTCGCAAACAAATTGCGAATAAACGAAGTCTCTATTCGCAATCAAGAGTAGATACAAACAAGCTGTGAGAAATCCTTAAACAATATGGAGTGAGTACACATCTAACAAACCAATGTAGAAGCTTATACAATTAAGCAGCGGGGAATGCCCAAGTCTACCCCTGCCTGAAGTCTGAGTGGGTTTACCTGATGGCGAGGGACAATGGTAATAGGAAAAATAATCCACATGCAAATATCAGCCCAGTGCACTCTCCAGTAGTGGCAGCTATTAGTAGTAGCACGTATATTGGCAGCGCTTGCGTTCAAAGCGAACGAACGAACAAACAACAACAACAACAAATTCAGATACCCAATAAACCTATCATGATATATTTGATATCTCCGTGTCGATCAATATGTTTCAATGAATTAATCCTGGCACTGTGATGTATGGCTTGGTTTGGCAAATCAACAGAATGTGTTTTTTAAAAAAAATAAAATTCACGGACATGTTTACGTTCAGTAGTTTGCCATTTCTTTCTCAACCACCGGCACTCATACCTTTGTATGAAAACCAACGCAAAACGGTCTGCTTCCAAATCGCCGCAGCTAAGTTTCGAACGCAGTATGCAGGATTACGACGTGCATTCATAAGCCCTTCACTATAGACCCGGCGACTATTCATGTTTGTTTCAGAAGGTACAGTTAGTTGGATGTCTTTTACAGGACATCACAATCAACCACGGCATTTATTCCAGAAGTTGGTGTCTTCCATTTATGCCATTAGGCGTAAGTGGAGAAGGTTAACTGAAGCTCCGGCGCCTGTCACTAGCCCTTTTCCTCCAGTTTCCTACAGGTTTGCTAGACCTGTCATAGGTTCCTTACCTAATATAAGACCGCAACGGCTTACCTTGATAAATAATTACTATCAGTTACCAGTAAGTTAGCTCATTTTGTCAACATGCCGAATAACTGTCTTTGTACGCTTTCACTTAATTAATTTCTGAAAATGAAAAAAAAAATCAAAAAAAAAAAAAAATCACCGATGGTATGGGAGCCGGTCATTCAGAAATCAATGGCAAACTACTGAACGTAACACTTGCCTAGTACATCAACAGCAGCTGAAAAATGCTGGTGTTGATTGCAATGTCCCGTAAGGGATACGCAATTTAAAAAAAAAAAAAATTCCATATCGGACAATGCATCGAATCTGTTCTTTACCTCTACATTGAATTTATCTTTTTATCTCCTCGCGGTTCAGTGCCTGTAGATCAATTGTTGCGTTTCTTGGTGTATATTTGACTTTCTTTAATTGTATATGTAAATTGCCTAAGATTAATCTCTGGTCGCTGTAGCAGTCTGCGCTTAGTAGAGGGAGATAGACATCTCATATTGTTACAAGGGAGATTACTATAATTTGAAAAAGAAAATTGTATACCTAGCTATAATATCACCAACTAACGAAAACATCTCTTTATTTTTTTTTTAGTAGATATAAAGTAGTCAAAGCAGCAGTCAGATATTATAATCTTGATGAAAATGCTATGAAATGTCTTATAGAAAATTTGTTTAAACTTTGTTTACTTACATTTTATAATCAACTTTTATCGTTCAATGTTCGTATTTAAATAATAAAATTACACTTTCAATGATATTCTCCGTCTGGCGGCAGCTCGTTATATTCCCCTCTGCGGGGAATCTGCATTTTTTTACTGGCCTCTTAAGGCCACCCACAATGTAAAGAAAATTAACGGCGAAAGGGCGTGGAAGCTTATGGGGTTTAAGTTGAAAAATATTATGTTTAGAGGAACGAAGTGATTATACGCAAACGTTTGCTAGTAATGTTCGGATTGATTGATTGATTTAGGAACCGACATCACAGCATTCGGGACATTCCCATAAGCGCTCCGTCCCCATCCTCAGCAGCCAGCGAAGAGTTCCAACACTAATAGTTCCAGTAGCAATCTGATTATATGTCCGTCTCGCCTTTCCTCTGAGGGTCGATCGTCGGCCAGATCCCCTCGTCACGCCTCGCTGCCTCATTTTTACCAGACCATGGTGATCCATTTGCTCCTCCGAGGTGTACACGAGCTCCCACAAGGCCGCAACCACGTCTGTTTTGTCATGCATCAATACTCCACCAAGTTTTGCCGAGCCAGCCAATCTGTCTGCCTGTTCATTCCCCAGCACACCGGCATGCCCAGGAGAAAAGATACAGGTAATGCTTGCTACCCGTGACCTTCGAAGCGAAGCAAGCCACTCTGAACGAAGCTTGACTGTTCTCACCCTCCTCAGCAAGCTTTCTGAGTCAGTTACAATCACAATGTGTGTATGTATCGTGTTCTCTATCCAGCGGAAAGCTGCACTGACTGCCCCCACCTCCATTCTTAAGCTAGATGTTGTCTCATCATACGCCAGGCTCTCCTGCACCAAACGCCGACCATTAGCTTTTGCCAAGAACCCCCAGGCACTTCTCCTACCTCTCAACACCGAACCATCCGTGTAGATCAGGGGTGGCCAACACGAGGTCCGCGGGCAGCATGCGGCCCGCCGGGAGTCATGTTATGGCCCGCGGAGTGGGAAACGACGATGTCGTCGAAGCTGTAGCACGCTTGCTTGTTTACTTTAATTCATAAATAATAAAATAAAAATTAGGTGCGTGGCCCGGCAGGAAATATTATTTCTGAAATTTGGGCCTCCAGCTGAAAAAGTTGGCCATCCCTGGTGTAGATAATCACATCACCCGGGTGTCAAGATCCCCAATAAGGCCTTACAGAGGCGATAGGAGTTAACACTAGTCTAGTAGGGAGACACCAGACAGGAGAGACACCAAGCACTATTAATAGCCTCACAAGGAGACACATTTGTGTCAGACCAGGGGCCAATGCGTCCAACTGAGCGAGGGCTTTCCCCAAGCCATTGGCAAGCTTGTCTTTGCGAGTAACCGTGAAGTGCCCGGTTACTCGAGCTCACAAGCCAGCGTGCTTGCGAGACCATGCACGCAATAATAGCTACTGCACGGAGAGGACAGTGTCCGTGCTTGTCCACGCAATGTGTAGCGTGCGGAGAGACCACGACTGGAGACGGTAGAGAGTAGACGCATCCTTAAGAAATGCTATAGTTTCTAGGCAATAGGCAAACATTAGGCTATTCATGTAGATTGTGATTTCGAGCATCATTTCTCACCACTTCATTTCATTCGTGTTGTATAATGATGATGAAGTATAACGCTCACAGAGCCATTCAAATGTCGGCTCTAAATAAATTGCATTCCTTTCGCAAATGTCACGACTTGTTATTTCGTGCGGTGCGAAAGTAGGGGAGTCCTGAGAATCTGCAGCGAACAAGTCGCTGACAGGCAGGACCCCGAATTGGTGTCAGAACACAGTGAACCAACACCAGCAGCCCAATTGCTGTTAGAATACAGTGAAACAACGCTTCTAAGCAGGCATTTGGTTTAATATTCAACCAACAATTAACGCCAGCATGCAAGTGGTGTTATAAACCACTAAACCAACGCCAGCTATCGATTGGTACTAGAAAGTTCTGAATCAGCATCAGTTCATTGCACGATTCAACATCATTGTTGTGTGATATATTTCAAAGTAATGCAAATTTGTTTCTATACATGACATAAATAATTTTCTTTGGTAAATTATACCACAATTGAGCCAAATTAAATCGCTAAAGTGTGAAATTCTATAAATATTAATTTGAAAATGTGTTATTATACTCAAAGCAATTGAAATGTATACAATCATCAGTGAACATTACCATCGTAACCACCGTGTACATTTCATTACGTGTGATACAGCCATCAGTGTCACCATTCTACGAAGTCAATAAATAGATTAGCGACGAACTGCAGCCTAGAACTAAGTTACACCATAGTCAGAAAGTGAAGACAAGACGACATAGACTGTCATACGACGAATCATCTCACATATCATCTAACAATCATTCAGACGATCATATCATTCATCCATTAATACCATTTATCACTATCTATCACATTTTCGTTCATCATTCGCATGAAACATGAGCTTGTATTGACAACTTAATGAAATATGAAATAGTTGATGAAATATGATGAAATATGAACTTGTATTGACAACTTAAGCGTGTGTCTAATTTTTGATGCTCTACTAACCAGAAGCAGCCCTTGTGCTACCAAGTCAAACCATTGTGTAAGTGTGAAAGACAGCGGTGGAACATCCCAAGTACCGTACTTTCCAAAGAATTAGATGAGTATATTTTCCGAATATTTTGGTATGCTCTAACTTAATCATGCATCTTCTTTTTCAGTAAAAGATGTACACTTACTAACACATTATTATAAACTAGTGTGTGAATATTATCGTATTATCATTTTGAACTAACAATACGCCATAAAATGGCGTCACTAAATGAATGTATCCAGGCGGGCATCGCAATGGGCCATACTGGTGAAAAATTAGAAAAGTGGGCGGATCAAAAATATAGAGAAGAAACAGAGAGAAAAGCTGCTCGTGACAGAGATGAAAGAGCATTAGAAAGGCAACATCAAAAAGAAATGAAAGAGATCGAGGAAGCTACCAAACAGAAACAATTAGAGTTAGATCAAGCTATTAAACAGAAACAGTTAGACTTAGATCATGCTAACAAACAAGCAGAGGAAGCCACCAAACAAAAGCAGATACAAGTATATTCAGAAACTAGACTAAAAATGAAGGAAATGGAGGTAGATTCTAACATACAAATAGCCTCTAGCAAACAAAAGAGCCAAGAAGAACAAAACAAATTTAGTAAGTACAAAGGCCTTATAAAACCATACAGTGTAGGGGATTCTATTAGCGCATGGACTGAAAACATAGAGTTCCAACTAAAAACACAGAACATGCCTTTAGATGATTGGGCAATGATTTACATGAGGAACCTGAGTGGGGAGCCTTTAAAAGTATAGAATCCATACCTACAGAGCTTAGAAACAATTATCAGTACATACACTAGGATAAAGCAAAAATTTTCTTTAGCGCTACTGGGTCCCAAATTCAATTTTCACAGATTAGCCAAAAGCAACCGAAACCTCTTAGACTACATCTCGAACGTGCAGAGCACATTTAAAAAAATGGGCTAGAGGCTAAAGTAGGTAACAGCTATGAAAAACTAGAAGAGCTGATGGTAATGGACAAAATGATTTCTACCGTTCCCCACCCTTTTGCAAAGTTCTTACAACATCATATTGAGTCCATTCAACATTAGAGAAACGGGGGTTTGCTTATTTTCACTAATCGGGACATATTTAAACTACATCACATGACACAGAAATTACAGCTTTTGCAAACAATGTTCCTGATAGATCCTACAACCAAAAGAATACCGTAAAAATGACAAAACCATCAAAAACCACCTCGATGTAACTATTGCAATCTTTTCATCCTACTTACTCGATGTGTGATAAGAACCCCACATATCCGCACACTTAGAACAGTGTTAAAGAAGCAAGAAAGCAAAAATCATCCTTTAAACGGCTGTTAAATGTTATTTTTGTTCAAGTTATGGCCACTATAGCAATAAATGTATTGGGAGACAGAGAATGAAGGGAAACAATGCAGCACTCATCGATACATCATCAGACGATGAGAGTGACATTGATCCCGAACTTGTGAATGTGTTGCCCAAAGAATGAATGTCAGAGTTATCATCAGTAACAGATATTTTAGACTTTAGGGAATTTTAAGTATGCCATCAGTTTCATGCGGAGGGTAATTGGAATGTGGGCACAAATACATTGTTCAAATGAAGATGCTAACGCAGCGGGGCCTCCAAAAGGGAAAATTAAATTCTACGATGCCTGGTCAATGGGCAACCATGCCAATGCTTAGTTGATAGCGGGAGCACTCTACTGGGTTTAAGGAGAGAACTTTCTAGACCAAAGATTATACGGGTGAATTTGTCAAATGCCGTACTTTCTCTGGAACCCTCAAGAAATATCCACTGGCAAAAACGATATCAATACCCCTTTCCTTACCGGCACATTTACGTGCGCTATCCTCCAAGATCCATGCACGGATCTTATTTTTGGATGCCTAAATGCATTGAAAGATTACAGAAGAAAGACATAAGAGCCTGGAAAAAATACACACATGCCAAAGCTGTAACTAAGTCAGATACAGAAACAAACTATCTGACTTACAAAACGAAATGCTACAGCTATTAAAACCAAGTGGTGCAGATACCAACACTACTCGACAAAAATTGATCGAGGCACAAAGCCCGACCAAACAGTCACACCTTTTTTTAAACTTGTTGTGTGAACGAAAAAAAGTGTCTAAAAATACTTCCTGGTATTTTAGAAACTTAACGGAATTCTCATGCGTTATTACACATAAAATAACCATGAAATTCAGCAGAGGGTGTTACCTGTAACATACCGACAAATGTTGCTAAAATCGCACATGATCACCGTGTGCTGAACATTTGGCCTATTTAAAACGCAAGCCAGAGTTCTATCACAATTTTACTGGCCTAAATTCTGTTCTGACATAAAACTTTTCTGTCGATCTTGTACTGTCTGTCAACATCTTGGACGAAAGAGAAAGCATGTGAAGGCCGAAGTTCAAAGGTCAGTACTAGCATCTATACCACATGAGAGTTTAGCGGTTGATATTGCTGGACTCCTAATGCAGGTGTCGAGTAATGGAAACCACAACTATGCAAATAAGGTTGCTAAAACTATTCACCTGAATTAGTTGCTGAATTTTCACTTCCGTGGCCCCTGCTGGCCACTCCCTGCACTCCCGGCTCAATGTGATTATAACTCTGCACAAGTCTGACTGCTCCGCTGGCACTCTGACCCACTCCTCCCCTCGCCTGATGTTCTCCAAGATGCACACCTGTCTGATCGTATCCTCCGCCTGAGTCATCCATGATTTCCCTCTTATCAGTCTCTGACCCTTAACTACGTCCAGCGCCTCATGCAACGGCTGATCTGTGTCTGCAGCTACTCTGAGGTATACCTTCGCCTGCATCACCTTGTGCTTACCAGCAACAGTCGGCAGACCAAGGATGTAACGCATACACACTACTGGGGTGTCTCTGGTGAATCCCAGAATGACCCGCAAAACTTCGTTTGAGACAGGATCAAGTGCTGGTATAGTGTGAAGAGCATTCTCTGCTCTGTGTCCATTGCAGCCATAGTTTTAAGTGCATTGAGTCCCTTTTGAGATCTTGTCACAACCGTCTCCACATGGTCCTTGAAGGACAGACTCCTGTCAAATGTGATTCCCAGATACTTCAGTTTGTTCTCTCTGTTGACGCTTCTGCCATCTATCGTAAGGCTTGGGGCATCATCTCTCACAATCCTGTTGTCCAGAGAGCACCACAACACCGCCGCCTTTTCCGGGTTGATGACAGCACTCATTTCAGTGTACCAGTCAATCACTTTATCTACTGTCGCCTGTAACTCCTGGGCTGTTTGATCCCTATTTCTCCCCTGCCTGTATGCAAGAATATCATCTGCAAATGTTAGAATCCTTC
This sequence comes from Cepaea nemoralis, assembly GCA_014155875.1. Taxonomy (NCBI): domain Eukaryota; kingdom Metazoa; phylum Mollusca; class Gastropoda; order Stylommatophora; family Helicidae; genus Cepaea; species Cepaea nemoralis. The sequence goes on from JACEFZ010003585.1 coordinate 186,721, forward strand.
CAACCCCTGGTGCTTCTAGGTTTGCAATCTTGCTCGTATACACATTAAAGAGCACCGGTGAGATTGCAGATCCCTGTGGCAGTCCCGGGGTTAAAATATGTGGCTCTGAGGTCCATTCACCCAGACGGAGAGCAACCCGACGAGAATGCAGGACGGCTGCTATCCAGTTCACCAACCAGGGATTGACCCCCTTCTCCATAAGTGCGGTCATCAAAATATCATAGCGAACTCTATTGTACGCATCCTCGAGATCAAGCGCTGTCGCCATCGTTTCCTGTCTGCCCTGGAACCCCTCATAAACGTCAAAGGCAAAGGTGGCTGCATTTGACCAGGTATCTTGTCCTGGCCTGTAGCTACCCAGGCCTCTTGGAAGAAGCTTCCCCCTTTCCAAAAAAATCCTGCAGCTTAACAGCGACTATCTTCTCTAAATCAATCAATCAATCATGTGCCATGCCGGAAAGCGTGGGCGGTCATGATTCGCCATCTCACTCGATCACCAGAGTCGTGGATCAGCTCAGTGTTCCTGTCTCGTCCATGCCATGTGGCCAAGCCATCCAGGTATTTTCCTCTCGGTCTTCCTCTTGGTCTGTTCCCTTCGATCTTGCCAGCTGTCACTAAGTTCTCCAGTCAATTTCTTCTCATAACATGTCCAAAAATTTTTGACTGTCTACGTCTAATTTCTCTAATCAATCTACGATTTTCATTTGTCTCTTGTAGTACTTGGTCATTGGTTTTTCTATCTGTCCATGGTATTCTTTGCATTTTCCTCAGAAACCACATTTCTGCAGCCATCAGATGTTTTTCAGCTTGACTGCACATTGTCCAAGTTTCACATCCATACAAAAGAACAGGCTCTATGTATCCCCTCAACACTCTTTTTCTCGTTTCAATTGACATCATTTTATTGGTCAGAATGTTTTTCATCTTGCTAAAGGCTACTTTCGCAATGGCGATTCTTGTTCTAATCTCTTCAAGGCATCTGCCATCAGATGTTATGACTGTTCCGAGATAATTGAACCGATTCACTTGTTGAAGAATATTCCCATTTACTTGTATATTACATTGTGGTACTTCGTTCTTCCTAGTGACGACCATAACCTGTGTCTTCCTACAATTTAATTCCAACCCCAGCTGCTCACTGTGTACAACCACAGCGTCTACTAATTGTTGCAGATCCTGTGCATTGTCTGCAATCAATACTGTATCATCTGCATATCTAATGTTATTTATGTTTCGTCCTCCAATGCTGATTCCATTTAGGTCTTCTACATTTCTGAAAATATTTTCACTGTATAGGGAAAAAAGATCTGGAGACATTACACATCCCTGCCTAACACCTCTCTTAATAGGTTGGTATTGTCCTACTTCATTATCAATCCTTATGGCAGCTTGTTGTTTCCAATATATGTTTTTTATAAGTCTAATGTCTTTCCCATCAATTTGTAGATCTGCAAGCATATCCACAATGTTGACATGTCTAACTCTATCAAAAGCCTTTGTGTAGTCAATAAAGCAAAGATATATATCCTTGTTTACTTCTAAAGCACGTTCAATAACTGTTCGCAGCATATACACAGCATTTACTGTACCCTTTCCTTCTACAAAACCACATTGTTCTTCCCCTATTTCAGGTTGTATTTTCTTCCTCACTCTTTGCATGATAATTCGTAACAAAATCTTTGTGATGTGACTCATTATACTAATTGTTCTATGTTGATCACATTCTAAGGCTCCTGATTTCTTTGGGATTGCAATAAATACCCGAAA